>JAPSGF010000007.1:12362818-12437024 GCA_035772895.1 Perdix hodgsoniae
AGAAGACTCTAGAAGCTGTACAGTGATACTTTCTGAGGAAGGGGCTGTTAGCAGTCGCATCCTGCTCCCCAGATGGAACAACGTGGCATTTTCCTGTGAGTATGGAAGTACAGAACACAAGCATCTTCTGAACAAGGCCTGATGAATATAATTGCTGAAAGCCCTGAAGAAAGGAAGACTGCCTGCTTAACAAAGTAGATCGCTCAGATTCAAGAGCTAGTAAATTCTTAAATTCCTAATACCCTTTTCATAATGTATTAATCACAGAAGTGACTGATGTTATGAAAATGTCTTCACACAGTTTCTTCACATAAAAGTTAAGGCTGTTTTGAAACAAACCCAGTTGCTCTTGTTGAGATCTTCTAACAGTTAACTATGGGAAGTGCTAAGGTTGCGGAGGGAATTTTCAGTGTCAAAAGCCTCTTGTAAATAGGATGGCATAGCATGTAGTTAAATCAGTCTTCAGATAGGACTATCTAATCTCTTGGCATTCCTCCTGGTTTTGAGAAGGTAACTGGAAAATTGCAGTGTCAGACCATTCTTATGTTAATCAGTAATTTCACTTTGGAGTATTTTATAGTAACATGTCTACTAATTGTCAACTATTCTAAAGCAATCCAGTTCCATGCCTGTGGCACTTTGCACCGTATTTGGAGCAGCCCGCGTGTCCTCTGCTGTGGTGGAGTCGTGCTCACTGCATCATACCTTCCTGGTTGGGCAGGGATGTGCTGCCAGCTTTGGTTTATGTGTAACCAAACACTGCAGGATTTTTGTCCTACCCTCATGCCATCTGATGACACTCTACGTGCCGGGTCTCTGTCTTCTAAAAAGAAAATGTCAGGTAGGAAACCTGTTAGCTTGCTGAAAACCTAGTAAATCTGGATTTGTTCTATGGACTGCTCAAACCAGAAAGACTCAGCAATTAAACAGAAAATAATAATAATAATAACAACACTTTCCTATTTAATATCTTTCTCAGCTACTTAAGCTTTGTTTGGCTGACATGAGCTGTTTAGTTTATGAATCTTTATGGAATGCTATATTAATTTTCCCACTGAAACTTGTGGTTTCACAAACCTTCAGCACAATAACTCTGCCTCTGTGTACTGAGCTCTAGTACTCTGAGTGCTCACAGAAACCATAAGAAACCTTTCTTATCAGCAGACCCATTCATTCTTTGGCAGGATCATCCCAACAGATGAGAAAGCCTTTAGTGCCATGATGGATAGCAGTGATAATATTTGAACTGCAACCCTAAGGGGTAATTTTCAGACACATTATGTACAGGGCTTAGAGTGCAGGTAAGCAGCACACTTGGGATCTTGGGAATTCTGCAGACTGCCTCAGCACTGAGAGCACAGAGCACTTCCTGGTTTACACTTAAGCAGGCACCGAGCAAAGAATACAACCGAACATGCCCTGCAAGGACAAAACACCCCAGTGAAATTCAGACATCTCTGTTTTACTAACCATGTTGCACCAATCCTGATGAAGTACAGAATTCAGATTGTGTGACAGAGCAGAGAAAAGCTGTGAATTCACTTATTTGCCATCTCTGCTCCTTTTTTTTACTGCACATTTTAACACAGAGATTAAAAATGCATGTAACCAAAGACATTTGCTGTTCTACTTTACTGAGCTCGTGCTTTGTCCATTACTTTACACCATTTTGAAATGGAGTTTGCATTTCCCCTGTGTTTGGTACAGCTGCGGCTCAGACTTTTAGCAGCTTGTGTGTACTAACCTTGATTCATTATTATTAATACATTTTAAATGAGTCATCATGAGCCCTGAGATATTCATGTGACATTAACAGATAAGGTCTAGCTTTCTTTGTGATAACGTTTCCTGCTGTTTTTATAGCTGCTATGGATTTTGATTATTTTAATTTCAGTGGGTTTGCAGACAACAAGAATTCCAAGCAAACAGTTGTTTTACTTAAAGTCGTCCTGGTAAGCAAACTGTTCACAGCATTGTACAAAACAGAGATGCAGCAGCAGATTAAATTGAGTTTGGCTCTTAGAGAGGAGTTTGCCAAAATGGTTCCTAAAATAATAGAAAACACGAAGAAATCAGAGACCCAATGCAGGCATTTTGAATTGCAGTTAGATACTTTTAGGCACCTTTAGAAACGTGTATTTTGGCCAGATGATGGCAAGTCCTTAGAGCCACACACCCCTTACCTTTGGAACAGAACACTTTTTGTTTAATGACCTGCTGTACTTTCTTATTATGAATTTAATTCTCGTTGTATTATTTTATCATCCTATTTAACGATATTTTAGTGATCCAAAAATACGTTACTGCTTCACTTATATCCCGAGTACAGCAACCCACAGCCGCTGTAACACGCTGTTATTTCCACTCTCGCTGCCGAAGAAAACGAGTCATAAGGGAGAGCACTGTCTGCCCACGTACCTCTGACAGCTTTTTGGACACGTCCAAACAGCCGAAAGGGGCACAGAATCACCAAATTTGGCAGCCGGGTGCGCGGGTCACGGCAACCCTCACTTCACCACAGGGCGGGCGGCGCTCTCTGCCATTTTGAACCGCGGGACGGGGACAGAGGGACTTCTGGTTTCCGTGACGCTGCGGTGCCACAGGGCTCCCAGGGGTAAAGCGAGAATTACAAGGCACGGAGCATCCGTAACTCCTAATTAATCACGCACGCAGCATTGTTGCCAAGGAATAAAGCAGACAACGCTATTACCAGTTCGAAACGCCCGCTCTTTCCACGCGTCTTGCACCGCGCTCCGGCCCCGTGGCGTTACAGGGCCCTCACGACAGCGGGGCTGAGCTCAGACGAGGCCTAGGCGGGGGTCCCGGGCTCCCACCCCGCCGAGGAGCGAAGGAATGGCTCTCTCCTCGCGGCGCGACCGCGACACCGCTACCCCGAGGGCAGCGGCCCGCCCCACCCTGCTCTGCTGAGGCGCCGGCAGCCAGGCGGCCCCCGAGGGCAGAGCGGGAGGTGGGGCCTGAAGCCTGACAGCTCGAGATGCCCAATCAGAAGAGAGAACGCTACGGAGGGGGCGGGGGACTCTCTCAGCCCTATAAAAGGACCGTGCCGGTGGGCGCCGGCAGTCGGGCCGCTGAGGAGTGGAGGGAGCGGAGTTGTCGCCATGGGTAACACCGTCGCCAGGGAGGACTTCGAGTGGGTGTACACGGACCAGCCTCACGCCGACCGCCGCAAGGAGATCCTGGGTGAGGGGAGGCGGCGGAGGCGCTCCTTGGCGCGGGCTGCGTGGCGAGGGGGCTCCCCGCAAAATGGCTGCCGGCCCCGCCGTCAAGGAGCCTTGGAGGCGGCCGGGCCGAGCCGCTGGAGCCGGGGGGAACGGAGGGAGGGGGGGCGCGCGGGGGTGAAGAGCTTTGGGCCGGGCCTGAGGACGTGGGGTGGCGGCCGCCGCCTTGAGCGGGGCGGGGGGGGGAAGGAGCGGGAAGGAAGGAAGGAAGGAGGGAGAGAGGGAGGGCGGACAGCGACGGTGTTGGATAGTGACCGGAAAGCTCGTAGCTGGGCTTGTGCGTTGTGTGTGGGCTGCCGGCTACACGCCATTTCCTTCCCAGATAGGTTGAGGTGACTTTAGCTCTTGCCACGTTACTGACAAGCCGCTGAGCAACGAAAAAATGCAGAAATGGCTGGATTCTGGAAGGCCTCTTATAGATATCATCAATAGCGTGTTTTTATCCCCGTGGTAGGTGAGTCTGAGCTGAGTGGAGGGGAAAGGATGTCTGTGTGTTTCTGTGGCTTTATTAGGCTAGATTTCTGTGAGGAGCGGTTTGTGGTGGTGCCCTGATGGTTGGACATGATGATCTTGGAGGTCTCTTCTGACCTCGGTGGTTCTGTGGTATCTGTATTTTGTGTAACTCTCTCCCCTGTAGCCAAACACCCGGAGATCAAAGCTCTGATGAAGCCAGACTACAACCTGATCTGGGTGGTGGTGCTGATGGTCGCGGCGCAGCTGACTGCCTTCTATCTGGTTAGAGACCTGGACTGGAAGTGGGTGGTCTTCTGGGCGTATGTCTTTGGGAGCTGCATCAGCCACTCCATGACTCTGGCCATTCACGAGATCTCTCACAACAGTGCCTTTGGCAACGGCAGAGCGATGTGGAATCGATGGTTTGGAATATTTGCCAACCTTCCCCTTGGGCTGCCCTATTCAATATCCTTCAAGAGGTACCACATGGATCACCATCGATACCTGGGAGGCGATGGAATTGATGTGGACATTCCCACCAACTTTGAAGGCTGGTTTTTCTGCACTCCCTTCAGGAAGTTCATCTGGATTGTTCTTCAGCCATTTTTCTATGCCATTAGACCCCTCTGCATTAATCCCAAACCAATTACTCGACTTGAAATCATCAACTTGCTGGCTCAGCTTTCCTTTGATATCGTGATCTATTATCTGTGGGGAGCCAAATCCCTTTTTTACATGCTTGCTGGCTCAGTACTTGGCCTTGGATTGCACCCGATTTCAGGACACTTCATAGCTGAACATTACATGTTCTTAAAGGGGCACGAGACTTACTCCTATTATGGGCCACTTAATTTGCTCACTTTTAATGTTGGCTATCACAACGAGCACCATGACTTCCCCAATATTCCTGGCAAGAGCCTTCCACTGGTAAGTTTAGTTCTGAGGCAGTTCTTTTTCTTAAGCTGAGCCCTACTCTGATGTGAAAATTGGGAAGAACACAGGCTTTTAGAAGAATGGAAGCTTGAAAAACCGCATAAGTTAATAGAATATGGGGAATCTATTAAGCTCAAGAGTTGAATGAGGGAGAAATGCTGAACATTCTAATCTCCTGTTCCACCGTTCCTTAAAGGAGGGGAAAGGCCTGTCCTCATGCTGTCTTGGCTTTGTGTTTTATCTGATTCCTAGGTTTCTGTAATTACAGCAGGCCTTCAGTGTTCTTTTTCAGTTTGGAAGTATGCAGAGAATCTAATTATTATTACTGAAGTTTAGAGGCACCTTCAAAACTTTGTTGGCTCTGTTTCTGGTATCTTAAGTAAAATAATAATGTGTACTTATCCTTCAGTCTCCTTTACCAATGACATTCTCTCTTAAGGAAAAGATAAGACCAGAGATACTGCTAGTGTGTGTTGTAATTCTACAAATGTTCAATAGCTTTCTGTTCTGGAGCAGTTTCAGTTTTGTTTAGTGAGAACCTTTGAACCCCTTGATAAGTGTCAGCTGTACACTGACAGTTAAGCCTTCAAAGCTAAGACTGAGGCCTGTGGCATCTGCACAAGTGGCAGATGGATCTTTCACATTGGGTTCCTTCCCTCTTGCAGCTCAAGGTGCTGGGACTCACTGACTTGCTGTTCATACCTAGGTCTGTGCTGTTGAACCAGACTTTACTTAATGCATATATATATATGTATATATAAAGTTCTAAATAGGGAATTAATTTTTGCTGCTACAGAACTAGTAGTCTATGGCTTTAATAAGAAAATGAGGGTTGTTTTTAAAGGAAGCGTAGTTAATTTTGTTGGACTGGAGTCTGCTATTTGGTGAGCTGAAGTAGTGGGGTACTGCTGAGCTGCACCTGTTTTAGATGACCTATTTCATAGGTGTGATGATAAATCAGAAGTATCCCCAGCTCTGAACCTAGCATGTAAATAACTTGGTTCTGTTTATTGCTTATAGAGATTAACAATAATCTTCTGACACTAAATTCTGTGGGATTCCATGGAAGCTCAGTTTTGTTGTGTTCAGGCTCTTAAGGCTTCAGGATGGTTAACTAGAAGTAAACGTTAAGGATATCTGATTGAAACTCCAGCATTTCTAGACCTCTAGCTTAGAAAAGCAGTCTTTTCAGCCTCTACATGTATGAGTAAAATCTTCAGAAGCTGCTTATATTCATTCTTAGAAATGAGATGTTCCTGAGAAAGTGTTCAGAGTGAGGTTTGAAGCTCTATATTAAAATGGCTGTTAACTCTTTCAATTTCGCAACATCTTTTTTTTTTTTAAGTGAGGCTTGTATATACATGAGCCAGCTCTGAACTGAGTCACTTCAGCCAGCAAGCCAACAGCATTTGTGCTTTCTTGAGGCTGGTGAGCTGCATGGTTCGGTAGGCAGCACAGTAAACAGACCTCAGGGGTAGGCTCAGCTTGTTCTGTTTCTCCTCTCCAGTGCACAAGCTTTTCAAACTCTTGAGTTGTTTCAAGAAATTGCCACATTGTGACACTAATAGCTGTTCTTCTAGAGTCTAACATCTAAGCTGGTGCTAGTGGAAATAGTAATGTAAATAATAAATGAATCTTGTATCTCTCTTTAGGTGAAGAAAATAGCAGCTGAATACTATGACAACCTGCCACAGTATAACTCTTGGATAAAAGTTCTTTATGACTTCGTGATGGATGATACAATCAGCCCTTACTCACGCATGAAAAGGCAATTAAAGGGTGAAGTGAAGCAAGATTAAACTTCTGGCAAACAAAAAAACTTTGTCTGCTTGCTTTGAAGTGACTGGTACAAGGTCTCTTGCTAAATATGTTAACTAGTGTCCTGAGTTAAGATCCACAGCAACACAGCAATGCATTCTTAAGGTTATTTTGTAGGAGGCTACTACCATCTACAACTTTCCTAGCAGTACTCAGATTCACTGGTTAAATGTGTTTGTTTGCCTAAGGATCAGTATTATACACATAACGCTAAATCTCTTTGTTACAGCATTTACTTTGGCAGGTGTTAAACCTGTATGAAACGTGTTTAGCGCTCAGATTTTAAAAGTTCTTAATGTACACTGCCCCTACCATGCAGTTTAGATGATGGTAGTATTAAGATGCTGTACTTATCTGTTAATTCTAAACTAACATGATTCGGTCAACTTAAATCTTCTGTTCAACTTATTTCCTGATTCATGGGTGGAAAGACTAAATATCTGCTCTTGTTGAAGTAGGTAATGTTATCTGAAGCATTTCTCAAAAGTAAGCTACCTGCTCTACAGAAAGTACTCTAAAGGAGCAATGTGTTACTTGGAATGAAATAGCCATGTTCTAGATGGCTTATGTGGTGGCCTTGTTAAAAGGTGGGGAATATGATGGTATCACTGTTGTTGAGTGTCCTCACCTACTCCTTAAGTGACTCCTGCTAGTATATAGCTTGAGCAGTCAGTGCCTGAAGTTATACCTGCTGTGAGAGAACTTAGCATAATTGAGGTTTCTCATACTGCAAAAAATCTTGCTATGGTTTGGGATTGTTATCTGCAAAGGAAAATGAGAAGGTAGAACCTGGTTGGTTCTGCTGTTACCATGGATTTAAATACTGGCTCTAATATTTACACTTGCTTGGAAATTTGGCTGGTATGAACAACCAAATCAGTTGAACCAGATACTGTTCTGGCAAACAATGCTAACTACAGCAACTGGCAACTTGACCTTTTCAGTGTATTAGTCCTTTATGTGTGCAGAAAGCTGTTGCTAAATGTTCTTCCTATTTTTTTAAACCTTCCCTACATAAACTGGTCTTACTTATGTAATAAAATGTGGTGAGAGCACAGGTGATGATATTGAATTACTTGAAGCATTTAAAGTGGGAACAAAGAATGGATTTACTGAGCACTGAAGAACCTTTATACCTCAACACAGTGTATTTCTTTTGTATCATTTAATGCCTTGCTGATGGTCTTAAGCTGTGGAAGATGGATACAAATTGCTCCCAAATATCAAATGGTGATTCTATGACCTTTTCTTATTTAAAAGGTGGAATCTGATAAAGGTAGAAGGCTCAGGCTGCTGTCCATGCTGGCCTGGTATAATTTCATTTTTAGATGTCTTTAATGTATGCATTTTTTTTTACCTGAGAAGTATACGTCTTTACATCTTAATCCTCACTTGATTGCAGTTGCATTTCTAGTAGAGCTTTGCTTTTTTTTTTTTTATAGAAGCCTGGGCCCTTATCTGTGATTAAGTAGTAGAAGTGGCATGAAGGTGTGCCAACCAACCATTTACAACATGACTTCATTGTGATGCTAATGATGTAATAGTTAGCCAGCATATTGCTCAGGGTACAGTGTAATGTCCAAATATACCTTTTCAGTATTTTACATGTAATTAAAAAGCAAAGATTAAAGTAATATTGGGTGAATTTTTAACTGATCCCCTAACAATGAAGTTCTAGATCAAGCTAGTATTCAAATGGTTGCTGCAAGAGCTTCTCTACTGAGTGGTGTGGTGGAATGAACTGTAAGAATTACTGCCTATTCTTTCTACTCTGAAGAAAACTTAGTTTGGAGGGTTTGAATGGAGTTAACTTGTAAAACAGTTTATTTTTAAGCCCCTTTTGTATGTCTGCTCAAGTGAGGAACTGAATGGTGGTATGAAATATTTTCAGTGTTGATGGCTCACCATAGCAAAATGAAGGATGGGAAGTTCCTCTATAAGGTTTTATAGCTAAAAGACTGGATAAATTCATTATCTGATTTATCTAGGAAAACTGAGATTAGAGGTGAACTTCCTTTGTTAGGCTTAGTAGCCTACTTTCAACTCTAATTATAAACACTTTAAGTGGAGGATGGTGGAAAGATCTGAGGAAGTTATCTTATGCTTGCCATAATCTTTCTGAAACCTCTAGCTATGATTTGAGGAACACTTGTACTAGGTTAATCTGAGCCAGTAAGACTTAATGTTTTGATCTGAACTCATTAAATTTTCGCCAGCATGGGTAACTACCCTTCTAAGTGTCTAACCTCTGCACTGCATAAGAGGTATCTGCATCTAACTAGCAGGTGTTGTGCTAGAAGCAGATCATCTCAGAGCTGACCTATATTGCAGCATAACTTCATTTTTAAAAAGGAAGTTAACCCTTCTCAACCACTGAGAAGAAATTAAGATCATTTGGGAGTACTGTATTTGTATTAGAATATATTCTTAACTATTATTTTTCAGTCCAAAGGTACAACACAAATAAGAAACATTAACAAACTTCTTATTCATATGGACAGTTAGTTATTGTTTAAGGAATTAAATAGTCTTCATTAATGCTATTAAAATATATCTGGCAGAAACAGCTTGGCATAATTCTTAATTCTTTCTTGGCATAAAGACATAACCTGAAAGTTAGTGGCAGCATCAACTGGCCAGTGAAGATGGAACTCAACCTAAAAAGCACTAAGGACCTTGACAGTTATTTTTAATTCTAGTCAGATGGAATTAATGAGCTGTTTGTGTTTATTCTGTCCTGTGTAACTAAAGCATCTTACTAGGTTGTCAGTTAAACTCTTCCTTTATGTGAAATCAGCCTGGAGTTTAACTGTCAAAACACAGCTGACCGAGGGTCAACTGTTAAATGTCATCCAAGTATTGTAGCTTTAGATAAATAGTGCAGAACTCTGAATGCCCCTCAGGGCTTTCTGAGCAACTCGCAGTTTTCAGAGTAAATTGCTGTTCATGGTTCTCCACACTTCCTTCCCCTGCCCCCGATTATTTGAAGTTGCTTAAGTGGAGTAAGTAATGCATCCTGGAGTCTGATCCAAGGCAGTTTTCCCACAGGACAGGTGTGGATTTATTCTTCTTTCAAAATGCATTTTGCCTTTGGCATTCTCGTTTTGCTGTGGAACCTGTCTGTTCCAGGACAGTAGCCAAATTATCCCAGGTTAAATGGCTGCACCCTTCTGTCTGCATGACTCCATACTTTCAGATCCAAGCAAGACTTTTCACTTAAAGCTGTATGTCAGTCAGAAAGTAGTTATGGTTTCTGGTTCTGTATCTATATTAAAACTTTTCTGTTAAGGCTTTAAATGTAGCTTGGAAGTACATAACACATGCTTTAAATTAAAATCTATAAATGCTGAGAAATGATCTTTTCTAGGTTAGCAGGCAGCATTACATAATGAGCTCAGCAGTGTCTCCGCCCCTTGTCCTTTGTTCTCACCAGATGAAGTGCAGTGCTGCAGCGGAACTTTCATCTATTTTTCCAATATATAACCAAGCTCCACAATCAGTAAGGTGGCCTTATGCTATTGACTTGTTTGGTCACTGGTACTTCTCCTTTGCTTAAAGTGCCAGTACTGTGGATGAATCTGCAGGCTGCCATACCCATTCCAGTGGATGATGAGTAGAAAAGTTGTTTTCAGATAGTGCCCTCGCCGTTTTGTTCAAGACACAGCTTTAGAAAAGTTCTTCTGTAACTTGAGTTTCAAGATTTAGGGGAAAACAAATTCTGTTGTACTTTACATGGTAGAAATACCTTGCTTTGTGCAGATATGCCTTTATAGCAATCTGTAACTGTACATATGCAATTGAATCCTGTATTTCAATCAAGCCTGCAATAATAGACAAGACTTTTAAGGACGAAAATGTTCAAAATTTTCCAACTGATCCTACACCAGCCAATTTCGTGTTGAGATTTCTCTGAACCATCTCCACTCCCTACACATGCTTAAGCTACCACATAATATGCCCTGGTAGAAAGTCATTGTGATTTAGATATGTGGCTAGCCTCAGGAAAAGGGAGGGAAGAATGGCATGATAAACTTTTTCTTGATCTTGTCCCAACAGAAATAAGATGACTAGAGGGAAAACTTCCTCTAGATACATCTGCTATTAAGCAAGCAGCTGCATATGCAGAACAAAGTAGTGGTCTCTGTGCAATAAGAACACTCTTCATCTTGAAGTGATGTCTATTATGTATGGGCACAAGCAGTCTTGCATTTTCTCTTATCAGCAGTTTTTCAGTGATGAATGCTGTAGCCTAGGCAGAACTTATCACAAGAAAAAGCAGTGTAGGTATACTGCTTTCTTGTGTGACAGTCAGAGTACAGCTGAATGCTTTCCTGTTCCTTGACAAACACGTAGTCCAGACAGGGTAAGCAACTTCAAATTTAAATTTTTAGTAACTTCAAATCTTCCTGCACTGACTTTACTTTTCAAATGTCACACTTTAAGAGGAATGATCATCAGGCACCTTGAACATTACATGTATTTCAGCAAGATGAGCTATTACTACTACTTAGTATTTCTTGATCTTGCTTCTACCCTGCTTTCTTGTTTCATGTATATACATAGGAATAATATCAAGGTAAGAGAAAAGGAGGAGAGAATTCTTAATGTATATGACAGGGCTTGAGGATTTGACTCATTTGCAAGCTTGTTAACTATAGCTTGCTTAAGTCTGATAGCAGGGTTTTCTTCTGTGGATATATGAAGGAAAACATCCATGTAGTTATTTTCAGTTGTGAAAGAGTGGCTTGCTTGCCACACCTTTTTCAGGAAAGGATGCCAGGTATTTCTGAATTGTATCACTGAAGTTGCATCACAGACTTTTCGTCTAAATTTTATACGTAGTTTATTTCTTGTTAGAAATTGATACATGTTACCAGTGAGTTTAAAAAAAAAAAGTTATGCTGGCTAGAATTATCATTCCTAAAAGCAGAACTGCTTGCAGTTTCAAAACTGTTGTTTGATTCAGCACATGCTTACAATGAAATCTGTGTTTGAACACAGAGCTTTCTGTGAAGTTTGCTAGTGGAAACATTTCCTTTTCTGATGCTTGACTGATAGACTGTTTTTAGGAAGACTAAGACTGATTATAGGTTGCTACTGGGGTTAATGTTCCTTTTGTTGCCTCCTTAAGGAACTTTGTAGAATGATGACAGCAGCAAAAATCTGGAGGCGAGTAGGTGTCAAATCAGTTGCCCCGTCAGTAACAGTAACACTTCAGTGTTTTAACTTAGATACTTCCCAGCCTGCTGATGCTTAATGTTATAGCCACCTTTCCAAGACTTTCTTGTTACAAAAGATGCAACTTTGTATTAAGACCCAGCTGTGAGAACAAATGAAAGTATCTGATCAAGAACATACTGAAAAATGCCATCAAACTGGATTTCCAGCAGCACTTTAGGGTAGCTGGAAGGATGAAATTGAACAAAATGAGTCTCTTTTACATAGTATAAAAGAATGAGATCTTTCAAGTGTGTTTCTGCTGATTAAGGCTGTTTCTCAGTTGTGAATTAATAATCACTTAAAGTAAAAAATGTAGTTTGAGGCTCTTCCTTAGCCTTTTTCTTACAATATTTTCTAGAGGATATCAGAATGCTGAATTAAGAAATTCAAGATGGTAAGAATTTTCAGTTTTTAACACTTTAACAATTCTAACAGTTGTTAACACTTAAGTACTTCAAATTAAGTAGTTTAATCATAACATCACAGCATTTCTGAGATTTACAAGATTCCCAGGGTAACTTTTAAGCTATCTCTGGATAGTTCATTTTCATAAGGTGGAAAAAAAGTTTTGAACTCTGGAAATAGTGATACACTGATTGTGCCAGCACAGCTACTCAAGCAGCATGATTAATAGAGTTGCACACAGCACTATATCTCCAGTCTCCTTTCACAACTCTCTTCTCCATGTAATTCTTCCAGAATCCTTGTTCTTGAAGACATAGGTGTTTTAGTTAATACTTAAAGATAGCTCTTTGAGTAGTAGAAATGTGGAAGAAGCCTGTCTGCTTCTGAGAATTAACAACAGCAAACATTAATGCAGGGTGGCCTCAGATCTTTAGTACTAAAAGCATTTATTTTCAAACTGTAAATGTGAGTAGAAAATGTATATTGCATCTTCTATTCTACAAATAGTTTAAGGATTGTTTACAACAGTAGATTACAATGACCTTTTTTCAGGTGCACAATAACAAGTTCAGGGAGATGGGGTACAGCTTCTTTCCAACCTGTGTCTTGAAATCTGGCACAGATGTTATAAAATTCTTTGCAGAGTAAGTCTCTTCTAGGAGAGAATGCATCACCTGCACAGTGATTGACGCAGTTCTTCATACATTATTTGATCCTGTAAGTGCAAAGACAAGAAGGAAAAAAAGACTCTAGACAATGGGAAAAACATAGGCAGCACTTAAGAGCTACTCTTCTATCTTTTTTAAAAAGAACTTATGAGCTATATGAGACACTAGCTCTACTTTTAAAATATTTACCAGGAAGAAAGCTAACTAAGGGCAAACAAGATTTTACTGCCCTTGTAAATGAGGCTTTCAGCAGTAGTTAGTGGTATGTAGTTAACAGAGAAGGCTTTGGCAGAGAACAGTTTGTGTAATTCACGTTACCATGCTAGGCTCAGAACATCATAAGAACAGTAGTGTTCTTTTTGCCAGGGGAGCTCCCAAATTGTCACTCTCCCACCTACTTCTGCCAAAAATAATCAGATAAGAATATCTCTTGCTGGTCTTGGTTAATGGTAACTGTTCCTTTACCTTTCCACTACTCACTCAAAATGATAGTTTTGAGGAAGTGAGTACTTTAAAAATGTTAACTTCTAAAATTAGCAGCATATCTGGCTTCAAAAATAACTAATGCTTAGCCTTAGGTCAGTCGAATATACAGTAAGTCAACTGAGAGATGTATGTAGGAGGGAAAAGACTCAGAAATGAATCAGTCAGGTTCAGCTGTTTCTCAGTATTGACAGGAGAATATGTAGAGATGTGTTTGATTCAATTTATCTAGCAGGTAAGAAATAGCATATGGAAATGGGAGATAAGTATTCTGTACTTTAAAAGATAGATCAAAATATTTATTTTGATAAACACTCTTGGCTGTACAGGGAGAACTATTAACGAGTAACTTCTATATTATCTTCTCAATTATAGTAATTAAGATAATTGAGCAACTTTCATTTCAAAATAACTAGTCATAAGATAACCTTTAAAATGAACTTCCTTGACAAATGCAAATGATTAAAAAACAAAGATGATAGCACATAAAGAAAACTTCATCTCAAAATGATGTATCTTGCACCTTAACAGAAATGGCTGAGCACCTGATGGCATATCCATTGGGAAGGAAAAACAGTGGGGGCAGAGGGTAATGCCTTGACTTCTGTGCCTGTGGAGTATTCATTTAAGAGGTAAGGGTCAGGTGAATAACAAGTCTGGAAGTATCAATTAAAAGTTCAAGGTACTACACTAAAAGCTAACCTTGGCAGCATGGTAATCCATTTACCACAAACCATCATCTATCTGCAGATGAAGAGGCAGACATTTTTCAGAAGTTCAGAAATGAAAATCTTGTTTATTTAATGCAGAAACAGGTAGCATCAGTAGTTAGTGAAATACATGCAAATATTTTGTGACTTTAAGTACTTCTACCAGTCTCTAACAAATAAAGAGAACCCTTTTCAGACGGGTGGTCAGCCTCACACGCCTGAAGCTGTTCTTACCTTTTTTGATACTGAAGATTTCACTTTTCTAAAAGCTTCTTCAAAGTGTCTGTGGGAAATCTTGATTTCTCCTTAAAAAACAAATCATAGACTTATTGAATCACAAGGTTGAAAACAACCAATAAGATCATCTAGTCCAACTGTCTCCACATAACCACTGCTACCATGTGCTACTAAACCAGATGAATGTATTATGCAAGGAAACTGCACGTAAGTGATAATCAAGTGATTCTTCTTTTTTGCATGTATTATAATGCAGCATTCATGAAACCTAATTCCATGTGCTAATCCTGCTTTTATTTTTTGCCTTAATATCTAGACATGTTCAATATCAAGCTTCCATATGGAATGCTACTTAATAAACACCTAGACATTTATATAAATATATAAATTAATATTTAATTATGTTTATTTAAATACCTAGATTGTTATCCAGATTCTGCAACAAGATGCTCCATTCCTAAATAGTTCGTATCATTCTGTTTGACCTCAACCAGAACTGAAGGCTGTCTTTACTTTTTCAGTTGCTGGCTTTTCATACGTGTATATAAATCCCCTTTCTGACCCTAAAGCAGCTGCCTGGAGTAACTTTTTCCTAACCATAATTCTGGAACAGGTTTGTGGATTTTTTTTTTTTGGTCTGCTACCAGGTAAGCATACCTCAAATCATGGTTTCCTCTGTTCTCAGAAAGCAACCCTTCTTTAGCCTAGATACCACTACCAGAGATTCAGTACAGTGCTAACATGCACTGTGCTGCTAACATAGTTATCAAAGGTAGAGGTAAACAGAAGTATGCTTAGAGTTAATTTGGTGCATTTCTCATACATTTCATTAAGAAACCTTTTGCTTCCAGGGATATGTACTGCCAGTGCCTTTGCAGACATATTTGTCATACAAATAGGATCTGTAGATGTTACAAAACTTTAAACTTTTTAATATATTTGATGTGTGAGTTCAGAAGAATGTTCTGCTGCATAGCAGGTGGAGATGCCTAAATATGAGAACTTGATCAAGACGCAGGGCAAACATGTTGAGCAAACTAAACATACAACTTTCCTGCTTCTCATCTTGGTTCTCTGAAGCTATTATTCAAGATTCCCACTACAATATGAAGTTAGTAAAAAATAAAAGGTGTAAACTTAATATCTGAATGTAATATCCTATCTCCCCAGGATAACACCTACAGTTAGTGAGGAAAAAGCTCAACTTCATAGAAGTCACGTGGCTTCAATAGCAAGTCATAAAAACCCCATGAAATACAAAAAGACAGCAATGAGAGTTGTTTGCTTTCACTTCTGTTTTTAAGTCTGTTTACTTGAACTATTAAACAAAATATAGTCTCAGCTAAAGGAAGAATAAAAAGAACAGCAGTAGTCAATGAGGAAGAGAATAAGGACATCACTATCAGAAAAAGTTATGGTGAAATAGTTTGTGATACAAATCTAAGTGTATTAGCTGTGACAAGCATACTCTTATCTACTGCTAGGTAAAAGTTTACCTTTCAGCAAGAGTAGGTCGGGGGCTCTGCATTTCTTGTGTGGTAAGAACAGGCACAGTACTTGTTAATGTCACGTCAGTGTCACTAAGCTGTACCTTTGCTGCTTGCATTCATATAGCTTGCCTTGCTTTTTTTTTGACTGCAAAACCATTTAGTCTGCGAAATTAAATGTGTGGTTACTTGTCCTTTAGCAATTTATCTTTTTTTTCCATGCTGCATTCAAATCACAATATATCAACATTTCTTTCTAAGCATTATATTTGAAACTTGAGTTACATATTTAAATAAGATTTTTCTTGTTTATCTAGATGAGTAAGATGAAGATAACTGCTTCCTATAATACTTTTAATTCAAAAATATCAAGCAAGGACCAGCTCTGCTTTTAAGCTTCAACAGCAGAAATACCAACTTTTATCTTAGGTAGTAAATTACGTTTGTTTTTAGCAGCTAAGAACAAGAGTTCTTAGAAGAATTCCATACACTCTTTGCTTAACAAGATCAGCTTTATGGATGATTCCAAGCCTGGTGTGTGTCCTGTAGTAAGATTGAAGGAAGCAACTCCCCGATTGGGTGTGCACACTACCCTTCTGAAGATGTAAATGAACAAGGCTTCAACTCAAAGTCTACCTTACAGTCTTCCATACTAGCTAAGGCTGACATCCTGGAAATCCAAATCCCATACAAACAGCTGCCATACGTGTGGATCAATCTCTGCCCATTCGATGGACTTCCTGGCTGCCACCTATCAATGCAATCAGTGCTCAGGCTGCAACCTCAGGCTTAAAGACTGGACTGAAGTGAATAACATCTTTGAATCAAATGTGCTCCATTTGGAAGAGTTATAAAACCAAACAGGGTAAGTTCAAAGATTTCCACCAGGAGCAAGCAAATGAGTAATCCCTTTGTACAACAATGTAGTTTTTGTAGTCTCTTCCTTTTCTCCCTCTAAATTGAATTGCTCGCTTCCCCTAATAGCAAGGAGATGGGATCAAAAAGAATGATTCAAAATCATTAAAATGCCAGTGTGACTCTCACGGATCAGAAGCATAATGAAAGCTCAATATATTTTTCAAGGCCACCTGACACCTTAGCATATCCTAGCACTGACTTAAGTAAAATAACAGAACAGAAATCACTGGAAGAAAAAAGAAGATGCACTCAAAGAACAGTTTTCAATTACACTTTCTTATCTGAATGCACTGAAGAAAGAAAAATGAAGCAGAGATATGGAAAAGGCAGGAATTGCAGATGAAACAATTTTAACTCCCTGTTAAAGTCCTGGCACAAGCCAAGGATAAGCTCAACACCGAAAATCAAAACCACTCAGCTTTTCCTAGTGCCATTACTACTGAATGCTTGCACTTAATTACGTAATACAATTGTGTGCCAAAAACAGGCTTGGAACTACTGCTGCACTCAAATCTGCAAATAGATCAGTATAATAGTCTTTGATAATTATGTGAAAATTGGGCAAAGATGTATTCAGCCAGGCATGTAAATCATCTGCTTACACTGCCATTTAATGCTGACTTTGGATTAAGTTCAGAAGGATAAATGTTTTTTTCCCTGTTCCTTTCCACCATAACTACTACATACATTTTCTGAAAACAAATCTGACTTGATTTTTTTTTGGATCAGTAGTTATCAACCATTTATGAAAGCAAACATGCATCTGTGCTTGTATTAAACACTTTACGTTCCATTTATCTTCTCACTGTTCAGTTAAAGTTTTTGGAAAGCTTTCTTACCTTTCTTGCTTTTAGAATTCGGCAGGGCCATTTCCTGTCTCAGCGCACAAATTGAAGCCTCACGCACTAAAGCAGAAAGGTCTGCACCTCTACATACAAAACCAGAATGAGTTATTTTAGAATGAGTTTATCAAATAGATACAAAAGACACTACAGATATTTAGAGGAGATTTGCAAAAGGCAAGGGAATTTGCAAAAGCTTCTTAAATACCTACCCCATAAGTTATTACATTAGAAAAATAAAATAAAAATATTAAGTTTCACTTTAAGAACTAGAATACCTTGCTGACTTAGAAACTGAAAACCATTTAGTTGCAGACCTAAATGCATCAACAGTTAGAATGCTGTCAGCAGACTGCATTTCCTCTTTCTCTCTTGCACATGGCTGCATTCTTCCCTCTACCCAACAGAAAGAGCACAGGAAAGGTATGGGGTACCTTCAGAAGAAGGAAAGCAGAATATGACAGAGAAGGGTCACTGTACAAACACTGAGAAGAGGTTCAAGGACTATCCAGTGCTGCAAGCTCTATTGTAGAATGAAATCCTCCAGCTTTCAGCCTCAGATTTAGATCAAAAGAATGAGAATCAAGGGAAGAGGCAAAATCCATCCAGCATCATCAAGAATATCCAGGAATTGATCAGTGGGAACATGATACTACTTTTTTTTTTTTAATTGGTCTTACGAAAGATTCAAATGAAATCAGCCATTATTACAACACAGAGTCGATTGCCCAAAGCTGGATCTCCAGATATATTAACATGCTCTTAAAATAACATCATCTACAAAATCTGGTCAGAACAGACTTGTGAAATATTTGTTCCCAGTTTCCAGCTGTTAAACTTTTCACAAGCCTTCAGACCAGTGCAAGCTGCTGAAATAAAATGCTCGCAATTAACACCCCATGCTTCCTTTGGAGATGGCAGGACTATTCCTGTATTTAAACACTCCCCACCCCTCTGCCCCAGGCTGGGGAGAGAACACAAGCTCCTCTTTCCTAGATGTAAAACACAGACAAACTCTAAATGATTACTGGTGGTAGCCTCCACTTCTAGACTCAAAAGCAATATTGTGACATGCAACGTCATCTTTCGTGAACTACAGAAAATCATCAACTATTAACACAAATATTAAAATATCTAACAGATTCAAACTTTCTGGAGTTCTGTAAAATACTGACTTTGCAAATTACTCTGACAGAGATGGCTATCAAGATTTCCTAAAAAACATCCATCAGTATTCACAAAGCATAGGCACTCACTATTACTGTGTCAAACACATCGCTTTCAGTTGTGTGAGAGAACAAGTTAGTTCTGGTTGTTTAACCTATCTGCTTTCATCATCACTGTATATGAATCAACAAGTTAAACAGGGCTCTTTTATCCTCAGATGATGCAAGAAATATAAGGCCAAGCAACGTTTAGATGAAAAAGTAGTCTCTCCTGATCTGTATTTACAAAATGAAGAAGGCTATTCCAGATGACAGATTTTAGCATCCATAGACTCCCATCCAGTCCTTGGAAAAATGCACAAACGAATGTAAGAGAAACAGCATAAATTATTGTGCATCACTGCATACTAAAATTAAAGTAAAAACTAGGAAATACTCACGTATAACAATCACATTGTTGGCTGTAAGCAATTTCTTCAAGGTTTACATCTGTATCTAGTGGGGGCCGGGTGCCATCCTAAATGAGTTGTGATAATGAAAGATAAAAATGTAAGTTTTGGTTTCGATTACTATTATACATGTATTTATTTATACTTATTTATTTATTTATTACACATGCCATCTCCTAAGTGATTAATTTTAACAACTAGGGATAAAGAAGTCTGAGAAGCTCTCTGAGATATTCACAAATACCAGCATTGTTTTTATGTCAAACTGATAGGAGGGATCATCAGCCTTAAAAGCATTTAATTATGAAACAATTTATGATGTTAACTGTAACTTCCCACCAGCAGATTAGATTTTCTATTGTCAAAACGACAGCCATCTTGTCACGGTGTAGTTACACTGACACCAGTCCATACACAGACATGCTATGTAGCTGCTTACATCAATAGCACTGTTTATCTGAACTTCCTCCACTTTTATCAGATGTTGAAATCATATAGCTCAGCAATAGGCATGGAGGTTTAGCCTTGCCTCATCACCTTTAAAACTTAATTATTGTATACCTTTTACGTTCTAAACAAACATACACTTTCAGGCCTGGAAGTTTTTCATTCCACGTTTTTTGAGTTCATACAGAAAGTAGACTTGTTGACATCACGCTTGCATCTTAGTGCTGCTTTCTCCACAAAGACCACAGAAGTGGCTTATTTTTCTTTTTGCATCTCCAACAACAAAAAATATTCAGTGTTATATTTGCAACCAGCCAACAAAATCATTTCAAAAGCTGTAAGCCCATAGATCTTCTCGCTCTTAGACAACAGTAAAGCAATATCAAGGCAGTATAGACATTCTAGGTGTCTATAGTATGAACTAATACCTGAATTTTGATGAAAGAACATTTTTTGATAGGACTGATTTAGTTCTGCCATGAAATTTAACTCACTTGACAGGAATACACAAATAATCCTTTTCTGACTTGTTCAGGTGAACTAAAGTACCACATACCTAAAAAGTCTTCAAGATAAAGAAATAAAGTATATAGCAACTTGCAAATTTAAAGCCTTGAAAAGGGAACTGATAGTTAAATAATTGACGGGGGGGGGCTAGGTAGTCTAAGGGAGCGATTTCTAATGAACCTTGGGTAGAATGCCAACTCGGAAAGGAAGAAAAAGAGACAAGGGAACAGCCTCATGCTGAAACATCTTGAAAGGAGAAGAGACCCTAACGTGGGCAAGAGGAAGCTCTATACAATTGCATATGGGATCCTTTAATAATCATTGTACAAGACTGCAAGTCAGTGAGAGTTCTACTAACAAGAAACATTTGCCAATTATGGTGAGTAGAATATATTGAGCATTTTGTGAGTGGGATGATCTGCCTACTTCAGAGAGATGCTCAGCACTATGTGCACCAGAAAAGCTGATGGAGCTTACAGGAATGTCAGTACACTGGGAACTTAGGCATGTGAAGACATGCTTCTCTTGCATAATTAATATGCAATTTGAAAATGATTACTTGTACAAGTTATCTGAAATAAAACTCAAAGCATCAAACTCCATCTATGCTGTTTCTTTATACCCTATTGCTCTCACAACTCCCCTTCCTACTCCTCCCACCGCCTTTGTAAGCAGATTTTCCTTCAACGTTACTGTGCAAGTATTCCTCTAGGATTTTAGGGAATGACTACCATCACCCAGAATCCCCACACATCTGGATAACGTTTTTTGTTTTATCTGAGTGCCCACTTAAACACGTGTTCCTGCACAGAGATTTTTCAGGTTTCCTTACTCGGAGCGCAGGGATGAAGTCTGACAGAGAATAAGGCATTTCAATTAATTTTAAATATCTACAGGAACCTGGGGACAGAAAAAAATATCTCCTATATATTTTTCAAGAGAACAACATATTTCCTGTTCTTAACATTAGAAATACTGATCTTTACCTAACTTTGCAAGAACTCTATAAATGCAGTAATAGTAAAGTGAGAACAGCACCATTCTCATAATGGAACAAGCATGGAAGTAAGTAAGACTCACGGTATGAATCTCATTTCTGCTGGCATCTTAAAGTCACAGAATAATGGAGTGTCTTGGGTTGGAAGACACCAGCCCCAACCATGGGCAGGACTGGGCCCCATCAGCTCAGGCTGCCCAGGGCCCCATCCAACCTGGCCTCGAAATCCTCCAGAGATGGGGCACCAAAGCTTCTTTGGATATCCTGTACCAGCACCTCAACACTGAGTAAAGAATGTCTCTCTCTCTAACACCTAACCTAAATTGTCCTTAAAACTTTTAAGCCTTGGTCTGTCTCTACACTCCCTATAATGAGTCCCTCCCCACCATTGCTGTAGGCCCTCAAAAAGTACTGAAAGGCAACTTATAAGGTCTCCCCAAAGCCTCCTCTTCTCCAGGCTGAGCAATCCATAGAAAAGTTTCTATAGCCCTCTAATTATCCTCACGGTCATTTAACTAAAAACTGAGAAAAAGAATCAATTAGTGACTTAACATCTTCACTATAAAGATTTATAGCCAAAACATCAACTAATATGAATCAAGTATGCATGAAAATGTCTGGCATTCCAAAAATAACACGCATTGATAACTAAAGACAGGAATCAAGCTGGTAAACACTGTGCAATGTATTGCTTATGATAACAAGGAAGACCATAATCAGATAAGGTCACAGCAGAGATTGCTTGTCAATAGAAAATCTGTGCTTTGATAACAGGATAATGACAAGGTTACCACATCAGATATACCACTCCTCTCGTGTTGTGCAGACTGTGTCCATAAAGTTACTCAGAAGAAGAAAACAAGGAAAATTTGCAGTGACTTTACCAAGATTTATGGCAGCTGAAGTAAGAGTCTGAGAATCTAGAAAATAGTTTTCTCTAACAGCAACTTTGCCATTGCTAGTCAAGAGGAAGCCCAGAGATGAAATGAGGTTAAAACGCTCAGAAGTCCTTATTTTTGATGTTGTGATTCTGGCCTTTCCACTTGGATGCATGCATCTTGGTGACTGAATGTGGCTGTGAGAGTGTGAGCAAGTGATAAGTTTGAGAGTGACAGAAGTAAGTCTTGTTTAATACCGCCTTCTCCTCCCACATAGTCTTGAACCAAGATCTGCTGCATCATTTTACTAAAATCACTAATTACTGGTACACTAACTTGATTTGTAACTGGTGGTTACAAACATCCAGAGATTTGCCAGTAAAAAATAGTGAGAATTAATATCTGTATGTCAAAAAAATAAAAAAAGAGCAAGTATACACTATCCTAATCAGAGAATCCTTCCATTCTGCTTAGAAAGTCTAATGACCGACCATTACCATCCACTTCTTCCAGAAGGAGGCATTTTAAGTCAGAACAATCTTACAAGCCCAAATTTTAAATAAGATTCAAAGCCTTTGAAATAAATTGCAAAAAAAAAGTAATTCCTTACAGTATGTTTGAAAAATAACTTGACTTGTGGATTAAATGCTCATGTTATTGATCTGTTCTTTAAAAGGCAAGAATCACATTATATAAAAGTTTCTACTGAAACATTTCTATAAAACTCGGAAACAATAAAATGCTAATGGCATTATATATAATATATGGCAGTATATATAATATATACTTTCTTTTTTCCCTCTTAATGAAGCAATGGAACAAACGTAGGGAAATAAGACTTCGAATTCATATCAACAGTTTGATTTTTGAACAACTATTTTGGCAGGAAAAGATACGCTTGAATTTGTCCTAACTTCCTGAATTCTCCTACAGCACTGGCCAACATGCCATCACTTCATGCTTATGTAAGACTGAGAGTTATCTTTTTTTTTATAATATTTTTCCCTATTTTTCATAACATCAGCACTTTATCTACTCTATAAGTAATACCTGGTCTCCTCTGCAGCTCAAGAAAATCTGATAGTACACTTGCTCATAAAAACCAATGCTGATCTACTAGAAAAAGTAGGAGATATCTGAATCGTTCATAATGCTTTTTAAGCTCTTCTTCTAGGTCTTTGATTACTGCTTTACTGAGAGAAATCCAAATTTCTCAAGTGATGGAATGTGCCAGTACAGTAAGGAAGACCCATGATGACAGGTCTTTTTATTTTAACAGTTTTACATCTTTAAATATTTAAAATCTTTATACATTTTAACCACTTTTAAAATTTTAACATTTACTTGGACCTACAGCTTCCTCATCACATGCTTCCCATTACTCCTAAAGAGAATTAAGTGTCACAATTAAGTATTGAGTAAATACAGCTGGAGCTATTGAATCATATCACTGAATGTGAGGAAACCTGCTTCCTTGCTCAAAATGCTTACAAAACACTTACAGGCCCTTTACTCACATAGATAGGCATCTTTTAATTAAATTTCTTGAAGTTGTAACTATAAAGGCAGCAGCTTCTATTAACAGGTTAGCATTGCTCAAGATTTATCATCCCTTAGAGCAAATTTAGCAGCAGATGTGGCTGACTGTGTATTTTCATGGCTTTGTGTAATATTTAAAAATGCTTCAGGAGACAGGATCCTGCAATTCTTTTGTAAGGTTTAATTTGTTTTAAATCATCCCACCAAGGTTGGAGGTAAGAATTCATTTCCAAATACTCACCTTAGTGACCGTCTTTAAAATAGCAAGTCGATCTTCAGGAGGTGGCAATCCCACATACAGTGTTTTATCCAGTCTACCAGGACGCAGGATAGCTGGGTCAATTATATCTTAGGTGGGAGGGAAAAGACAAAAAAAATCCAGAAGTGAGATGTACCCTTAGGAAATGAAAAGTAGTATAGGAAGGGAATTGAACAGAGTTTCAAAAAAGTGTTTATGCCACAGTGTGAAGCTCTGAACATTAAGACAGTCGATAAAAATAGTAATAAAAACTTAATAAATAAATAATTTTAATACTATAATAATAAAATTAATTAATTAATTAATAATATTAATAAATAAAATCAATAAAAATGAAATAGTTTCATCTCTGTCCAAGAGAAGACATTATTATCCAGTGCAGCTAAGCTACATCTGGCCAAATATGGCTTGTAAATACTGGTTTCATCTGGTCACAGACAAGGACAACTCTCCTGGAACATACAGTAGAACATTTTTTCTGTCAGACCTAGCAAAGTCAAGTGAGGAATTTCACAACAATGTATAAAAAGGAAAAAGTCTGCTTTTCATTTTATTCTGATATATATGTTAGAATAATAATAGAATATAGAATTATACTTATTATATTAATAACACAATTATATTAATAATAGAAATAATATAGAATATGATATGGATGGTAATATAAGATTCCCACAAAAACACAAAATAGACCTTCAAAGTATAGAATTTGATTCCCAAGAAATACTACAGATTTCATCATGTCTGAAGAAGAAATCAAAAGTTATCACAAAAGTTTTTAGGAACAACATTTAAAACTTAAATGTAATAGAAATCTCTAGCAAGCTTTCAGCATCACAAATTTCACTACAGAACCTCTACAAACAGCAGATCAGAATATAAATACTAAGCACTTCTGGTATAACAAGAAACACAAATGGGACGTATAATCTGGGAAAGACCTAAATTCCTGTCATTCCTGTCCATGTTTCAGCACAAATGCTTGATAACACTTCTAAATGACTTAGCTCCTTGATGCCCCATTTCCCCGTCTACAAAAATGATTAAGGTTTTTATTACTTGCTCCACTTCTGTGGGATTCTAAAAATCCATATCCTATGTACTACAGTAGCAAAGTCACAGAAGCACCCACCGAAGATACAGAAAATTATATTTTTAATATAACAAACTAAGAATGTAAGCTCCACAGACGTCTTGGGCAGCTATAGCAAAAAAACAACCAAACAAACCTATTTTGCAAGAGAAAATAAAAACATTTGCTTGACTCCACTGAGATTCCAGCTACCTGGTCCTGTCAGGTGATCTTTCTCGCCTTCTGAAACATGTACACAGTTTTGCTCAAGCTATACTGCCACCTGTGCTTAGACAGCAAAAAGTGGAATGAATGCATACATTAAAAATTGCTCCACCTCTATTTTTTTGAGCATAAACCTTTTCCCTCCCCCCGAAGACAGATGCCTCTGGTCATAGATGCTCTGGTAAAACCAGCTATTGTGAATATGACAAGAACGGCAGGAAAAAAGAAAACAACTTTTAAGATGATGTACGAATTTAAATCAGTCAGATGAAACATGGTTTAAACACAACACTACCACGGCAGGCCCAGACAAGAATATCTTTCCTGTACTTCTGTGCTCATTGTTAGATCATGCTTTCTCTTGCTATTGGCACAGATGCACGTTCCTGTTTTTGTCTCTCTCTGCAGAAGGAAGTTTTGCTGCCTATTAAGATGAGATTATAAAGTTTACACAACAGATGAATTGTAATAATCAAAACAAAAACTCTCAATAGGGATTGTATTACAGCATCATGCAGTTAAATTTTCCATTCAAAAGCTCTTTAAGAATACTGGCATGGAAAATACTGTTTCCATTTTACATGTTGAGAAAACAGCACTTGCCACACGTCCAAAAATGTGAAGTTAGTAATCCAGGCTAAAGATGTGTTCAACCATTTATTATGGAAACAAATGCATGGCCTGCATTCAAAGAATTGACATGACTCCCACTAACTCAAAAGCTGCCGTAATGGAGTTTCACAAAGCAAAGCCCATAGGGCAGTTCAAAACAGATCTGCGCTTCCCATCTTATAAATAAATTCATGTCACATTCTTAGTTCAGAACTGGGCTTTTCCTCAACCTCTGGGACTCAAGTTCTCTATAGACCTTGAAAAATTAAAAGCATGTAGCACAGACATTAGTCTCTTTGGTCTAATTCACTAATTAGACGCACTTCATATTTGTTTAAACAAAGGAATGACGCTTCCCTTTTAGGAATTTCAAAGCTTTCCATCATGATAAATCATGATGTTCTCTCTATATTGAAATCTGGAAACCAAATATATTGATCAGGAAAGGTTTGAATTTGATGACGTATTGTAATTTTAAGTACAGAACAAAGCTAATTACTAAATTCAAACATATAAGAACATGTCGTTTCCAGACAAGAGAAGTAATGTTTGATTTGTTACGTCTCTCTTGCTTATGGTTTCTGCATCCTCACCTGGCCTGTTTGTGGCAGCCATAATGAAAACCTGCTGGCGATTCTCCAGACCATCCATCTCTGTGAGTAACTGGTTCACTACTCGAACACTGGCTCCTGACTTTAGAAGGAGAAATATGCCAAAACAAACAAAACCCAAACAAAGAAACAAATGAACAGAAAACAAAAACAGTGAGAATATAAATATTTTAAAATAAACAAAAGATGTACTCATTCTCCACACAGAAATACTACTCTAAGAAAGCTTCTATTCAACATCTTTAACACAGATGCATTCTGAATTTCTTCATATCCTCAGCATAAATTTTGGGTACAAACAAGTTATCCCTATACTTGCTGTACAGATTACCCTTGGCAAAGCTTTTCTTCCCCATTAAAAAATGAAGGACTTGAAAGGAGCAACTCATAGTTTAATATTAACTTCATAGTACTAAGATCCTATGACCAAATTCAATAGATTAATTTGAATTTCATCCCAGAGTTGGGGAGACAAAAAAAAACACTGGAGTTGGAGAACGACAGTTTTAGATATACAGCAAAACTGCTTTGTGGTTTTGAGCAAAGCTGTTCTAAGAATTACTATTTTAAACATACAAAAATATAAATTTGCCTACAGGTAAGTAGAATAGATGATGAAAAGGCATACAGACTTCAAGAAGTCAGTAAAAACACCAAGCAGTTGTGAATCTCAGTTACAGCTGGCAGAAGAGAGCAGTCACTCTGCTCAGACAACACGTCTACTTGTTCAAAGCAGCTGTAAGAGCAGGACAAGGTGGTCTACAAACCAGTTTTTGCTTGTTGCTGCTACAGAAAGGAAACATAGCAAGGCCAGAGCATGCTTATTCCACTCCTTGGCTATCACCACTGCCTACTGTGATAGCTAATACTCAGCATCCTCTTTTAAGGCTCTGTGGAAACCGCTAGCTCGGGACTTTCAAGGAGTCAAGTCTCAACATTTCACCTTGGCTATCTTTTAGAGGAAAAAAAGTATGCAAATTTGGAAGATAAGGTATGAATGAATTCAAACAGCTGATCGAACCTCCTCTCTCCTACAGATTGGAACCTCAACTTCTGTTAAAGTCATTGATGGCAATATATGAACAGTGTTCTACTCAGCTTTAAATTGAAACCAGCATATATCTCTTTCAGCCATCAACACAACGACCCAGTACATCATCATTAAACCAGATGTATTTTCTCTGCAGAATAGAACACCTCCCCTTCCCCAAAGTGCATGTTAATTTTAGGTATATGTAATAACAACTCCAAAACAAAAATCAAGACAGAAAATTTGATGAGTGAAATAGCTTTGAAGTCCAATGCATTCCAGACCTGCTCCTGTCTCAAATATACTCATTACTGCATTACAGTTGCATACAAGCATCAGGATTTGGCCAGAAATTAATTACGGTATTAAACTGCACTCCTTCATTTTTTCCTATGGCTTTCTCAAGTTGGTAGATAGTCACATTCTCTAGCTATTATTTTTTAAATACATAGATGCTAACAGAAGTATTAAGCTTTATACAATTTAAAATAAAACACTTATAAAATATTGCTAGCACATTGCCTCAAAAGGCACAACTGAGAGTTTATTTATGGAAATATTTTCAGACTCACTTCACGGTCAGACCTCCGAGGGCACAAAGCATCAACTTCATCAAAAAATATAACACAAGGAGCTGAATTCCTGGCACGCTGGAATACTTGACGTACAGCGCGTTCGCTTTCACCAACATACTAAAATGTGTGACAAATCACAATGAAACAGTGTAAGCCATGACAATATTGCTTGGAAGAAAAATCAGTTTTAAACACAGTAGTGGACTAGATTTACATGGGAACTGGTTGTCATTAGCTCACTTCTGACAGTTCCCAGTTTTTAAGACAGTTCCCAGAGTTTAAAAGAATTCTTACTTTCTAGGGAATTAATCTAACTTGCTGTAATTCTGATGATAAAAAATAACAAGTACAATCTTCATTAAGGATCCTGTTGTTCTTTATCTGTTTATAAATAATGGGAGTAAAAACACAATGAATTTTTGAAGTTCATAATATAATTGCTCAAGGGCAGGGGGACTAGGAGACAGGGAACTGGAATATAAGCCAGAATCTCCCTTTGAGTCATTATGAGTGGGTTTGCCAAGCTGCAAATGGAAACAATTTCTTCTAAACATACATGTTTTGATACAATTAATGTCTCATCACGGTCTTTGAATCACAGCCAAGCACTTTTTCCCTCCACAAGGGAATGAGACTCTTCATTAACTTATATTTCTTGGCTGATAGCATTACTTGAAATACACAGTAAAAAGCTTGGAAAAAGAATAAATAAATTCAGTATTTTGGCTTCAGCTTCCAAATTACTGATAAGTACATAACAGTCATTCTTCTAAGATACGGGCTGCAGCCATCTCCTTTCAGTTCAACGCTCTTAACTCTAAAAAAATATATAATCAGACTACAGTGTCTTTATCTGTTAACATATAAAAATTACTCTGATCAGCTAAAAATCATGGCTTTCCAAGGTTCTGGTCTTCTGTTAAGAAGATGAAGACTCTCCAAACACATTTCCAAACTTGGAAACTGAAAATTTTGCAAACTACTGACTTGCTGCTACCAATTACCAATCGTTCTCACTGTAGATATGAATTTTTGTTCTTTTTCCTGATCTTCAAAACAGCACTAATGCACGTAGTTGGTCATTTAGAAATTCTCTTTCACTCAAGAAGGCTCCATCTGCCTAGTAACACATCAAACAGTACTTTAAACCAAGAAGTATTTAAGCTGCCCAGATAACTTCTTCCTTTTCACAAGAAAGACATCACTACTGAACATTTTAAGCAGAGGGTAAACAACACAACTTCTGTTGCTTCTAACAAAAGCACAATGACCAGCGCATACCATATTTAGCAGTTCAGGACCTTTCACAGATATGAAGTTCAGCCCAGATTCATTTGCCACAGCCTATCAAAAATATGTACACAGAGAAAATCATTTTTTCATGTATTCTTCGGTTCTGTCCACAAAACTACAAAAACCTAGAGAAGGAACATAGCATAGCAGTCACCTACTGAAAACAGCACAAAGTATGACTGTATGCAGTTAAGAGTGTCAGAGGTTGGAGGATTTAGCAAGGTGCTCTCTCTTTAATGGGACAGTGATACTTCTACTTTAATGGGGATGATGCTTCTGGCAGTACCATGCAAACTCAGTCATTCTCACCAAAACACCCACTTCACCAAGACTCTCCATTAGTTTTAAACATGTTCAGAAAAATGTATTACCTTAGCCAACAGTGTTTTGCCACACCCAGGAGGCCCTGCAAGCAGAACACCAGCTGGAGTAGTCAAGCCCAGAGCTTTAAACTGCTCTGGGTTCCGCACAGGAGCCTAAGAAATAAGTTATCATGGTTATCTGTGACAAAAAAAGCCAACACTTCAGTTACAGCTAGAAGAAAATTCATTTAAGCAAGTACTTTGTTCTAATGCTTTACAGGTTACATGAATATACAGAGTTAGTCAATAGGCACCTTATTATCTTGCACTGATAAATATTCCCTAAAGTGGGAGAAGCATCATTCAGAGACAGGAGTGGTGAGGCAGTGGCACAGGCTGCCCAGGGAGGTGGTAAAGTCCCTAGAGGTGTTCATGAGCCATAGAGATGTGGCACAGAGGGACATGGGTTAGCAGCGATGGTGGGGATGGACTGACTGTTGGACTAGATGATCCTAGAGTCTTTTCCAGCCTCAGTGATTCCATGCTATGACCAGTAGCAAGGCTATTAAGCAGTGTCACTGTTGTTTTTTTTTTTCCCCACATAGCAACTGTCTAACTAAGGTTATTGGTAGAAAACTTCTAGAATACTTAGCACTCAGTAATAATGAACATATTGAAAAAATAAAATCTTGAATACAAAAAAATGAAGTATTTAATACACACACCAGACTTGTAACAAATTGGAAAGCAAATTATAAAAGTCTATTTTAAATGAAGACGTTGCAGTATTTCTAGTTTGTAGCATGCTAGAACTCACAAGCAACACATAATAGCTTAAATAAATACAAACAAACATACATGAATAGTTTTATTTCCTGCATAGAGGGAGGTGCAAAAAAACTCCTCTAAAGTAACATTAACACATACCAATATTGCCATGGTCAGCTCCTCCCGAACATCCTCCAGGGCTCCAATATCTGCCCATGTCACATCAGGAATTGTGACAAAGCCTTCTCTCTTGGCAGAGGGTTGCACTGATGACAGTGCAACAATGAAATCATTCATCTCAATGCACAGCTTCTGCAGCTGCTCCTCAGGCAAGGGGTCTGGCTTCTTCAGCAAATCCAGAAGTCTCTGTAATTCTTCCTTAGGGTACAGAGAAATGCAGAGAAAACATTGCACAAGTTAACGTGTTTAAAACCTTTTCCAAGGATATTTTTAGAGTAATACTTTCTCCAGCTGTAATATTCATTATTATAAAACAAAGTATCATGTATAGTGTAGTATAACGTAACATAGAACATAAAAATAGCATTAAAGACTGACATTAATAAAAATGCTCCAGGAAAGCTCTATGTAAGTTTATCTCAGTTAAAGCATTGAGCTGACAGACAACAATCTTGATTTAAACACTACACAAATAGAATTAACACATCTATTTTGTCCTCAATTTTTTTTCCTGCTGTTTCTCTCACAACTCTGCCAAACTAGACAATTTGTGGAATACCATGTTACATATAAATCTTTAGAACTCTTAACATACATACTTAGATAAGTGTTTATTTAATGTAATTTGATTTCAAGTCATCAGTTCATTTCCTCAGGCTGATAAGACCTGGTTTTGTAACCAGGCCCTGATAAAGTTTGGGCAAATGGAAAACAGATACAGCAAAATGCTTTCTGACATTTTCCATCCTGCAGAGCACGGCCTGCAAGGGCTGGGAAGACAGGTATGTAACAGTGAAAATCAATTATAGCCTGTTGGGGAAGCTATCTGAGAAAACAGCTCATTAAAGAACACTTGTAATACAGAAAGGCCATATGAAAGCAACATGATACTGCACCTCAAGTAAATCTAGGTTTCTCACTATAAGACAAAAGGAATAAAATTTGCAGAAGTCCCTTTAGTTTCAACGTTTTTCTCCACTGCAGAATATGGGAAAACTGCCACTTTGTATTAGTTGCAACTAAGATGGTCCTGAAACTCACCACAGTGTGTGTTTACAGAGCCCAGTATTTTCTGTTATGATACTTAATGCTTCTAACAGAAGCATTAAGAGAAACTATGAAATAGTTGAGACCATCAGGTTTGTTTATTCAATTGTGCGAATTATTTTAAAAGGGTTTCATATGTTTATTTTTCTACGATAAATATATTACTACTGTTTTAATGACAATACCCTGTATTAGACTATGTCAACCTCCCGCCAGCTATCAAAATATGTCTCTGTTATGATTAGACTTCCTTATCCTCAATAATTCCTTTGATCATGGTGCTGTTGATAAAAGCAGCCACTACCTGTCCCTCCCCCTTTTCTTGTAGTTACATCAGGCCCCAGGAAACACTGGGAGGTATGCAGTACGGCCCTATTACTTTCACACAAAGGCTCTCTGCCGGTTTTTACACTGCTTTTTATTAATCACATTAACAATTTTCTTTGACAGTCCTTCTAAAACCAGAATCTGATGGCAGTGTAGACTTAAACAGTTTAACTTCTCTAAGAAGAATCTTTAGGAATCCCGCATGTAATGCATACAGCTAGAAATACACTCAAAATTTTGAGCAATAGGGCCAAAAACCTACAAAGATATTCTCGTTCACTATCCCCAGTATGTCACACATGCCACAACACTTGTGGCATAGAATAATTCCAGCACTGGAAACACTATTTCCAGCAACAGAGTTCCAGCTGTACCACAGGCAATAGGGCCTTTCTCTGCAGCCAAAGTTGCATTTACTAATCTAACTTCTCTTTCACAGAGTTTTTAAATGCCTCTTCTTCAAACCTGCTGTAGGTACTACATAATGCATGGGATTTAATGCACACAATCACATAGCTGGAAGGAAAATGTAAATGGCATAAATACTTCTAGACTTTGGCTAGCTCTAAGTCTACCAGGTTAGGGGAGGCAGTCAGGCATCATGACAGATGTTTTGAGGTTTTGATGAGGACAAGGCAAATGTCCTGGTAAAAACTCAGTGCAAGTTTCATATTCTTACAATTCTCTTACCATCAGTATAACACTGCAGCACAAACAACAACAACAGATTACAAAACCTCACCTTTTGTAAAATATTAGCATGATTTATAGAAGGTCTGTTTTTTGGGAACCCGGAGTTCAGTCCCATTATACAGATATACATAACATGAGCTAAGCTTCTGGCTTCCAAACTGATGTGCCTTAATCTAAATGTAATATTACACTGACCACAGATGTTTAAGGATTTATGAGCAAAGGCTTTCACAGTTGCAAAATAGCTCAGTGTTAAGACAACAGACACTTAGAAGAACAAATACCTTAGAAGGAAGCTGTTTGGTGTTCTCTTTCACCGGGATCTCTGTTTCTATTCCCATGCTTTCTTCAGCTGTGTCTCCTCCAGCCTGTGCATGTTCCCTTTGCTGCTTCTCAGAGTTTACCAGGACCCTGTTCACTGTGCACATAGCTGCTTCGCGACAAAGTGCCATCAGGTCAGCACCCACATAACCCGGAGTCAGATGTGCTAAATGAAGGAAGTCAAAGGACTCAGGGAGCTTAAGTTTCCGACACAGCGTCTGAAGAATTCTGATCAAGAAGGGGAAAAAAAAAGAACAGCAAAATAAAGATGAAAGCGGCCTTTTAAAAATTTTCATATGAAAAAATTAGCAACAATTTAAGGTCTCTTTCAGCCCACATGAAGTGAAGCAGTACAGTGTGTACAGTTTACACACAGCTAGAAAGTACCTAAGCTGAAAGCCGCAAAATGGTGCTATATATTTCCTTTCAGAGTGTAAGTGAAAAACAACACTATCAATCAGGTAATGTCATTCAGTGGGTAAAAGCTAGTGACTGAAAAAAGAAACAACCTGACTACACAAGGCTTATTTAGTTGGGAAAACAAGCTAAAAGGAGTTTCTGTCAAGTTGCTATCTCATTTTTATGCCAAGAGCTAAAATTACTCAAGCCTATGCAGTTTCACCATCAATACAGAACAGCTCCACTTCACTGACAGCTAAGTGCCGTGCTTCCTTTTCTACCTTTTTTTTGTTTCTCAATGATCCTTTACCTAAAAGGTAAAGATACCTAAAGATACCCCCCAAAAAACACCCCAGGACAAAAGAGAAAAAGAGGAAATAAGTAGTTCCTACAAGGGTATACCTCAAGGAACATGAATACAAACAATTGTACAAAACAAAAAAATGTGAGAATGCAACTACTTGTGTACAATCTCTGTTACTCACACACAACGGATTATCTGTTCACAACTCAAGCCCTCTGAGATAGTGTTGTCTCTGGGGACATCATATTTTTAAACACAAGCATTAGAAATACCATAGAATCAGAATTCTCATTAATCACTTTCAACCTCTAACCACTTGCATGTTTTCCCACAACCAAGGAGAGGAATGCAGATATTCTAGAGCTACACATCTGCAGTGAGGTGGCATGAAAAGAGGGAAGAATGGCAGTAGTGCTGACAATAACAAATGACAATATCAACGCTGCATGCAGAATGGTTTGCTTTTTCAACCCAAAAATAAGGTTATTTGAGCTAGAGTAACTTATCCTTTAATTTTACTTTCCATCCCCGACAACAAAATAAGCCACAGCTGCTTTTATATTTCGCTTCATGTGTCTTCTGCTGTTGTGGAAATCAGTAGCAAAAAAACATGGAAGACATATATACGTTTTAAAATCTAATCTAGGGGTCACAGATTTTTTGAGTAAAAAATGTTAGTAAGACACAGCAGGATGACTGCAGCCTGGCTTAATGCCTGGACTGCTGTATTTCCACAAGAACTAGAACAGAAGAATCTGGGCCTTCTTAAAGTGTACTCAAGAGGACTAAAAGAAGTTCTATACTTAGTTTATGTCCTTAATTCAATAGTTACGTAGGGAGATACATAACCCATTAATATAATGCTAAAATGAGATTTGCACGTAAGAAAGGAAATCGCTCCAAGCGTACATCTACCAAGTCACAGACTAGATGCACACTTAAACCTCTTCTGTGCTTTTCAGTTTGTGCTGATATGTATGTGCATGCAGGCACAAAAAGAACTAAGTACTTTTCCTTAATTTGTTTGTAAACCTACAATTTTTTATTATTATTTTTAATAACGAAGAAGCTTTATCACACATACTTTTCTCTTGCTGCTTCATCTGGTATCCCTAAACAAATTTCTCGATCGAACCTCCCAGCTCGCCTCAATGCAGGGTCCAGTGAGTCAGGTCTGTTAGTTGCTCCAATAACAAGAACCTGGGCAGTAGCAGCCACGTTATTCAAGTCTAAAGGAAAGAAGGAAAGTTAGTACTCATAACCACCTTCCCAACTTTATTGTGATATATATACATGTTACTCTGTTTCTGCCACATGCAGTAATACTTAGAACAGCACAAAGTAACCAGTGATCACACTGAGATGCTGTATATCGTTATTTCTACTGTCCAGAACAGGTGTTTTGCACAGTTAAGCAGAAATATGCATTTCAAATAATATTTGACAGATTCTTCCATCAAGTCTTTTTACATAACAGAGAGGATGTGAAAATAAAGCAGTAACATCCCCTCAGATTTAGTAGAAGTTTCCCACCTCCCTCACACATGGGTAAACTGTGCCAAAGCATGAAAAACGATTACCACCATCCCCACTAAAGTAACCACAAGTCACTAACGAAGAAAAGCTAATTAGACTGATAATTAGAAAAATCTTAGTTCAGTACAGAGGTTTTTGAAACTGACCATCCAAACAAGTTAGGAGCTGGGCAACAATTCTCCGCTCCATGTCCTTTGAAGCAACTTCTCTTTTTGGGGTGATTGCATCAATCTCATCAATGAAAAGGACACACGGTGCATTGAGCTAGGTACAAGAATTATTAATCATTGCACAATTACACAGTTGTATTCTAACATTTCAAGCACTTTGCATTCATAAAAAGCCAACACTAACATAAAGCAATAACAATAGCATTTAGTTGACATAAGATTATATTATCAAAAAGCACTTATGGTGCAAAGGAAGACTTATGGAAAATACTTGAATCATTATCTAAATAAGTCTGAATTCCCAATCAGAAAACCAGTGTTTGAAGCCCCAAGCATTCAGTGTTATCAGGCACCAATTGCGCCATCTAGCTGTCATTCACCTTTTCTTCCCTTTGACAGAGGACAAAGAAAACAAGTGAGCTAGAAAGATTCCACAATATGCATAACATGCAGTGGAATAGCCCTTTCCCTACAAGAGTACAAAAACCAAGTGGAAAATCCACTTAATTAATACAGTAGGAGAAACAACAGATTTTAATTTGTAAACCTATTTTCTACAATGCATTTCATCTATTAAAAATAACTTTTATAGCAACCTTTTATGAACTAATACATATACAAAAGGTACTGCATTTTAAATACTCCATGATCACTTATTTAATTTTGTTCTAAACAACATCTTAATAAGGCTTTCTGAAAATTAAAATGTAGTAGAAACCTGAAACATCATAATCTAACAGCTTCAAAATTAAGCACTTTGCCCTATTTATCACTGTTTTATACATACTCTAAACATTTGCATGCAGTTATGGGGAAAGATAGCATAAAGGAGTAGTTAGAAAACAAGAATATTTTCAGAGATAAGAAACAGAAAACTGTCATCATTCTTTTGTTTAATCAGCCATATTAATAAACAGAAAATCTGTTTTCATTGAAATTGAAATTATTTCATCCTCGTTCTCTTTGTTTCTCACAATGTCTGAAAGTTGCATCTTTATCACAAGAGTGTTTCATCATTACAAATCTGAATGCCTGATACATAGCAGGTGAGTTCTCTTGTGTGTTTAATATTCATACTAAGGCAGAGCAAGACTTTAAATGCAACTTTACTTCTGCTCTTTGATATTTGTCCCAAACTTCTTACTTCACGACTAAAGGCCCAAAACCTTAACTCTAATTCAAAGCCAGACAAGAACAATAATAAAAACTTGTAACAAAAAAAGCAGAGTAAACAGCTTGTATAGTTTTTTTAATTTTTAGAAATCATTCCAAGTAGCTCCATATAGGTAAATAATTTATGTTGCTCCCATTATATTGATACTATGAACTATCTTCTGTCAAGACTTTAGAACAGCAACCTTTGTGGTCTGTAACTGCATGACAGTACAGTGGAATTCTGGTCACACAAATGGAGACACTGTAGCTTGTGTGCAGCAGTATAAAGATTGTCACTAATAATTCATTCAAATTCAAACCACAGCAACAAAGCGTGAAATCTCTACGAAGAAAAGGGCAAACAACTCCATGTTATTTCCAATGGGTGCCTTACCACGGCCTGATCAAACAATTCTCTCAGTTTCTGCTCAGATTCTCCCGACACTCCAGACACCATCTCTGTTGCTGCCACTTTCAGCATTGGGAGCTCAAGTTCCTGAAAGAAACGAGGAACACTGTACAGTATTACCAGAGGGAATGAATGTTGGTTGATAAGTATTTTCCAATACAATATCTTTTACACCTGAAGATTTTAAATTCAAGAATAAATCTGAAAGTGCCTTTTAAAAAAGATAATTAATAACCTCAATTTAAAAACAGTTTCAAGACATTTTGCTGTATGAAGAGAACTGGATACAAAAAACAAGTTTGCTATGGTAATTTTAATCAAAAGTGCCTTCCATGTATAACCTTCCCATTTCCCGTGCCTATACTGCAATCCTGGGAATGCCTCAGCACAATTAACTCAGTTACACCCCCAGGTCCCATAAAGTACAAATGCAAATGGAATTTAAACTAAGGAAGTGAAAATGAACGTAGTTTGAACTAAGTGAACAAGCAGAGAAAAGAGATAACAAAGAGGAAAAGACCTTACTCTATGATGAAAGAGGGCTATTTCTTCTCTTTCCAAACATAAGGAAAAAGCTAAATTTAGAGCTATCTTACTCCAGCAATTGCCTGTGCGAGTAGTGTCTTTCCACATCCTGGTGGTCCATGTAGAAGAAAACCACGAGGTGGAACCACACCTAAGTGGAGATAGACTTCAGGATGACGAACGTGAATCAGCATCTTGCATATTTCCTATTAAGAACAAGAGAAAGATCTCCATTTAAATTGGAAAAAAAAAAAAAGTATTATAAATTGTTAATATTATACACACACCAAAACAAGAAGAACTTTGGTTTATTAATACAGTGTTAGTGTCTGCTTTCAGAAAAATTGATCAAAGGAAAAGAACAGCAACTCTGTTGCTGTTGGTATAAGTAACTATTCTTAGTGCCACACAGATGAATTCTGATAGACTTCTCATTTGTCATTTTTCACATCATGTTTTAATCAACACTTAAACTAACCTTCAAAGTTTCATCGTTGCCTCCTACATCCTCAAACTTCACTGATGGGTAGTAAAGCTCTGGTCCCTTACTTTTACCTATTCGAGAGAAAATAAGCCACGCAAATTTAGACAAAGCATAATCAAAGTTACTAATATAAAACAAAAAAGATCTCAACTTCAACAGTTAGCTAAGTGCATGGAGCAGTATTACTTTTGGTAGCACGTACAGGCCTGGAATATGTTTTGGTGCAACATAAAGGCTAAGCCTATTAACAACACACTCGAGGTCACTTCTTCGTACCTCAGAAAAGTAACAGTTCTCCCTAATGGATTCCACGGTCACCCACTATCATCTCTCTGTTTAGACCAGCATGCCTAAAATAACTTCTCACCTTTCCCTTTAAGTAAGATGGATTCAATTTCTTCATCTACATCTGGAAATTCTTCTTTTTTCCTTTTTGCTCTTTTACCCTTTGTCTTCTTTTTTTCACTTTCCAAGACAGAAAATTCTGTGGATTTCTAATGTACAAAAACAGAATAATATAGACAGTCAGTGAATTCCTGCAATTACTTCAAAAGAAGAAAACATCCCAGTGTCTATGATTCTTAACATATACATTATTTAGATTTTGCCTTTTTTTTTTTTTAACTATTATTTTAGGAGCTAATTACATCAGTCATATTTTTGCTAGGAGTACATACTCATAACCAAATTACAACAACTAAATGTTCTCACAATCTAACCTAATCAAGGGATAATTTGTCAAATCTGCCTATTCAATAAGCACTTTGTGTATTCAAAAGGTAGCTGTAAATGCAGTTATTCCTTCATTAAGATAAAATACATGGTAAAATTAAATGTTGTTTCCCGCAAATAAATAAAGCTTCCAATAGCTAAACAAAGGTGGTTTTTTGTTTTTTGGGTTTTTTTTTGAAAAAATTAATGAAAAAAAAAAGCACATGGAGAAAAATCACAAAGTGAGCAGTACGTTTGGATAGGAGGTACCTTCTATTGTGAACTGCATTATACATCAATACATTTCCAAGCCTTTCAACTTCCCCAGTCTTCATCCATCCAAACATCCAAACAATCTCTCCAGGCTCAATGAAACTAGCCACTGACTAAGGGAGACCACATGCTGTGGCTACAGCAAAGAATATGCTTGGTGAATAGTAACTCTGGTCGCTGGCAAATGGAATAAATAATAATTAAGTTCCACCTGCCTTTCCCTCAGTAGGGGCACTAATTTGGGTCTCCCTACTACTAAGGACTACACCTTTCCCCAAAATTATACAAGTCTTCTTAACGTTTAGACTGAAATTTGCCAGAAGGTTCAAAAATCACTTCTGACATGACTTTAGAAAGCCTAATCTTCTTTAGAAACCAAGCTAGAAATTTGTACTCTACTAGACTAAAGCCAGTCTTCCCTTCTATTTAAGATTTCTGCTGCATTTAATAAAGCATATATATTTGTAATAAAAGTAATTTTAAAAATCCACGAAGACAGACAGTCCTTTTGGTCTTAGTATCTGTCTTTGGAAGCCTGTTAAATTTCATAGGAATTTATAGCCATATTTGCTACCTAAATCACATTGGGTTAGTATAATACAATACCTCAGAAATCACTTTCTTCTCTTCTCCTTCTCCATCTTCAGAAAGGTCAATGAAAAAGTCTTTCCCACTTGGAGTCTTATCGATGAACCAGCCACCTTTAGAGATGCGTGTTTCAACCTGAGATGCTGGTGAAAGGGTGCTTGTTTGAGGGGCTGCTTGCACAGGAGTGGAGGTTTCCATTGGTTCATTTTTTGGAGTGACTGGAACAGAATCAGGATTTCCTTTCTTGTATAAGGTCATCAGGGAACTGTTCATATGATTTGTAGACTGCAAATTTATGTATTTCAAAAGAAAATAAACAGAAAATAAAGGTTATAGTTTGGGTTACATATATTAAGAAGCCAATGAAAAGTATTCCATAAACATCAGGCAGTATTAACCTCACTGGAAAAAGTAATCATGTATCTTCCATCACACTCCATTCAAGGTCAAACGACCACAGACAAAACTACATCTGCTGGTTGAACAGGCAACAGCCTCTACAATTTATCCCAAAACAACCCATTAATTAGCTAACAGTTATAATTTCAGTAATAGTCAGATGTGTCGATCACTTCAATCATTTCAATCATTTGATGGCCAACTCTTCTGGCCCTCCAGCATGCTTTCTTCAAGAGTGATTCCTCACCACAGCTTCTTCCTTTATTGCCAGAAGCTAGCCATCTTTTAGCACTATTTTTAAATTTCCGCTGCAATTTTACAAAACACAATCACATGTTACATAAATACAAGAAATCATAATTCAATATAACTTACTAAATCTTCTGGATAATCATCATCCTCAGAGTCCTCTGTTGAACTTCCTGTAGTCCTTTATATGGTAAGAAGACAAAAACATGATGTAGAGAAAAACCGAAAGAAAGATATACGCACAAAACAGAACAAATGCAATTTTCACAACATTGTTTCCTGCAATTGAGAAACACAGGATAAGAGTGAAAACAAACTGTGTTCTAAATTTACTACTGTGAAGAGTCTAAAAATGCATTCTTTTCATGGCCGTGGTGGGCTGGATTAACGGGGTATCCTGGCTGAAAGACAGTCAGGGTAGGGATGTGGCACCAATGTGATTCAGCTCACCATGAAACCACACAATCACCACGGCTAGCAAAAGGGAAGCTACAGTAAATCACTGCTGAATTATAGTAGTCCTTCTGATTACAATGTCTTAATTGCTTTTGAGATCCTTGATATTTATCACAGGTTAGAAAACACAATCTTCCACGAGACTATGCCTAGATTTAGGAGTCAAGAATTTTAATGCCAACCTCCCTGCTAGCGGTGATTTACTCAGAATAGCTTCTCCTGTAGCCTATCTATTATATAGATAATATCTATAACACACATCAAAGATTAAAAACAAAACAAAGGAACTTAAACATATAGAAAACTATCAGGAAGTCACAGGGATATCCAGTAATTCAGGGCCGTACATTTACCACAGCAGAGAATCTATGATCCACTCTTTAACATATGCTTGGAATACAAACCTACAGGAAATTAAGGACTGGCCTATAACCTTCAAACTACCAAAACTTAGTAATATAGAGACAGAAAGCTGTAAAGAAAAGCTACATATTAAGAGCAGTGTTAAAGTTAAAAATTCTTCTTACTCATTTCTCTTGTGTTCATGCTTTGCTCTTTTTGCCAAATGTTCAGCTTCTAAAGCTGTTAAATCTTCTTTTTTTTTTTCATTGCTGATTATTCCAAACACTGGAGAAAAAGTTTAAACACATTAGCAGAACAACCAAAGTATAACCAAAATTCTGGCACTGTGGACACAATACTGACAGAACTACCTTTTGCAACTTGTATTCTAAAAGCATTTCGTTTTCTTCGTCCATATTCAGTACTGAAAGAAAAAAAGAAAACCAGTAAAATGTTATGCATTGTAAGTTGGTAGCCAAAGTTTTGCACAAATTCTTATTAAGAACCAGCCTGATCGCATGATCATTTTTTTCTTAAGACCAGAATAAGTCAATCACCAGGATGAATACAACATCATAATACCTTGATCTCCAAAGGGATGTTTAATAAAAATTACTTAAGCCTTCTTTAGCTATAGAGAGACAGAACATACAGATGAGCATAATGGATTCTACTGCACAACAATACTACTGATTTTCTTATTTTAATTTAGACAAGAACATGTGGACACAAGACTACATCCTGGGAAGGACAGTCCAGTTAGAACAATTGGGATATATAATAACATGTCAATGAAAGAAAACCTGATCCAATGAGCATCCTTAACTGCAAATAAATTATCATTATCATTTTACTTTCACTTCAGGAGAGACCATTTTGTTTGATTTTATATAATAGCTGACACAAGAAAAACAAAATGCCAAGACCCATAAAAATCCAAGGGTTTCACAGAATCACAGCATCTTTAGAGTTAGAAGGGACCTTTAAGGCCATCTGGTCCAACTCCCCTGCAATGAACATGGACACCTGCAGCAGAACAGGTGCTCAGAGCCCTGTCCAGCCTGACTTTGAAAGCCTCCAAGGACGGGCCATCAACCACACCTCTAGGCAACTGGTTCCAGTGCCTTACTGCCCTCAGCATAAAAAAAAAACACAACCTTTCTCTTTATAGTCAGCTTAAGCCTACCCTATTCAAACCTGAAGCCATTTCCCCTTGTTCTATCACCCTTTCTCTAACAAGACATTAGAAAATAAATCGTGCAAACATGAATGATTATCCTTCTCTACCTCCCTTTACTCTCACATCCATTTACAACCTGCTGGAACACAACCTTTCTCCCCACAATGAAAATAGCTGACAAAGAATTTGGCAGGGCTGGCTGTCCCACTGAGCAAGAGTCAGTGTCCTGTAGCCACCTCATCTGCACCCAGGTGTTATTTTCTTCTACGTTTCCAGCTCTGTGGGGTAAGGATCAACATGCTGTAATGCATCTTTAGTTCTTCAATAACAGTTGAATCATGAAGCTAACATAACGATATAGTATAAGCTAGATGACATAGCAGCAGAGGAAAACACAGGACCAGAAACAACCTTACTGTTTCAATTAACCTCAACAACAGACAAAGAAGGTAACATAAGATTAGAATTTTGACAGCACACAAATACAAAATGATACATTTTATATCCTGAGCGTGGAATATAAGGACACTGATCCTCGCTCACCTGTAGGTTTTCTGCAGATCAGAGGCCAGGATCCCGATGTCCACATAATGGCCGCACTTGCTGCTTGCGAGGTACTGAAATGAGACACAGAATGGCCAGGGCTGGAAGGGACCTCAAGGATCATGAATCTCCAACCCCCTGCCACATGCAGGCCAACAACCTCCCCATTTAATGCTAGACCAGGCTGCCCAGGGCCCCATCCAACACCTCCAGGGACGGGGCACCCACAACCTCTCTGGGCAGCTGTTCCAGCGCCTCACCGCTCTCTGTAAAGCACTTAGACACGAGCGGCGGCGAATCAGACGCGGTCACTCACTACACCAGAGCAGCCGCCCGGAAGCTGCCCGCTCGCGGCTGGGCAGTCACAAGGAGGACGGCACAGCTCCGAGCCGCCCAGCCCGCGAGCGAAGCTGCCACAAACCCAGTCGGGCTGCGGCGGGGGGAGCGGCGCGCTCTGCCCCTCACCGACGGGCCGTGGAGGCAACCGCGCCTCTCCTCCGCTCGCCCGGCACCAGGGTGAGGCCGGAGCGGCGGCGGGAAGCACGACGACGAGGCGAGGCCGCTCCCCGGGGCTGAGGGAAGAGGCGAGGCACGGACCTGCTTCACGCGCTGCTTCAGCCGCAGGTCCACGAAGGAGCCCGGCCGGCTCCGCATCGCCGCCACGCCGCCCGCCCCGCGGCCGCCCGGACTCCTCTTCCCGGCGTGCCCGGCGGCGGGGCGGGTCCTGCGGGACCCGGGCGGGGCGTACGGCGGCCGGGAGGTCGGCGGGATGGAGTCGGTGGTCTTCATCTTCTCGCTCATCGACTGCTGCGCTCTCATCTTCCTCTCCGTCTACTTCGTATCCTTCTATAGCGGTCGGCTCGGCGCCGCGCCGGCTCGGGGCCGCGCCCGACGGAGGCCGGGTTCTGCGTTGGCCTCGAGGGGCTGCGGGCGGAGCGGGCCCGGCCTCGCGGTGGGGAGAGACGTCGGGACGGGGTCCTGGGGGGTCCTGAGCTACTGGAAGCCGCGCGGGGCTCGGCGGCTGCGGCGGTGCGCGGCTGGGAACGGCGGGGTGCGATCCCCGTCCTGCCCCTCGTGCTCCCAGCTCTCAATGCTGACATGCTTCATGCTTGCGGCTCGGAAGGCAGATGGCATCCTGGGCTCCATCGGAAGAGGGGTGGCCAGCAGGGACAGGGAGGTGATTGTCCCCCTCTGCTCTGCTCTTGTGAGGCCCCATCTGCAGTACTGCGTCCAGGTCTGGAGCCCCCAGTACAAGAAAGACAGGGAGCTGTTGGAGGGGGTCCAGGGGAGGACCACAAAGATGATCAGGGGACTGGAGCAGCTCCCCTATGAGGACAGGCTGAGGGAGCTGGGCTTGTTCAGCCTGGAGAAAAGAAGGCTGTGGGGTGACCTCATTGCAGCCTTTCAGTACCTAAAGGGAGCCTGCAAACAGGAGGGGAATCAACTCTTTGAAAGGGTAGATAACTGCAGGACCAGGGGAAATGGTTTGAAGTTGAGGGAGGGCAGATTTAGGTTGGACATCAGGGGGAAGTTCTTTGCAGAGAGAGCGGTGAGGTGCTGGAACAGCTGCCCAGAGAGGTTGTGGGTGCCCCGTCCCTGGAGGTGTTCAAGGCCAGGTTGGATGGGGCCCTGGGCAGCCTGGTCTAGTATTAAATGGGGAGGTTGGTGGCCTGCATGTAGCAGGGGGTTGGAGATTCATGATCCTTCAGGTCTCTTCCAACCCTGGCCATTCTGTGATTCTGTGAAATCATGGAGTGTCTCCCTGCTCTGCTTTCGGCCTCGAGATGAACTTTGTTCCAATAGCTGCCGGTGGAGAAGTGCCATAAAGTTGTTGAGGCTGATAGCGAAGCGCGGCCTAAGCCTGTGCCACAAGGAGGGCTGAGCAGGGCTGATGGAAATGTGCCTGTGGCAGGTGTGTTGCAGAATGGCCACCTGCGCCCAGGGTACAGTGCTCTCCACAGCTTCCTGCATGCAAATGTAGAATTGTAGAAGATCCCAAGCTGAAAGGGCCCCATAAGGATCACTGAGTCCAGCTGCTGGCTCCACCCAAAATCCCAACCCTGTGTCTGAGAGCAGTGCCCAAACGCCCTTTGAACTCCGGCACTGGGGCTATGCCCACCACCCTCTGGGCAGAACCCTGTGCTGATATCCAGCTTGAACTTCTCCTTTGAGTACATGAGTATTCTGACTTAGGGCACAGTTGTTCCTTATCTCTACCTTCAGATAATTACGCTATCAGATTTGGAATGCGACTACATCAACGCGAGATCTTGCTGTTCAAAACTCAATAAAGTAAATGATTATTCTTTGCATTTAGCGGGGTTCAAAAAGCAATCTGGTATCTCTGCATCACAAATAACAAAAGCTAATGTATACCTGAAGAGCCTGGATTGGCAATACTTTTTCAAAGTGTTCTTCCTTTATGTCGTCTGCTGGTCTTTGTCAGGTCCCTGTCTGTCAGTAAGCTGGCTATCAGATCTCGGAGGTGGGCTGCTGTTCTGAATTCATGGCACTTGAACTTTACTCATCACAGAGTTTTCAGCTTTCCTCTGTGTGCCATCAAGTAGTGATGTCTGCTTGTGGCTGAACTCAGGGATCCTTACAGCAGCTGTCTTTGACACTTGTGTATAATTCCAAGCCTCCTGAGCAGCAGTGAGTTTTGCTGGGATTAAAATTAAAAAAAAAAAAAAGGAAGAAAAAAAAAAAAAAAAAGGAAGTACAATTTTAATCAAATCCACTTGAAACTGTTTTGCTAAATCAGTACAACATTCACGTATCTCTGTTTGCTCTGATTCAAGGGTATTTTCTAAACATAAGAACACTACAGGATACTCTCAAGCCAAAAATGTGTTCTTGCTAGGGGCTGACCCAGTTTACCCATGTCTGCTTTCATATTGGTCCATGTTCTTATTTATTCCACGTCCTGTGTCTGCAGATTTTAGTTATCTGCTTCTTTCATTCCTACATCAAGCATTCTCTGCAGTGATTTCAGATGAGCTCTGCATACTTTTTTTCTTTAACGTTTGTGTAATATAACTGTGATTGAATGGCTACTGTGTTTTATTCTGGAAATCACTATGTTAATATAGAATATAGAACCTCTGTTTTAGTTCCTTAGGGCATGATTTTTGGCTTACTCATGTGGAATCTGATTGAAGGTATTAATTTCCCCACATTGTGATGAAATCACATACCTCCATGAGTTTTCTCAGTTTGATATGGTTAGAACCGAATGATGCAGGTTTTTATTTCAGAAAGGAATTTACATTTGTCCATGTGACTTTATTTTCTATCTTTTTAAAAAAATATTATTATTATTATTATTATTTTTACAGTGGGTTGTCCCTGAGGTGATTGGCCATGCTGTTGTCACTGTATTAATGCTTATTTCATTGCACTGGTTCATCTTCCTCCTTAATTTGCCGATAGCAACATGGAATATATATCGGTAAGTGCAAATGATTTTGTGTGCTTTTCATTCACTGTTAGTAGTTCAGCTTTAAGGTTAGCATGAATGTAATATGTCTTAATGAAATGTTTCAGTTTCTTGAGCTGTTAAGTCTCCAGAGATCTAACTAACAAGGCTCTCCTCTCTTTGCAGTTAATATTAGCAGAAACACAGCAGAGTAAAGCAGACAAAGCTTTTGGCCTTTGTTTGCAATTCTTTCTAATGAACAGATTCTAAATCAAGATTGACAAATCTTGATATGTGAATTGTTCCTAAGTTTGAAGGAAGTAAGAAGTAACAGCATGTTGGTTGGGGTTATGAAGTACTGCTGCAGGCACAGTTGCTATTGTCTTTCATTCTTTACCTTTGCGTCTGAGAGTGATTCCAGCACAAAAGTACATAGCCTGGCTGGTGGCTATAAAATCATCTGCCTTGTTATCCCCAGCACCTGGCTTTGTGTATGGTTCAGTTTCTTCCCCTCATTTGCTTTACCTAATAGAATTTTGGGGTCCACCATTTGGAAAGGTTTCCATGTTATTCTCTTTATGACAGCTGTCCGTGGTGCAGGTCTTCACATGCTGAGCTGTCTGCGGCTTTGGAATGGTTTGCTTCCCAGTAGAGCTTTGCATGTGGCAACATTAGGGTGGTCAGTTCAAATGCGTTCTATTTTGTATCATTTTGAAATGTGTGATATCACTTGATGTGCAGAGAATTGAGTCCTAAGGGGTGTTTATGCTGATGAAACTGAATATGGGTTTTTGGCAAATCATTCCCTGTACTACAGGAAGTTAACAGACCAAAAGTGTAAGGCTTAAAAAGTTAGCTGTAATTCTTGTTTCCACACACCTGCTGGGATTGACTGTTTGCTGGGACAGTTTGGGTTGTTGTTTAAATAAAACAGGGTTTTGTAGCTCTCATGAAAGAGAAGATGTCTTTCCTATTATCCCGATTGTTCTATGGAACTGTAACTTCATAATTATTTCTTTTCTGCAAAAGGCTTCTAGCAAAGATTTCAAACGTTTCTCGGTTGAAGAAACAGGAGGCGCTTTGTGGTTAATTGCTGAGCGTTGCCTAAAGGCCCACATGGGGATAGTTTTGTTTGGCCACCTGTGTGTACAGCTGTATGCTTGTGCAATGCTGTTGCACCAAATGACTGATGTTCCCTTTGCTATCTGCTGCTGAGTGTAGCATTACTATGTTTCTTTTAAGGTAGCTTGTTTCTAGAGAGACAGTAGAGCATGGATGAGTTTTCTTTGAATTTGACAAGATTTCTTACACTAGTTTCCCCTTTGCCACTTCCTTTCACTTATGCTAAAATAGCCTCTTGTTTTCTCACCCAGACCTGTCAGAAAGAATTCTGCAAGCTAATGAAGCAGAGATCACTATTTCCACGCTTCAGTCAGAAAGCTTTGAATGCTGTCTTTTTTAATTGGCAGCTCTCATATTTGTCATTCACAATACCCTAAAATCTAGGTTTATTTCCTCAATTCTAGATGTGCAATACGCTTATTACACGAATACGACAATGTGATACTTTGCCTATCCTGACAGAGGATGTCAAAATGTTAGTTAGGGCTCTACTGTTAATCCTACCTCCTTTCTGAGGATCAAGGGCTTTCACCCACACTGACAGCCTGGAGGATCTCATCCATAGTGAAGGTGATATGGCTTGATAAAAGTAAATGTGTTTAGTGTTAGAGAGGGAATCTGATGAATCGGGGTAAAACTGAAGTTTGCCTCAGTTGTTTAAAGGACAAATGGTACAGTAGTCAGAAAAATATTGGATTGTAAAATAGTTTGAGCAAGAGAGGGGGTGTCAGTGACTAAGTTAGGATCAAGTGGGAACAGATTAAGTCTAAACCTGTTACCATGAGCTGCAAACTTCCAGCATCAGGTGGGTGTGTTTGAATCTTCTCTTTATGTTACTGTATTTCAAGAAGTAACTTCTGGAGTAAATGTTGCTGCACAAGAATTTAGAGAAGCTTAAATTATTCTACTCCAGAATGAGGAAACCAATCCAAACAACAGTGTTGATGCTGAAGAAGTCTGTGCTTTGTAGTGTATCTAAGTGCCTCCTATTATTGAAGTGATTGTTGTAATATGTGGAAGAGTTCTCTGGGAGGTTCTTTTGTTGTCATTCTTAAGCATATAAAGAAAATCTGAAAGTGTGCTGTTCACAGACCTTGCTTTTGCTCCAGGTCTAAGACCAGGAGTTAAATTGGAGTGTAGAAAGAACGTCTTCCTAGAAAGATAAAAACTTTGTGAGATGTAGGTGAAATGATAGCAATACTGTACTAGATTGGGCTCAGCTGGAGTGAAAATTTCACAGTGCTTACATTTGTTCTCTTGAGAAATGCTTATGACAAGTAAACATGCTGTTTCTTGAATTTCAGCAGGACACAAATTTTATTTTGCTGCTTTATTTTTCCTATAGATTACATTCAACTTTGTTTCACTCAGCTTGTGTTCTCATGTGGATTCAGTCAGTAATACCGAAGCTTTCCAGTTCTGCTCAGTCTTTCAACCTGTAGGCCACAGGAAAGCTGTGTCTTTGCTGAGATAACACAGCATAGTTGTACCAAAGACAGAAATAATATGCAGATCCTTTGTCTTATCTTGTTTTGACCATTGGAATTTGTGATAGCATACATCTTGATTTTTATTTTTATTATTATTTTTTTAACTAAGTCATTAATTCTTATTTTTTTTTTCCCCAGTCTCTTTTATTTAATACATTTGTTCACCACAGACAGATGTTTTCTTCCTAGCACTGAGTAATCGCAAACAGCAATGAAAATGCACTGGCATTGGATATAACTGGAAACTCTCCCACTTGTACATAGAAAGCTGAGCTAATCCTCCAATTCTTTTTGGATGGCAATGGCAGAGTTATATGCAATATCCTGAGACCAAAATAGAATTGAAAAAGTGCTCCCTTTAGTTTAACTGCAAAACAACTCTTTGGATGAGAGTCCTTCCTGTGCAAAGTCTTCCTCTCTCATTCCCTGGTACTCCCTGTGTTTTAACAACTCTACTTTTCTGTTCTTGGTGGTTGTTTTTTTTTCTTTCAGGTTTATTATGGTGCCAAGTGGAAACATGGGGGTATTTGATCCCACGGAGATCCATAACCGAGGACAACTGAAATCACACATGAAAGAAGCTATGATCAAGCTAGGCTTTCATCTGCTCTGTTTTTTCATGTACCTTTACAGGTGAGTTTCAAAAATTGCTCTCAGAGAACAAAGGAATTGTCTACCAGCTATTTTTATCTCCTCTATTCTGCTCGTATAATTGCTGATGTTCATAATTGTCTTCTTGCATCCTGCTAAGCTTCAGTGATGTATTTTGACTGCCAGCAGCAAGCGTATCGTATGCCCTTATTCTTTCTGATCAAACATTGCTTGGAAAGTCAGACAAGTTCTTAATCTCAAAACAATGATAAATACAGCATAAAGATTTACACCAGTGATTTTACAAATGATTTTAGCACTTAAAGTAAGTGGCCTATTTAGAAAAAGTTTAATTAAGGTTTATTTTACAAGCTCTATTTGAGAAAATAAAGTTCATCAGGTTAAGTTAAAACCTGATGAGTTCTGTGATGGGGCTACCTACCATCAGAGAGAAGAACTGCTGTTTTCTACTGCAGTTCTTCATAAATAAATCAAGTACCATAGCTGCCTTGACTTTCTATTACAGAATCAAGTGCTGTTCCTACCTGCATGTGCTTCAGTAATACACTGGTCTCATGTTTTCTGTTTTATCACAGTATGATTCTGGCTTTGATAAATGATTGAGAAGTTGAAAAAGAACCATTAGCTGCCAAATTGGGTCATCACTCCAGTGACTGGTTATGGAGCCACAGCCACCTACCGAACATACCTAGACCAGTGGCATCATGCAGTATATTTTTCTTCTTTGAACAAGAAATATTTTCCTGTATTTTTAACATAAAATATTTTCAAAAGACATTGGATTTGTGTAGCAGTTTTTGTTCCTTTTTCTTTTTTAATAACTCAAAGTGCTGTAGCTTTTGCTATTGTAAGGTGAAATCCTTGCTTATAAAACTTATAGGAATAAAATGGTGAGATGGGAACACAGTTGAACAGCTCGGGTGGACAGTAGTACCAGTTCTAGAACAAATTTAAGTGCAGTCCTACAGAAAGGCAGCAGGACATGTCTCTGGATGTCAAGCTGTCTGAGTAGGGCCTAGGTTGAGCATCCCTTGGTATATATATTTCAAAGTGAAGCGCTGACACATCTTTGTGGCATTTTGTTTTGTTCCATTACCTTTTAGCTGGAAAAGGAGGTTGTGCTTTTCTCACTTCTCATCCCTTTCCTCCTACCCCCCAACTGTACAAAGTGTTTTGTTTGGAGGGATTAAGGTTGCTTTGTGACACTTGTGTGTAAGAGTGAAGAACTTGTATTCAGCAGATAAATTTAACACCTGTAAAACAAGTAACACTTGATTTTTCAACTGTTTTTTTTTTTTTTTTTTGTCACTGAAATACATCATGGCCTTCTGCATCAAGTAAACAGTAGAACACAAGGCAATCCAGAGGCCATAGATGCTCTGTAAACCTACTGTAGCCATATCCAGGAGGTGAATCACAAACAATTCTACCTAGAGGAGGTGGTCTGGTAAATCATATCTCCTCACAGTTCTCTTGTAATTCTGCTTCAGAGACACAAAGTTTAAATTCTTTCTGTGCAGCTCTTAGATCAGCGCTATGTACATAAAATGGAGTCTGTATCCTCACTATCCAACAAATTTCTTTGGTCTTTTTATATATGCATAAAAAGATTTTCTGGAAACATACATGTCAAATGCGGTATTTCAAAAATGTGGGTATGTAATGAAGTCCTAGAAGTCATGAGCGCTAAGTACTTGTCATTCTTTCTTGTATAGCTACAGTTAGAGTTTATTGGCCTCAATCTGCGTGCAACAGCTTGGTTTGGGTTGGTTTTCTTTTTTTTCTTTTTTTTTTTTTTGGTTGGTTGGTTTTTTTTGGTCAGGCAGCAAAAAGACAACACTGAAGCTCAATTTCTGTAGCTAACTTGCATTCAGTGTTTGTTCTGGGATAAGTTTAGCCCTCAGTTTATGACAGACGGAACCCAAGTTAAGCTGTTGCAAATATGAGGAACTATGCATGCTCATTAAAAAACAACTAGGGAAATAGCTACTATGGCTGCATGTCAGTTCTGCTTGACACCACGCAAAACCCAACTCCAGAAAATACTGCCTTGTAAAGCTGAATCTGAGAGAGGATGTAGGTCTGTAAAAAGGAGAGAAATAGCACTTCAAAAGAGATAGTCAGTCATTTTTTTAGTGACTTAATTGCCTACTATTTAAGCTATCTTACTTATATGTAAGGACAATTTAAGATATTTAACTTACAGCCTCTTATATTCCTGTTGAAAAATAAAAATAGATCTACACTTACACTGGTTTAAATCTATTAGAAGGTCAGCGTAAGCTGCAATGTATCATGTAAACAGGATACTACTTGCCTTGAAAAGCTTCTGTTCTCCTCTATCTAGTGAAGTGTTTCTTCCGAAGGGGGAGCAGGAAAGGAAGAGTAAGGAAAAAGATTAATATATATTAAAGAAAATGAGGGTAGGATGTGCCTCAATTTGTGAGGAATATAACAGTGCATTCTTCACCACCTCCCTCCTCAAAAATGAATTACTGACCACAACAGACCAATGAGAACAATTATGGATGTTGCCAAATATGAAATGATACACTTTTTATGAATGCAAACTTTTTTTAATAAATCTTCTGGTCATTCCTCTGTAATGACTTATAAGAGTTGTGAAAGCCTTGGAGTCTAAAGACCACAATTTTAAGCACTCTAGCATTTGAAGAAGGCTATTAAGCTCTTTTCCTTACCCACAATCTGTAATATAATTAGTTAGCTTTGATATTATGTTAGTACTCAACTGTTTAGTGAAAATATAGTTCATTTAAGTGAAAGGGATTAATTAAAAGATAATACATTTTCCCCTAAATTCATTGATATGTTGTGGACTATTGATTATTTTGTTTGTTCTGTTAATGAATGTTTTATTCTAAAGCAGTTCTGTATTATGGTAACAGTACAGTAACCCGTGGAATTAATAGAATGTGTGGAAGCCCTAGTAACCATTCTAATAACCCCCATATGGGGGTTAACAATTGACCTGAAACTCTGATTACCCTGTAAAAGCATATATTTACCTTTTTTTTTTTTTTAGTTTAGCTTACAGCTTTAGGTACAGCTTTATTCTAATTGTTCTTTGCTTCACAAGAAACTCCAGAGCATTTTGTACAAATGCTAAGATTTTTTTTTTGCCTATGAGGATATTATAGTAATGATATTAGGGGTGATGGCAGAACAACTAGATGTATACTAACTTTGGTGGTTAATCTTTGGAACATTCTATATATATGTATTACATATACAGGGTTTTTCTTTCAAGAGGAGGCAGGAACTGAGGCTGCCATCTTTCTGTAAGGAGCAGAGAGCTTAAGCATGTGCAACACATGGCAAAGTAGCAGAGGACTGCATCAAGAAACATGGGAAGCGTAGGTGCTAAGGTGTGAAGTGCAGAAGTACCCTACCTTGGAGTTTGGATTTAAGCTAATTATGAAGTGGTCACTTACTATTAAGTTCTTTACATGAATTCTCTTAAATAATCTAATCTAACAAGTTAAAAAAAAACACAATTCATTTTACATCTTTCTTATGTCACAGTTCTTAGAAACCACGTACCTGTTTCTCTTTTACTTTTCTCACCAGCCAGAGGCAGATGTAGGATGACAGGCGCAACAGTGTGTGTGTGGGTGGTGGTGGGGAAACAGTTAAAGAATCTATATTTCCTTCATCTGCCATATGGATAATTTATGGCTGAATTGGGTCTGCAATCTAGCAGCTCTTGTATGAACACTTGTACCCCAGGGAAGCAGCAAAAACAAGTGCCTGGAAAGGGACAAGACATGCCTGTTCTGTTTGCAGCTGCATTTAAGCCATGGTTATATATTCACAGCTTAATATCTAAGCAAGGGACTAAATATTAATTAAAAAGTACTACTATGAGATAGCATAAAGACCTCTTTTCTAATCCAAATAGAAGCTGAAAGGATTAAAAAAACTGAAAGCAATTCACCAAAGTGTTCAAAGTTGGAAAACTTACAGGAAGTAGAAGGCAAATTTAGGTACAGTTTTTACTTATCAGAACGCTAGCTACAGCTGAACAACTCGGTACCAGCACATACAAAATATAATGGCACCTCAACTTTATCCTGCAAGGTAGGAGGAGAAACAAGAATGCGGGGTTAGGTGGAAGGAAAGAAAAGCGACAGGTAAGGGATAGGTTCAAGAGCCACAAAAGCTGCTTAAGTCAACTTCAGTTTAGATGTCCCTGATGTGCAGCTGGTAAGAGAAGCTTAAGCAAGAAACAGAAGTACTTTAAGAGCACCCTCTTAATGTGGCAAAGAACTGTAGGTATAGATGGGTTATGGTCAGCAACCTGCTTATGATACCTGAGTGAGCTCCAGCATTAAGAAAGAAGGCTCTTATCCAGCCTCAAAGAGCAGGTGTTCAATATGAATAAGCACTGAATAGGATGCAGGTGAGCAGCATGCTGAACTGCTTCAATGCATAGTCAAAAAGTGGGGGAAAATCAGAGCCAAACATCAAAAACTGGAATTCTCTTACTGCTGTGTGCAGCTCTCATCTTCAGCTGAGTTGTCACAAGTGATTGCTCCCATCAAGAAATAAAATGCTACAAACGGTGAAGAACTTTACAATTAATGATCAAGAAATGAACATCCCAGTGATAGTCACATAAGTGAAATTTAGGAAACTAAGAACTATTCATTCCAGTTATTTATTCTGTTTATTGATTTGAAAGAAAGGGAATACAAACATTTCTGTTAAGTGCTGTGCACCAACATGGAAAAAGTGTATTGTTTTTTTTAAAAATCCTAATAAAAACAAATCAGAAGTTAATGTAGTTCCAATTGAACAATTTGTAAAGATATGTTTAAAATACTACACATTTATAAAATAAAAAAGTTAAAACGGTGTTTTGTAAATAATTAGTAAAATGAGTGAAAATAAATACGAGACCCAAAGTTCTTATGTTTTTAATGTAATATAGCAAAGAAATTTTAACTACTTAATATAATCCGAGGAGAGTAACAAAAATCCAGAAAGTTTAAGAATGCAATCCTTTGAAACATTTAATATCAGTCCATAGCAAATAGTCATTACATACCAAAAGCTCTAAGTGTTAACTAGTTCCACCACAACTCCATATAAATCTTGACAACTTAGAAATCTTGAGATCAACAATAAAGTTCTTTTCTTGATCTCTACAGCTTGGTTTGTAAGTACATACATGCTTTGAGGATCCATTTTGTCCCATATGTTTTCAAGGAGCCAATAACTTTTTCCATCTGTGCCTAAAAATGTTAAGATTCAAATCTAGCACATAGACCCTAACAATGAAAGATGTTTAAGAAAAAGATGGGGCACGATGAATTTCCAATTTATAAAAATATACTGATATTAACCAAAACCTTCAGGTCAGAGGACACTTCACATACGCACGACTCAAAGTATGCAATAAAACATGACAAGTACCTAGAACATTTGGTTCTATGTCTGTTTGTGGAACACACGCACACACACATTCATACCAGATGGGAGGAACACTCTCACAGACTTCTTGTTGAATCCAGATAACCTGGATCGACAAACAAAAAAACTTGTCTACAGTTCATTTCAACAACTAGAGGCAGCTACCGCAGCAGCAGTTCAACACTGCACACTTCAATTAAGTCCACCCTGTTTAAAAAAGTGTCAGAGTTAAGGAGTTCTTTCAAAATATCTTTAAAAGTAGAGGTTTTTGAAATTAAGTATGGCAGCTGAAAATGGTCTCCAGCCAACGTGGAAAAGACAGGAGGAGGTAAAAAGGGTGGCTATTTATGGAAAGGATGTTCCTCAATTGTCCCAAAGAAAACAACAACAAAAAGAAAACCGTTTAGCAAATACAGGTGTGTTTTGTAGCTAAAAAAATATGGACAAACTATTGAAAGTGCATTTCTCCTCCTCCCCCTTGAGTTACAGTAGTTTGTCAGTAAATCCAGCTTTTTATCTTCATTCCTCTTTCTCTACCTCCCCATGTGGGTCTACATTTCCCCTTTAAACTACAGCTAATTATACGAGTCCTTGTTTCCTTCTAAGGAAGCCTTCATAACTGGTTCTGGATGGGAGCGCTGCTTATCAGTGTAAGGAGATACAACTAGACACATACTCCCAAGCATACTGAGTTTTATTCAGCATTACCTGTTTGAAGCCAAGATGAGAAGTAACTGGCAAGATCAGGAGAACTTTCTAGCTTGCACCTTTGCTCTAATCATAAAAATGAAGTCAGCTTAAAAATTGAAGAACTTGAGAAAATACGGAGAGTTTGAAACGAAGGTGTCATGTCCCCATACTACCCCACCCACCCAAACAACAACAAATCTAGCATCACTTCTTGTTTTCCCTTTTGTGCTCCATTGTGCCTTGAAAATTACTTACCTGAACAGCTAATGAGCATTCAGATAACAAAATGCTTCAGCTTTCTTTTTTCTTTTTTAAAAAAGATCTGCCTTGACAATTACCTGTGGCTACTGCAAAAATTTTAAGCTAAGAGCTTACCAAAGAAAGTTAGGAAAGAGTAGTGCACCCTTTTACAGTATTTTCCTCTCTCAAATTGTCCACCAGAAACACAGTGTTTATTGCAGATGTGTGGTTGTTCCAGCCTGACTCCAGCCTACAAACATTTTTAAGCACATGGAAATCAATGTGTTGCAAATGAGCAAGCTTGTTTTTTTTCCCCCCTCATAGTCTCATTTCATCATCTGTGCACAAAAAGTATTGGTACTTTTCCACTGACACACTATGAATACATGACATGTTAGAAACAGTCTGGGTTACATTGCTAACAGCCAGGTTAGATTGGTTCTCATTACTACTGGATCTGTAGCATAACTTCACTGTGGGACCAAATATTGTGGTAAAACAAAGATTACTCTCTCCTTTCTCTCATCTCTGCACACCACATGGCATAAGGAGTCATCTATGCAATACAGTGGGATTGACATTGAAAAGAATGCCATCTATACAATAAAGGAGCCTTCCTTTACGTTGCATAGTTGCACCACAAAACTAAATTAAAGCAGACATATCAGAACATGTTTCTAACTAACTTGCTTCTAAACACCTGAAGTGTTCTTTAGAGGTACATACCTATTCCAGAAGAGGTCAGATTTTGGAAGAAGCACTAGGTTCCAATTTTTATTTACAATGCATTGCAGAAGAACGTAGAAATCAGCTCATACGTACCCACACATAGCTTGTACCAGGTAAGGAGTCTCACTTCGGTTTAGGTACTGCTAACCACATGAAAAATGCCTTTTGAAATGCATGTGAGACTTTCAGTCTAAACTCGAGACTTTGATCCTTCAACACCTGCCTGAAGCTCCCACTGAAGTCCAATGAGTATGAGGTAAGCAAGTAGTGCCAGACAGTTGTAGGAGACATGCAAACCAGAACTGCTTTCCCTTCCCTTTACTCTCCCTAAGTAACACTTCATTTAAAAATCAGAGCTTCAGAGAATGACAAAGCAGGGGTAACCTCTAAAGATTCACATGCTAACATTGCTTATGAATTATATCACGTTTTGAAGATGTAAAACACTGTTTTTGGTGTGGACTTGTTTTTCTTTGTTTGGTTGGTTTTTTTAAAACTAGAAGTTAGGTTTACTAAAAACTGACCTTAGGAAAACTTTCTTTTTCCCTGCAATACCAGTGCCACAGGAGAAAGACTGACTAATCTTATGCTGTCCAACTTGCAACAAACAGCTCCTCTAAAATGAGAGAATGGGAGAGGAACTGATTTGTAGACTTCAGTTTACATACATACTTCCCAGAACTTATGGGAATGGTAATTACTATCCCAGCAATTCACCTTAAGACAAATGAACTAAACTGAAGATAAGAATGTTAAGTTCCTACTTCATTTTGGAGGTACTGAATGTATGTCAGATTCAGAGCTGGTTTCAACGAGATTATCAGAATCTTTAAGTCATCTGTCAGATTACACACAGGGCACGGAAAAAAACAACCAACGAGCCAACCCACCCAATTACTTGAATCTTAAAAAAGAAAAATCTGACCTGCTGAACTGCACTTCATTTTTCTTGGGAAGAAAAAAAAAAAAGACTATTTATGTTAAGCACCACATTCCCATTCATCAAAGTGGCTACATGCTCTTCCCAGGAACTCAGGCAAACCTTCCCTCGCCCTTCTTCCATACATGACTAATGTCACTAGATTATTGTGGATCTTGTAAGTTCACACTTCCATTCACATTGTCCTTGGTGGCATGCCCTCTCCTGCTCCCTCATTACTTCAGAGCACTACCAACACTACCTTTCTACCCAAGGTGGGAAAGGAAATCCAGTGCCATCCCACAAGGAATTTGTGTGTAGTGCAGAAGCATAGAGATGCCGAGCCATCTGTTTATTAAAAAAAAAAAAAAGGCTTCAATTATAAATGTCTCTTTTTTTTTGCTAAACATGGCATATTAGTGGAACTGTTCCAAAAAGCGTTAACATGTTCACAGCACCAGCTTGCAACAAGGTCCAGGAGAGACTTTTAAGCCTGCAAACTTAGAATTATATTCTCAAAGTCTAAACATCTTTGTTTACCAAATAATAAAGAAAGTTTTCCATTGCAAAACAAGTTATCTACGATTTGAGTGTTAATTACTTCTACAAAATGTTGACTTTGCAAATAAAGGATTCAGCACATTCTTCTGTTGAGGTTTACCTTTTATCAGCATTGTTGCATATATTTATATAACTAAAAAAAAGACCTTGTCTTGTTTAAGCTCTTAATCTCCTGGTGTACTCTGAACACTTCTTTGTTTCCCTAAATAATACAGTTTATCTTTTCATATGGACAGTGTGTTTCTCCTTCTGAAACAAGCTTCGCTGCCTACGTAAAGCTCCTTGCAGCCACTGCTTTTGATTGGGTGTCAAGACACTCTGGAAGAGCATCAGTGATACCACATTCCACATTTCTTCTTGCATTGGTTTAATTCCAAATGTATACAAATGAAGTCATTTTAATCCTATAAATAATTTATTTTTAAAAAATTGTGCTGTTAACCCCTTTGCAGGGCAACGAGCTATGTGAAAAGTACAAAACTTTTTGTCAAATGTGATATTGAGAGTGCTTTTGACATAGTTCATTGGTTTATCTCAATTTATATATACTGCGCAACGGGCAAGGCTAGAATCCATGAACCAAGCTGCAAAGATCTCAAGCTAAGTAAGGCGGAGAGATTTGAGAAACAAGAGAAGGAAATACTTTCCTATCCAATGTATACTCTTCAGACTAAAGCACTCTTTCTATCAAGCCTTCTAAACTCTTAAATAAAGTGTTCCAAACAAGCATTTAAACTTCATTACACAGAAGAGCAACAAGAACAGTAGCCTGCCAGACAAAAAGGCAGGAGGGAAAAATATATACTGAGTTCAATGGTTAGCCTGAATGTAGCACAGTTCTTCACAACCGATGGGGGGTAATTTCAACACGGTGTCCAACAACGTTCTAACGACGTGCTTCATCTTGACTGGTTACTATGAAGCAAGGTGGTAAATGTTTGGCCCCAACCGGGCTTCAGAAATGGTTCTTTTTCATGACGAGCATGTCTGTCCAGCTATCAATCATGTTTGTTTGCACCAAATCCCAAGCCATTTAAAATACGACTAATTAAGTTAAACTGAAGTCGTCTGCTCCAAATTCGCCATCAACTATCCATGCTACTGCATTCCTCTGAGCAAAAAACAAAAACACAAGAGAAAAAATAATCAAACCTTGAAGATCTTATCAACAGTTAGCATTTCTATAATTACATTTCATAAATACACTGTGTTAAGTTTTACTAAGCATGCATAGCAGTACTAGAACTTATAATGCAACTAAATCCCATAGTAAAAATTAGCAGTTTTAGATATCATTACTCATAACATCTAAACTTAGCACATTAGCTGTTGGTACATGAAAATTGCCTCTTGCAAAAGAGACCACAGAATGGAATTACCAACGTTGGAAAAGACCTTTAAGATCATCGAGACCAACCATCCAGCTATCATCAATATTTTCCACTAGCCCATGTCCCTCCCACCTAAATGTTTCTTGAAGACTTCCAGGGATGGTGACTCCACCACCCCCCTGGGCAGCCTGTTAAATGAAGTACATACATTTGCATTCAAGTTCCAGGGGACTGTGCTAATTACAAGGCTGTCTGTAACCCATTTAAAGTTCCCAAATTGCCGGATATATGTTCTGTGCACCTACACTTCTTGTAGATCTAATGCTATGAGAAATCCAGTTTTTACATTTCTGTTTTTAATACACTTTAATAAATCATTTTCTGGAGAAACTAAGAAAGTAAGTAGGCAGGTAACAGGGAGAAAACAAAAATCCAAATACAAATAAAGCAAGTTGGAGCATAGGCTCCCTGTGTGTTAGTTCAAGATGCTACAAATGAGACTGGAAAGGCTGGTCCACCAGTCCAGTACTAGAAATAGTCAGAAAGCATAGGAACAGGGAAAGGAGATTATCCTTAGTCTTAACATCCTTCCAGTTTCCAGCCACTTTTACCTGAGGGACATTCTGAACTAGAAGTATTTATTTATCTGCTCACACTTAATGGATTTCTCTTTGGTTACTTTGTTTGGTTCCCCTTGAAGTAACATCCATATTCAGCACCCAATACAAGATAACTTAGAAGTCTACAAGCTGCACAACAATCTCCTAGTTTTCATCTTGCCAATAATTCTGAGGAGTAGGTAAGAAGGACTGGGAGAACATGCATTCTGACAGTGAAAAAAGTTACACTTATTTAACATGTGGCTCTCTCCAAGACACAGATAATGTCTGATGATCAGGAGTAAAACAATCATGTACAGCTTGTAAGGTGCAAAAAATTTCACTCTCCAGATTCAGGAGAATACTTGTGTAAACACTGTAGTAGCATGATATTTGCTCAGAATGCATTATTTAAATGTTAATGACATTACATGCACTTCAAGCACTAGGGGCAACATTTAAGAAGTCTGTAAGGTTAGTTAATGTAATAGTGAGGACTCAGTGACACCGCAGTTTTCTATGTCATGTGAGAAATGTGAGTATCATTTTGGAAACGCTTCTTCACAGCACAGAAAACCCACTGAGGGAGGTCATAGCAATTAGAAAACTGGCATGCACACACACACACACACACACACACACACTCACCTTCAATATCCTGGTTGTCTACAAAAGGCGCTGGTCCCCATATTCTAACAGTGCCATCATCAGAGGCGCTGGCCATCATGGATGGAATCTGCGGGTTCCAGCTCACACAGTTAACAGTACGTGTGTGCCCTGTCAGCTCCGCAATTGGCAGCTCGCTACGCTTGTGCCAAATATATACTTTGTGATCTAAAGAAAACGTGCATTAAAGAAAAACATGAGAAACATTGCTCTACACAGATCGATCCGTTATGTCAAGCAGCATTTCCACGCGAGCTCTCAGCAATTACAAAGACATGAGCATTCTTATAAAACATGCATCTGTTGAATGGGCAACAGATTAAATTTTTTTCTTCTCAAAGCGATCACAAGAGTATGGGCAAATATCTTCCACTGAGGGGCATGCTGCTTTCTTTCAAGTCTCACAGGAAAAATGTGATTACAATGCAAATAAGCCAATACATAGATAAAAAACAAGCTGAGCTACTTGCTCTTAAGAATATGTTGTTGTAATCTTATTCAAAGGGAGCACTTACATTATTACTAGTGTTTAAAAAAAAAAAAACAACAAAAAACAATCATTTACAGATTAGTACATGATTATAAAATCACAAATACTAGAATATTTATTTACAACCACCACATGTTACTATACACTAGATAAGATCACAGCATTGGAGTTAATGGAATAAATCTTGCTACTAGAGACTTAGCAATATTCCACTTAATGTCTCAAATTACAAGCTATTTCAGCTTTTTACAACAATTGATTCCTAAGTTGTATTCAAGTACAAATAGATGCAATAAGCAACCCCACATATCCTATTTTGTAAAAGGAAGCTTTTAATTCTTTGTTGCAGCACAGAACAAGAAATGAAAAGGTGAAATGGTCAAACACTCCACTGCAATTTTTTAAATGTTTTGTTTGATAACCAACCGTACTTAGAACTAAGCAATTTTTTTCCCCCAACAGTAGATTAGCAGCCTTTAACAAATGTGTGGGTTGATCTTGCTAGGTAAGCCTTTGGAATATTCCAAATAGAGCTATCTAATCTGAACTAGTGCACATTATTGGCATTACAAAAACATTAAGCACTAACACATTGACTTATTTTAATCTGTTTAAAAGATTTTAATGCATAAGTCATTCTGAAGACTTAGCAAACAAAACAATCCTTCTCTACTCCTCTTCCCAATCCCCTACACAAAACAAACTTGCTTTCTGACCTACCTGCTAGAACAGCATCACAGAATCACGTGATAACTCAATTGTCTTCTGCTGAACCAGTTCATTTGAGTACACCTTTACACACACTTGCATTAATGCAAATGTTCTGGTTGATTTCAGGAGGCTACACATTCACGCTATTCATCAAATAATACAGTTTACTCTCTGCTTAAATACTGGACACGCAAGTCTCTGCTGTCTGGGAGAATAAAAGCCTAAACACAAACCATTTTGTCAGAATGCCTATATTTTGTTTTAGAAAAAACATGTTAGCTATAGTAAGGCAGCAGTCAATTTCACTCTCAGAAAGAGACCTTTGTTTTCTTCCTACTGATTAAAGTATTAGGAAAAAAGTCTACCTACCTGACAGGGCAACTGTCTAAGCATAAGAGGTTATGACAATGTAATCCATTATGTTTTTGTTTCATTGTTTTGGTTTGTTTGTTTAAATAGAGAGTTTTTGTCAGTAGCCACATTTGCAACAATTACAAATTGTGCAGAGGCAATAGCCTCAGGTAGACCAAATCTAAATAAGGTGCCATAAGCTTCTAGTAATGCTGAGTAGTTTACAGACAATGAAAACAGGGAACTTGTTGATCTATAAAGAAGTTCACACTGGATTGGAGATGCTGACCTTCAGTCAGTATCATTCTTTGACAAGGCCTGCTGGTAGAGAAGATTTTAGATGTATTTGCTGTTTTCTAGAAGAGGATATTAGTAACGTCCTGGTCCTATTTCCTAACATAAATGAGTTACACAGTGATTATATTTCAAGTGTAATCCTTAGCCCTGCATGTAACCTCTGTGGGAGGCAATGGCACTACATCAGTGCCAGAACTGCATCAGTTCAAGACACAAGCCATTAATAATTTCTTTCCTTACCACAGAAAAGTTGAATAAAAACACATCACACAAAGCCTTTGATTACCAAGGAGCCCTTCTAGAATATGTCAACAACTGCTTAATTTGAGACTACTCCTTTGTAATGAAGCTGGCAACTCTGAAATTCAGATCACCTCACCACACCTGTACCTTCAACAGGCAAATGAGGCTGTTACTCTGTGTCAGTATTTCTGACTCAGTCCATAAGTGCATCATACCACAGAAAGAAAAAACCCTCAAGAATACCCCGCCCATTTTTAATTAAAACTATTCAGATGCTTTAGAGGACAACACAATAAATTCAATTAGTGCTTTTTCCTAGCACCATTCTCTCAAAAGATTCTTTCTGCTAGCACACAGTTATTTCTTGAAGTATGCTATAGAATTGGTGATCCTCAGACTTATTTAATGAACCATCTGCTTGTTTTTAGAGATTACAGATGCTAACATTATAAAAGTAAGGTATAGGAAGGATACAGTGTTCCAGTTTTCTGTACAAAAGGGATAATGTTACCTTCGCTGCCACTCGCAATGAAGTCTTCATTATGACCCCCAAAACATGAGTGAATTGTGTAAAATCCTTGTGTAACTCCTTGATACTTCCTCACTAAAACTCTGTCTTGTAAGTCCCATAAGTGAACTCCCTGTGAATGAGAAGTACAGAAGATTTTTTGTTTTAAACCATTACCCACTGCGTTCTTTTGAAAATTTTTATAAACAAGTTTAAATATGATGAAAGTGCGCTACTTCAGACAACTTTGGTAGTGTTACTAGATCAAGAGAGTAAAGATATTCTAAATTGCTAACTTCAACTTCCTGGCTGTAGCACCTTCCATTTTGAAAAACTATACTTAATCAAGGTCCCCAGACCAGAACTACATATATTTTAATTTAATCCCAACACCTCCTCCACTCACCCCCAGAGATTTCAACCTGCCACAATTCTTGCATTTTCTGGTTCCTCTGTGTTACTGCTAGATAATTACATTTAATAATATATTTTTCAAAGTATTACAGCCTTGATTATAAATCAGTTCAAAAAGTCAGTCTCAAGGATAAGATTACCTTCTTGTCAGAAAATATTCATAAACGCAGTATGACATTAAGGTCTTCGTATTAAACTAAATACAACTGGTTAATATCAAATATTCCAATTTCCATCAAGATACTTAAAAGCAGTTAGTAGCTGCAAACAGATTTATTTGCAATTCCATTTGTTGTCACAAACTCACCTGAGTTGCTACATTTAACAAAGCTAAGCGGCCATTTTTTGAAATAGTAAACGACATTATAGGGTGATCCTCTTGTACTCTGAAATTGAAAGATATCACAGTTAAGAGTATGCTTAACCAAATAATAAAGCAACACCGTGACAAAGAGTATGTCCCATCTCTGAACTTCTATCAGCACGGAAAGACAGTGCTGAATTTGAATTTCTATTTGATATTTAGTATGTCTCTATGTCAACACTAGCCAGGCCTGCAACAGTTTGCTAGCTTTCTTATGATAAATTCCAAGACTAAATGGACCTGAAGCCTCAAATACAGCTCCTAACTTCAAAGCAGGATATATTAATATATGGATATACTATATATGTGATATATAGATAGATAGATACATGTGAGGCAAGCACAACACACTAACAGAAATGTCAAAATATTGACAAAAAAAACTCCAGGACTTATGAAATTATTTCTAATACTTGACCTAATGCATCTAGATGCAGTTGGAAATCACAATTTTTTATCCCATATTTTTCTCCATTTAATACAGAGAGCATCCCAAGAAGTTTCTCATCCTATCCCACACTCTTTCTCAATCCTCTTCTCACAAGGCCAGGAATTCAAAACCTGGTACTTACATGTTCCTGTCTGTAAGATCCTCAAAGTTATAACCCCGAATTCGCTGGTGTGTGTCCGATGCTAAAACAGTTTTTCCATCACTCAAGCACCAAAGGCATTGTACTCTGACCCCTTCCCAGGAGTCAAGGAGATTACCATCTAAGTCCTGATCAGAATGAATAAATAGATAGATAAACAAGCTTTTAGGCTCAGATTTCTGGAGGAGTAATGCAACAAACATCTTTTCCACCTTCTGTTCACACAGCAGCTATGAAAAGCAATCTTACCATTTAATGAAGAGGACTTAATGATTTAGGACTTGGATTGGATTAACTGAAGACTTTTGTAACTATCTGTCCTGGAGAGGTGTGAATCCCCTTCTTTGCACATACCAAACCAGAAAAGAAGCAAGTACTTCATGTCAGGGAGCAATCTGCAAGCTCACTTGTGCAGTGAGTGAGGTTTGCATACAGCAGCATCATTCCGGACACCAAGTCAGATGACAAATAAGAGTATGGGTGAGACTGCAGAATGCTATCTAAAAATTAACACTAATTATGAAATGAGGGCTTCAAATTTCTGTTTACACTAAGCAATGACAGCATGCAAAAACTAAAAGAAGACATACAACGTTCTGAGGAATAAATAAAATATATGGGCAAAGGCACTGCTTTTTAATGGTCTGTTTTCAAGAGAAGCTATGACAAAAGTTTCCAGCCCACAAATCCTCCCTTATGCAAGGTAATTCTCTGTGAATGTGTTTGAGCCCTTCTAACTACTACATAGAAACAGAAATGCTGCTGAAATACTAGCATCTGTGTATTGTACATACAAGTTTCAGAGTACTTGAAGGTTTTTTTTTTTTAAAGCTTATCTCTGAAGATTCATTTTTAATATATACACAAAAGAAAGTTTAAAAAAAAGCATCAAAACTCACATTGGACTGCGACAAAATGTTTCTTTCTAGCTTTGTTTTCAGTGTGACAGATACAGAGAACTTACACACTGATAGAACTGTCCACGCTGACCTCCTGTTACAAAACGTTTCCCATCAGGATTCCAGGCCACACTTGTTAAACTGTCTTCATGAGATTGACTCATCTTTGTCCTCAGCTCCCCAGTCTGGAAAATAAAGACAGTAATGGCTGATACCAGCCAGGAGAACCCTCTCCGAAAATGATACTGATAACTTTATCTGATTTGCATTAGCTGGCAGAACACACATTTCAACACTTATTTAAAAAAACAAAACAAAACAAGCAAACAAAAAAAAATCCTAAGAAAAATGCAAAAAAAAAAAAAAAGAGAGTTACCACAGCATCTCCAGCATTTCCTCAGACTTGACTTGGAGAAATTTATCATTTTGTCCCTCAAATCAAGAGGGGTGAAGCAGTAGGTACATCAGACAACTGTGAGATTGCAGTTTAAAGAGGGGAAGTCAACTCAGAAGAAAGTGTAAGAGCAAGATATGCAAGTACAAAACGAAACAAAACATGGGAAGAAGGCTACAGTAGAACAAAAGAAAACAAATGACAAGCCTGTGCTTGGTAAAAATATACACATACATACATATATATTCAGAACATTTTCCTCACTAAGCTGAAGCTCTTCACATGAAACTTCAGCTCTCATCCCTAGCTTACAACACTGCTGCTGTACAGGACAGAGAGCCAACAAATGGCTTACCACTGCCAAAACAGTAAGGGTTTCTCTCTACTCCCTCATGCCAGCTCTAATGCTCTTCACTGAGCCAATTTACTTCACTGAGCCAATTAAATAAATTGAAACAGAACAAAAGTATTTCAAGAGTGGAGAAAAAAAACCTTTTTTTTTTTTTTGTTTGTTTCTAGGGAACTAAATTAGTTCAGAGTCTAAACATTACAATAAAGACTACACAGCCTACAGCTGAAGCCAAGGAAGCTTTTGTATCAACTCAGCTGCCCATAAAAATCAACAGCAGAAAGGAGTTTTCAAAGTCATGGAGAAAATAGCCAAAATCCCCATTTTCCGTCTGAAAGACAGAAGTTTGAGTGTCTGTGGACCTTTCACTAGAACCACTGGGAAGGTGACACAAAGGACAACAAGGAACAAAAGATGTGCATTACTTCTAAAATCTTCTGCAAATAATTTTTTTCCTTAGACTGTATTTCTGTCCTATTTCTTTTGATTTCTGCTGTTCTTCTCTTCAGTAGCTCTCTATGGTCTTGGGGAATTGTGCAATCCCTTCTTAGAAATGAAGAGTCAGTCATCAGATACATCAGAATTGCCACACGGTCTCAGGCATTCAGACTTGAATTCTATTTTCAGTTCTGCACAAAATGAGTACAGAACTTGTTGGCTGTTTCCCAAATGAGGGGAAAAAAAAGTTCAGTCTGTTTTCTTTATGCTCACACTTTTGTACAGAAAGTTGGAAAAATTGATATCCTTCACGTTTAATAGATTTATATATATCTACACTAACATATATCTTCTTTTAAAAAAAGCTGCAAACTGACCGCAGTTTTATTTTTTATACTCTGAGTCACCACTTACTTGTACATTCCAGAGCCAAAGCTCAGAACAATCATCTGGGCCACAGGCAACAAGATAGTTGTCATCTGGACTCCAAGCAATATAAGAGACTCCATATGCATGACCTTCTAATGTCTTAAGTAGTTTTAGCTGGTGAGTATCCTGAAACAAGAGAGATTCTTTTGAGGCAATACAAATGAGCTCCTACCAGATTTCATATGTACAACATGTTCAAGTACAGCATGGACAGTTTGCTTTATGCAACTTGGCACGGGCATTTTACAAGTCATGTGAATAAGTTCTTACTGGAAAAGCAGTTGCTAGTTTATAGAGTATGACCATCAGGCAAAAGCTTGTGCAAAAACAAAAGCCAAAAATGAAATACAAACAAGAACTTGTAGGTATTTGGTTCTAACCTTTCACAATTCTTCTGAATGTGGAATTCACAAAATGTCATGTACAAAGTTTGATGTTACATGACACTCAATACTACAGAAACCTTACATGCCAAAACAAGTCCCTACATCTACTGGAATACAGAAGTACAGTTATCCATATTTTATGGAATTATGTTACTTTGTTAAAAAGTAAAGCACAAACATATTGGAAAACTGTTATATTTAAGCGGAATTAATAAACAAAACCCTCATTTTTTTTTTTTAATAACCTGCATATATTTGTGCATTGCTCAAAAAAAGATTTCACAGAAATCTATATCTTTAAAAGCTCACAAGTGAGGTACTCTTTTTCTCAGAAGTGCTGCCTACAACAAGCTCTGCATCCTTTCCACCAGACTCTGAGAACAAAGCATACTTTGCACACGCAGAGTTATCTTACATGAGCTTTATCTTACAACTGCTCTAATGCTGACTTGTCAAAGGAACTTGACTTTCAAGCATCTTATGAGGATAAGTAGTACAATTAGATACTGTGAAAATAATCATACATTAACTTCTGAATTACAGTAACACACTGCATAGAACAGATCTTACTGAATTGCTTACAGCAATTTTTGTGAAGGTTTCTTTGTCTGTATTTTTCTGGTTTTGTTTGCTTGGGGAGGGGGTTGCTTTTGCCTCATTCTTCTCTTCAAAATGAATCTAACTCATTTGAAGGTGTTTGACTTCTCAAAGTGTCCCATTTTCACTTGTTTTAGCATTAGGCAACAGAGCATCTCTTGACTTGGGATTCCAGAGAAAGAACATTATCAACAGAGAAAGAGCCTGATATGGTCTGTTCTCTGGGATCAGCTGTGAGAGATTCAACAACTCCGTCAGCCTGAAGCTTTCCTCATTCTGCTGGCTAGAAAATGCCTCAAAAGAAAATGGGCTAAGAACAATCTTCAAAGAACAGAAATAGCAGGAGCAAATGCACAGACTTTCTCAAAGCCTCTCCTGTTTCATTCTGTTCATTATTCCTGGTCTGCATTAGACACTGACGAGCCTCTGTGTGAACCGATCTGTAAAGGAACTGAGTCACATCTGACACCTCTCATCCTGGAGCTTGTCTGCAACTGCTGCATTTTTTTTTTTTTAAACTAATCCCAGTGGAAGGGTAGCCTGCCACTTCTACAGCACCTCATTTGAGAGGCAAGAGGAACAGGATGTGTATCATTTTTCCCTTATAATGATAGGGATTGTGACGGTCGCTCTCATCCTTCTCTACCAATACAATAGGACTGCTATAATTTGTCTTGCTCTCACTATAACAGCAGGTATTTCAGGTAAACGTTCCTAAATTTAGTCAGTTTGTTTTGCATCTGTCACTGAAACAAATCTTAACAATTCTACCCCTTACATATAACTTCCCAAATTTTTGTTGTGAAGAAAAGACCATTCAGCTGTTAAGTCTGTAATGATTAAGCTCCTTGGCTGAGAAGCCAAACATCTGTCAATAGTTTTTTAAGAAAGTGTAGTAAAAAACAAGTTTCAGTAAGAAACAAGTTAAAGGCAAGCTCTGCCAAAGAAGATGCATTCCAAACACGATGATGTCTAATGCTAGTGTTCTAGGGATTCTGCCACACTTTGTAACACTCAAATAATGTATTCCACACTCAAATCTAGTTTACTCAAGGTATTGTTTAATGCTGCTGAAAGAACAGCAAAATGAGCAAACGAAAATGAAAACAGAAGCATGGTTAAGATAGTTTAGATGACAAATAGATGGGTCTTTAAAGGAAGTAATACATTAGTAAGGAAAAGAAACACATTTAGAACAGTATGCCCCATCACTGGCCCAGAATTGGATGGTTGTTTCTTTACAGTTTATGCAGGCAGATTAGAATAATTTTATTTAAGGCTTGAGAATTTGATTAAATTTATTACTCAAAAGACATTGTCAGCTGCTACACAAATGTGAAAAGTATGCTCTGGCAAATTTGAAATCAGAATTATGTGGCATCATGTTATTTAGAAGTCTACCTCCTTGAAAGGTTTTTTAAGAGGTTTTTTTTCCCCCCCACTTGTACTCAGATATAGAAAGCAGAACTCTACACAGCTTTTCTATCTTTACTGGAGATTTTGTTCCCATAACAACCCACAAATCAAAGTGTTCAGATAACCTAAAACACAATGCGCTTATCTGGTTAGGTAGCAATTCACTATGAAATGTACCATCAGAATGTTGTGAATTAAAAGCTGTCAATACAAAGTCAAGTAACAAATCAACAACAAAGCCATTTGATCCTCAATTTAATTGGAATTGCTGTTGATTTTTTTTTTTTTTTAATTCAAAAATCACATTAAGCACAGAAGTCGGATTGTTACTATATATCTCTCAGCTCAGAGCACATTGGATCCAGTAACATGACTAAAGCAAACAACAGTTCTGCACTGGAAAATTTGCCGATTTATAAGATGTATATAATTATACACAATCAAAAGGTCAGACGTTCTCCCATTATCTGAACATCAAAAAGGACTAAAATTATATAGCTTCTTAACTCAATGTGAGATGGTAGAAAAGGATCAAATTCAGCTCTCAAATCCTACTGAAGTTTGTATGGGACCATAAAAACCTTTGATCTTCTGCTTAGCTTAACAGTCCGCAAACATGTTGTTAATCTGCAAACCTACAGGAATCTTATTTCTGATAGTGTTTTACAAGCATTAACAATACCAGCTACTTGTGTGCATATATTAAAGTTTATTGACAGCCTTCAGTTGTTATGAAAGATAGGGACATACTTTCATCCTATTTTTAACAGACAGTAGTCTTGGATTCACTTAAACTTTTTATTTAGGTAAGAATAGATACAGGTAGGAAATACAAATCTTGTATTTGCTGGATAGTTGATATAAGAGGAAGGGTGGCTCACATTTGATACAAACTAAAAACATGGCCTGTAAGGTAATGGCTGGGTATAGTTTCCCACGAGTGGATTCTGCCAAGTGTTTAAATTGTCAGTTCAAACCAAGACAAAACAGAAATTAATGTGAAGTGATAAAGTAACGCAACTTTAAGCATACACCATTTTATTACTCAGAAGTAACGCGAGATGGACAGACTAATTTAAATTCAAATGTAGCCACAGGTTAATTTAAGAGATCACATATATTAACAAGTCACTTAGAAGAATATGATTATCACTTAACACTGCCATACTCCTTCCACTTTCACCCAATGCTTCTCAAAGCTTTCAAGCTAAGAAGCACACCTGGAGGGCACTAGCAGGCTCTACTCAGCAGTGCTGCTTAGGGGGCACAGGGAGTTCTCATTCTAGCAGCCAACACTTCAGGCCCTACAGGCATTGGGTATCCAGGTGACTTCACTAACTTAAACTGACTTTGATTTATTTTTTTTTTTACATCCTAGACAAATACCCTACTCAGTGGGCTACAGTACATGCTAGTCTGTCATAGAAAAAAAAAATAAACCATTCTAGCAAAAAAAAGTGGATATATAGGGGGGAAAAAAAATAATCACATACACATTTTAACATATGTTGCACACTTACTGGATCAACCTGCCATATAATAACAGTTGTATCCTTGGATCCTGTTGCTAGTTTAGTGCCATCATTGGAAAATTTACAGAACCACACTTCATTACAGTGCTCCGTTAGTATCTGCTGTGTATAGCAAGGGAACTGTTTCCTAGGGGGAAAAAAAAAAGGGGGGATGCATTAAGCAAAATCAAAAAACAAAAAGAAAGCAAGCAGTAAGATATATATGAACAACAAGACAAAACCCAACCAGTCTAATAGAAATTAAGAATGTATTTAAGTGCCAGACCAGATGACTTAGACAAGTCTGAAGAAACTCAGAGTATCAAGTAATCATAACTAATTGTAGAGATAGTCTTATTACCCTCACATAATTCATTATGCTCCATATAGCCTGGAATAAACCTAACCTCATTAGGATAGGAACAGCTTTTTTACTGTACACTTCTGTGATATATAGAAAATACTAGAGTCAGTCTCATTGAATCATGCACGAAGAATTTTATTAACATGCAAAATCTTTCAATGTATTTAATAGCCAGACCATGCAAGATACTTAAAAATAATTCTTAGAAGTTGAATAAAAGAAGTCTTTCTTGAACATGAGCTTGCAGTAAGTTGTGGGGTTTTCTTCATTGCATAGTATGTTTTTCATTTGTTTGCTTTACATTTTTCTTGTAGAGCACCACATACAACTTCAACAACTTTAAGCATAACACAACAGAATCACAGAATGACTCGGTTTGAGAAGAACTCTGAAGTCCATCCAGTTCCAATCCCCAGACCTCAACTGTGTCCCCAATCCCAGTTCCTGCCATGGGTAGGGATGCAGACCAAGCTGTCCAAAGTCCCACCTAACCTTTAAGTGTTCAACCCAAACAGGCTTCCCCGGACCAAAGCCACAGTATTCTGTAAAGCATTAAATGCTTATCAAACTAAATATTATGCAATAAACTACAGAAAGGATCAAGCATTTACTTAAAGCTAATATTTAGTCTTCTAGTTACATTCTGAGGAGAGGCTAACAGTCAAAATATTAAGAACAAGAGACACATTCTGTTTTATTCACTGCTCACCCATTACATGAGAAACTGAGAGCTAGTTTAAGTAAATGCAGGCTTTTAGGGCAGATGATTACTTATATAAGTAATACTGCAGTTATGAAGTTCAGAGTTTAGATGCACAAAAAGTTAACACCTAACCATTAACACTTATTCCTGAACTACAGGTACCCTGGAGAGAGTTAATCTTTCAGTGAGTTTTTATGGTGCCCATCACAACAGGGCAACACAGTTCTAAAGGGATATGAAGTTACTACTCTAAAAACAATATCCTATGTGAATGCACAGCTACACTCATTACACAAAAAAGCCAGCCTAAGAAGGGTTACTTCATTGTATTTTAATATACAGTTGGTGGTAGCTAGGCTGGCAGACACCCTGAAAAACTACTTTTTAAACCAGAATTTTCTGATTAATATAATGACCGCATACTCTCAGTTCATTTCCTTCTATTAGAAGAGGCATCCTAGCCTGTGTTTAAAGACCATTGAGCAACACTTAACCACCACATATCCCCTCATTTCCTGTTTTATGACAGGGGAGGATAACCACATTGTATATACATACACCTGTATCCATCTTCCTTTGGTATGTCTAGTCACTTCTAATACACTAGCACAAGTCTATTCTGTATTATTCTGCCTTAAGCTGACCAGGAGTTGTCTAATTGCCACTGGAACAGCCCTAAGTCCAAGGTTAAAAGCTCCATCCATGGAAAATGACTTTGTTTTACTGAAGCCTAAAGGGAGGTAGACAGGTCCTTACACAGATATCTGCACCAACAGCAAGAGCTAGGTTTCATAATTATTTAGCCATGTTGTAGTGAGTTAATATTTCTCCTCAGAGCAGCAGCTCCTTCTTGAAAGTTAAAGATTCTTCATCCATAACTCATACAAAGTAAGAAAGGCATACTGCATCCCAGGACATCCATTTCAGCATGTGCCATTAAAAGAAAGACAAGGACTGTTTTTACAAAATTAAAACCCTGGGTGCTTTTCTTAAAGACATGAAGAAGCAGCAGCACAGTGCTGGAGTACACCATTTCCACAAAAAGGAAGCCTTGAGGTTACTAAAAAAAGTTAACAAGCACAGCTGCTATCACTGCTGCAGACACATCCAATGTTGAAGTAAACTATCCACAAATCAGTTAGATCCGAGCTCTCTCAAAAGTCCTACCAAATGAAACAGAACTCAGCCAGATTTACTTCACAGACAACCAATACATTAAATAATACTGCAGTTATTCAATAGTTTCTTGTCTACATAATGAGATGCTATTTTAACTCAAGCTGTTTTGCTTTTTGTTTCCTTACAAGTTGTTCTGCTCAGCACAACACACTTGAGTCATGTTGTTCACATATTGAAACAAAGTTAGCCACTGTTGCATGTACATAATCCTAAATTTAACTACTACTAGTAGCTACTTTTCACTGCATGTAGAATGAAAGATTTATTCTTCAGCTTCTACAAGAGCTTTTCCAAAAATGCTGCATTAGCCTACTAGAAGCATGCAGAAATGCAACAGCATTCATTTCTCTTGGGTTTCACTGTGAATTCAGACTTAAGTTATTTACATAAAACCCATAAAATTCCAGGGGAAAACAAAAACCAGGTTTCCAGGTAAAAATAAATAAAAAATCATACATGTAAACACAAGGGCTGCTCCAAAAGTAATGCCTCCTATTTTACTATGTTGACCCATGACATCAGAGGCAGGTGGTGATGGTATGCAGTAGAGGTGGAACCTTCCCACCCATATTCCATTACACGTTGTTGCTGTGCAACAGATGGCAGCAGAGGGACACTCTGACACAATGGTACCTGACATGAAGTGCATATGGAGCAAAGGAGTGTGACTGATTTCCTCCACACAGAAGAAACTGAGCCTACTGACATTCATCACTGCTTGCTGAACATTTATGGATACCAAATAGTGAATAACAGCACAGTGAGGTGGTGCATGGTGCATTTCAGCAGTAGTAACAGCAATGTGAAAGACAAGCCACATTCTAGACAGCCAGACGAGTGCAGCATGCAGGTTCTTGTTCAACACTGGCAAAAATGCATAGCTCATGGAGATGACTGCGCTGACAAATAGCATTTTGTAGCTGGGAATTCGCTCTATCAAATAGTGTTACTGTGCTCTTTGTGTCTGTTGCAAATAAACAGAAGGCATTACTTCCAGAGTGACCCACATATGAAAGTGATCACCCCCCTCCAAGAGCATCTATTATCAAAATAGAATGCACAGTCAGACACCATGTATCACCTTCACTCCCAGCAGTTTCTTCACTCTTACCACTTGGCTCTCGTGAAGTTATTAAGATTTAGTCAAACATTCTACCCATTAGTGCACTTTTAAGCATGCTTACTGAAAGTATTGCCAGAAGTCCAAAACATTAGTTCCAACTAAAAAAGGAAAGTTGTCAGTGTTTCATTATTTAGCTATTACAGTACTTAAGCTGTCTAAACTATTAGACTACTGTTGCGTCTGTCAGTTTAATCAAATTTTGGCTTCCA
>JAPSGF010000007.1:12437034-12449036 GCA_035772895.1 Perdix hodgsoniae
TGCAATAGGTAGTTACAACAGGTTGAGTTGAGGACAGAATGGAAGCCTTTATTTTGAAGAGATTTTGTTGCTTTTTTTCTTTTTTTTTTTTTTTTTAATTAGTTTGGCCAAACTTTCATGTCAGCAAGTAGATTCAGATCAGTGGAATTGGAGTCCACATTTATCACATGGTATCTAGTTCTATCTAGTCCACCTTCACACTCTTTATTGCTGACTTTAAGCTCTTTAAGGTTTGATTAAACACACTGAACTCTTCTACAGAACATCTACTGTTATTCATGGCCTTGTGGAAAGACTAAGCCACTCTGCTAGTTTGTTTTTAAGACTCACTTCTGAAGTAGGGAAAGCCACAATTCCTTTATCTGATCATTTCCAATAGCTCTTAAAATGAGCAACAGTCAAAAGTCCATGCACATGAGAAACTACTAGAACAACGTGCTGCAGCAGACAGAAAGTGTAACAACAATCTAAAAACACTTACTTGAATAAAGTACCAGTTATATTAATTTTAAAACCTTAAGATGGTTACAAGCAAGTACTATGAAAGTCTGTATCTTTCAAAACAGATTCTAAGCATTCAAAGAAGCTGAGTTCATAAAACCTCTAAAAGCAAATTCATCAGATAGTACTTAACTTCTCAGATGAACTAACCTTGACACAAAGAAAGTCTCATGTAAGACCAAGTTTTAGCCCACTACATGAAAGAAAAGAAATGAAGGAAAAACATAGAAGGGTACGATCTATAGCTTGCATTTTGCAGGTGTTCTAGCCCTCATTCCTGTATTACAGAAGTTTTCCAAAAAAAAAAAAAACTACACTGGATTTTTAGATCTTTGGCCAGTATATAAAGAAAGCCAGTCAAATTAAGCATTTGTTAAAATAAATTAAAATACACCACACCAAGATCCGCCTGCTTCTGTTTAGAGTATGGCATTTTAAAGATTCAGAAGCAGCACCAATATGCACATGGAAGAGAATCTCAGTTTTTACCACTTATTAAGAATTATTTTCCCAAACTTTTTTTATTCATATTAGATATTAAACAAATTTGTACTGCATATTGCAGCTCCCTAACCTGTAAGTCTTAGAAGCACCTTATCATTCACCATTAAAAGCTAAAAGTTGACTTTATTTAGTATGCTTCAGTAGGCCTTCTGCATCCCAGTAAGCTTGAAGGAAGAGTCTAATTAACGTACTAGTGATAGCCTAATTAAAACATGGCAGTCATGTATTGACTAATAAACAGAATGGCTGCCCAAAGTTATGAAGCAACAGGTAGCTAAGGCTTAGCATAACAACATATCCTACTCATATCCACCCAATTACACTTTTAAAGTTTCAGTATGGCTCCATTCCCTCATATCCAGCTACCAAAGCCTTCCATACACACAGTGTATGAATGTATCCAGTACCACCTCCTACCACTCAATCTGTAAGACTTGTCTTTTCCCAGAACTGTTAAACACATTAGAATCATTTTCACAATCCTGAAAACAGTAGGCACAATTAAATTACTTTAAAAAACACAGAGATGGTATTGCCATCCATCTTACAAGTAGAAAGGGCTTCTTACCTACTACAAACGTGATCTATAAGCAGCGAGACAGAATCTAGATTACTATCTAGTTTGGTATTATGATATAGGCACCGGTCCCGTTGTAGTTCCACAGCCTGACGTAGCAGGTTCTGTAAACGCCTTGGAGGAAGCATCACTGATGGGGGTAGGTACGCTATTAAAAAAAATTGTTGAAAAACACGTATGTCAGAACCAAGTTAAAAGTAGAAGCATTTCTTGATTTGAGTGTTTTTGGAAAAGGCTTCAGTGAATAAAGCATAAAGCTGCCCTAAAAGAGTGCACACAGCTTGTAATTCCAGATGTATGCCTGTAAACATGGCAAGCATGAGACTCTGGAAGGCAGAGCTGTATGCAAGATATTTACAACTATAGTATATGCTCTTGGCAAGCAAACATCATTTACACAAGCTCACTCACAACCCAGAACTTAACAAAATCTGTCAGATTATAAAGCAGCATCAGTTGGGCTCATCTGAGAAATTCTCAGTTAAGACTACCAAAATGAAGAATACAGTGTATTAGAGCTGCAAAAATCCATGGTATTACACGAACCACATGAAACCAGAGGAGAAATTGAAATCCACGGCACAGTTCGAGATCACTATTAACTATTGCTGGTATTCACAGTGGTTCTAGGACAGTTTCAATCTCTCACTATAGCTGGCATTTACAAATCAAACTTCCCCCTGACCCAGTGGAGCAACTCATCACTAAATTACACTATTAATGCATGCAACAGAACTAAGTAATGAGAGCTAAAGATTAGCTATAAAGGACCAAAACCTAGAGGCAAATAAGGAACAACAAGGAAACCAACAATTGCTAAATGAAGTTAGAATGAATTTCCTGGGATATATGACTATGTAACATGCATTTGATCTACAGAGGTGGAAATAAACTCTAAACATTCAAATATCTTACTCTGGAGTTTGTCCAAAAGTTTAGATCTGGAAGCTGTTCCTTTCCCTTCCCACTCTGCTTTTGCACGCAGGTCTTCTGCATGGCTACACATCAGATACCTGTTTAAAAACAAACAAAAAACAAACAAACAAAACACACACGCCAACAGACCTCTTTCTGGAATCATTCTCCCCACTTTTAAGCATAATATATAACATTCTTAATTTCAGAATATACAGTCTGGAAGCAAGTTACTTAAGCTTAGACTGATAGGAACAAAGGCATAGAATACAGACGTATTTCAGAGCATACACCTACAAATTGTCAATAGATAAGAAAATAAGAAAAGCCCCAAGAGGGTTGTTTTCAGAAAGGTAAAAATACCTTATTTTCATCTAAGAAAAATCTAGACTAAATTCACCAACTTAGGCATATTTTTTTTTAGTTATAAGATAACAGACCAATAATTCTCAAAATCAAATGAGCATACATGCATATGTATTTGCTTGGGTTCCAGTACAAAAATCATATCAAGTTACTTGCATGCATCTAGAAATACAACGTTATCTACTGAATGCTTTTTCTTTACTCACCGCTTTAGATAGTGCATCTCACTACAGATTATTTATCAAAAGGATAATAGCTTCAATGCAGTTTGAGCTTACAAAGTCAGTACAAGCTACCATAAAAGCTACAGTATTTCTTCAAAAAAGTCCTCTCAAAGTCCAAGCACTTACCCACTGAGAACATGAATGCGTTCTGTATTATATTTCAGAGGCGTCAGTTCACAGCGTAGAACTTGAAGTGCCTCCAGGACCTTGCCATCCTCCAGGTACTCCAGGTACTTCTGCTGCAGCAGCAAAAACTTCATCCTCTGACATGACAGAAAGCAGCAGTCAGGGGAAAAAGGTTGACTGAAGTTTCAGAAAACGTTTGAGCCTAAACAGAACAGTAGAAACCATTCTACTATGCCCTTCAGAAACACAGCTATATCTAATGTTTCATCACTCAATTTCTTTTTGCTGGATTTTCAACAACATTGCTGCAATTAAGTTATTGATGTATGCATCCTCCTACCTCCTTTCCCAGATCCCCCCTTCAACTTGCCTCCATTGCATATTCACATTCTTTTCAGTCACTGTTCTTCCAACCCTGAATTAGAGAGGCTTCCCAATCTTAAAAGCCCAAGAAAAAAGAAAAGCCCAAGAAAAAAGCCTAAAAGCAACTAATCACATACTACAGACCACATGACAGCACAGAACACAAGAAGCCAACTTGACAAGTTCTCATACTGCTTACAAAGGAGCTGACATGGATTGTTTGCATAGCTGCGTAACATATGGCAAAAAAAAACTGACACTGCCTGAGGTCTTGTTTTGTAGTACCACATTCAGTTGTTTTCCTTGGGCGTTTGATCAATTTTTAAGAGTACAGGATAAAAATAAATTAAGGAAACTGTTATTTAGGAATCACTTTTTCATTCTTGTTCTTTCATCATTTTCCTTTCACCTTCTCCAAGTTTTTTTGCTGTTCTGTTTTTAAGTAAACAATCAGCCCTGCTACTCTAACAAGTAATGTACATGGAGTTAAAAAACAGCAGGTGTTTATTTAGAAACTTAGTTATACCAAATTCTTAGACAGTTTGACCAACTCTGGACAAAACTATTCAGTGTTTGCACATCTTTGCTACTGCCAGCACGTATCAGAGGGATAAGAGGTTTCCAGTCATCAGGTTAAAGAGAAAAACTTACATTCCTATACATAGTGAAAATCAAAATTAAAGTCATGTGTAGCAAGTTGTATTTGCTTTTCTAAGGAATACACCACAAATTCAACCACCAGTTTCCTTTCCTTTGTCAGATCTCGAGCACCACCTCACTATTTTCATGCACATATTTGGTCAATGTTTACTTGTTAGTTTCAGACAGACTGCTGGCCTCCTTAAGAAAAGGGATAATTGGGAAGTTTAAGATATCTCTATTGTATTAAAGCTTATGCAGAAGTTCAAGGTTTCAAATCTGTAAAATCTCAGCTAGAAAACAAAGCAGTTTTAACTTCCAGAGACTTTCAGTTCTGCAAAAGAAAAACATTTCCATATACAGTGCTATATCATTATCATAAAGCTTTGTGAAGCCTCAACTGTCTATTGTCCTGTACACGAAGGGCATGCCTGAATTACATCCCCTATGGGGCTCTTCAGTTTGTTTGGATTTAGAATCATCAGAACAAAATATGAAAATAGAGCATCGCTGTACAGTTGTCTTTTTCCTCCAGGTACAACAGTTTCTTTTTGCGTTTGGGTGATATGTAGAGAACCAACCAACAAAAACAAAAGCCAAAACCCAAACCCAACCTCAGTGGTTGCTCCCATACACTGGGCCAGCAGGCCTCACGCTGTTTGCTTACTCAACAGCAGCAGGGGGGTTAGGAGTTTCCTCTCCCAGCTGTGCACATGCTCAGAAGGAGGTGTGGAGGAGCTTGGCTACTAGTCACATACCATTTTTTTCCCTCGTCTTTGTCACCTCACACTGATGATCACTAACAGGTAAAAATATTCTGATGTTTCCAGTTTATAAACAAAATCCATAATTCCTTCAACTCTTCCTCTCCAAGTCACTGCATATAGTATTTATTCATTTATTGTTATCTCTCTCTTAAATGTAAAAATGGTATCTGTATTTAATTACTCTTCTCTACTTTTATAGAGTAACGTGTTAATTTTATTTCTTCAGAGGAAAGAAAACATTATATACCGACAGACACACAAAAAGTTTTTGCAGTGCAAATTCAGCAACACCATGAAATCATTACAGGAACATTACCATGCAGAATACTGTTGCCAAGTCATCCACAGAAGTGTAATTTCAGTTTTGGCTTAGAAAATACAATTCCCAAGAAGGGTCATCAGTGCCAGGTGCACATTTGGAGTATTGGGAATACAAAACATTCAGAACAATGTAGTACCACAGACTTCTGCTATTGCAAAAATAATGGAGAATCAGAATAAAAGACAAATGGCTTCACATTATAAAATATTGACAGCATAAAGGCAGAGACTGAAGTGTTAAGAGGAAAACTATTATATCTAAGCTATTAAATGCTCCAAAACTTACCCTATTGCATACTCAAACAATACCATGAATACAGCCTCATCAAGGCAGAAGGATTCCAGTGACATCATCCTTCCAAGCATCTTTTTAAATTTTTTCCTGTGCATGTGTCTATCAAAACACTCCTTCCCACTATTTATTTTTGTGCAACTCTTGTCCCTTGCCTGTCAAACATTTCACTCAATAACTGAGTTTTGTCTTCCCTTTCTCTCAGCTACTTTCACATGCCCTACAAGAGCTAATTACTTCCAATACAATCTTCTCAGGGTAGATAAGACCACTTTGAGCATAACAACTTTTCTAGAGCCTAAACAATTGCTTCTGTGAAGAAAAGAGAACTGTTTGGAACATTGACAACTGCAGCTCAAAGGCAGAAATCCCACCATTTAACTCAACGAATCTAAAACTGATCAGATGCAGTGCACTCACAAGTACAACTTATTTTTCATATTTTTAGCTGCCTTATGAAAAATGGAAATGAAAATTACTATAATTTGAGTTATACCACATAGAATATAACGGAAGTGCCTGGAATTTGTTGTTACCATTTCAGTGTTTGTAATGGAAATTCAACATCATTACATTTTTTACTGTTGAAGAACTTCAATCCAGACACTACCACCACTTAAGATTATAGCAAATGATAGAAGTTTCTTCAGTCTACAAAAAACATCAAAGAGTTTCTATACAACAGTTTCATCGTAGCAGCCTGACTGTTCTCAGACAGTTAGCACCCTCTCACACTGTCTTTCAACTCTACAGTCATGATGAAAATAAAGTACATTACTTCTGTTTCTAGAGGTTATTATTGTAGTACAGGCTGGGCCTCTGGTCATCCTGAGGCAAAACACAGACATTCAATGGAACTAGAGTTGCTTGTTTTGTTTGTAGAAAGCAAAACCAGAGTATGTACACTCAAACTACAGCCTTTATTTACTAACATTCATGTTTAGCAGAAAAGCCTCTTGCAGAATCTAAAGTTCTAGGAAGCCTGACATGCAGCATGATTCACCAGCACAAACTAAAGGTTAAAACAACTGAAAATGACAGGACAAGTATCCTACTATAGTCAAGAAAATAAGGTTTTTCTGATCACTGGTTACAGTAGTAAATCTTCAGCAGTTTAAAGACCAGGATGCATAAGAACATAATTTTAGGGTTAGATTTTGCTATTACTTTTGACCTGCATATCTTGATAAGTCTACTGTACTAAAAGCCTATCGCTCAAAATACTGAGACAGCTTTTCTTAGAAATGAAAAAAGGTAACCAAAAGACATGTTGAAGTGATCACCTGATGTTTCAACACATTCTCAACACAGTAGCTCTCTGCTTACAGGCCTGCAGCACTAAGCCCCTGGCTTCCATGACTTTTATCTTTAGCACTTGGACAGTCTTGTAAAACCACAACACTAATATATAAAAACAGTTAACAACATCCAAAACTTGATGATGTAAAGATCTGAATATTTCCTGCCCTACAGAATTGAACAAGGCATCCACTGTATCAAATCACGTCACTTAAATAGAGCTCACCTCTCAATGCAAGAGAGCTGCCACACAGGCAGGTGGAGCACTTCACTGACACAAGTCAATAACTTTCTAAGTTGTATTTCTAGGCTGTATACTTTCAGAACTTAGAGAAAACTCAAGTAAAGGGGGGGGGGGGGGGAAGTAAAGCACACAACTGTGAAGTATATTCTAGATTAAAACTATAGACATAGGATATCTGGATTCTCTCCCACATTCAGATGGTTCCCCAAGATAGATGTTAAAATATGTCTGAATAGCTTGAAACTAAGCAAAATGTTGGGCTAACTAGGAACTGATACTTTTTAAGTGCTACCCAAGGAAAAAAAAAATAATTATTATGCTTGACTCAAGTCTGAAGTTTGTCTCAAGACAGCTGTATCTTACATGCTGGAAAAGTAAACACGACTAATCGCACGCTATACTGCTAATATACAGCACTCAGTTGTGTTGATGCAAACAGAAATAAATAGCAGACTGTCTTCTCCCCATCCACATCCTCCCCATCCAACATCCACAAGTAGCTTTTAAAAACACATCTGAATTTTACAAACAGAGAGCAGCCATTTCATCTTCAGTGTTTTCAACTGTAGAATCTACAGCACTTTAAAGAAATTAGCAATTAAAACAGAAATAGAGTTTTCAAAGTACATATATAACCCCTTTACTGAACAGACATTTAAAAGCAGTTACATATCCCCATTATTTTGACAAGGTCATATTGAGAGACAAGGAAAAAAAACAAGAAAAAAACACACAATATGCATCCTAATTTTTTATATACTGTGTCATCTAAACTTTAGGTCCTCATTCTTCTTGTATGTGTGCTTTGAGTCACACTGTATGAGTAACAGATCAGAATTCAAACCTAAAAAATCTCATTTTCTGTTTTTGAATAGTTACCTGCAGCATCATCTTGGTTGCACTCTCCTTAATCAAGACATCTATCATCTTTATTAGCCCTCACTTTGCTGCAGTCTGGAGCACAGTCTGGAGCACAAAGCATCTCTCCTTACCTGTAACGGCCTTTTACTAGGTTTCCAGTTGCTGACTGCTCTAACTCCTATCCATCCCCTCACCCACATAAAAATAAAAACATGGGGAAGGAAGGGCATGAAAATGGAGAGATTTGTACTTATCCTTGCAAACCATCATTGTCTTATGAAGAAAGACAACTAATATTTAAAAGTTATCTGTTTCAAATTAGATGAAATTTGACACAGGAGAACAACTTTAGTTTTTTTTTTTTTCTTCAGGTAACAGTCTACATCAGTTATCTGTATTGTAACCAGTTTTATTAAAGCAGTTAAACATCAACATTAAAGAACAGAGGTATGCTTTCAAAGACGATCAAAATAACAGAAGACAAGCTTCTCCTTTTCCTCTCTCAAATTAATTTCTTCTGAAAAGTACAGTAATGACAGACACTTAAAACCTCTCAACTCCCAGAGATGAGAAACGCTTTAATAGTATGAAGAAACTTTATAACTTCTGAAGGGAGAAACACGAGAAAATTTGCTTCAAAAGATCACATTCATATTTCCATGCAGCAGTTTCAAACTTTCAGCGCTTACAGACAATCAAAAACTGCATGCAATGCTCTCAAGTATTTGAAGAATAGAGCTTCACTTTCTCAAGTCTGAAAAGGGAGAAACTGAACAACTGGTCTAAGAACTGTCACGTTTTGGCCAAAACAATAGAGCAGAATGTAAACTTCTCTTAAAAATTCTCCTATGTTTTGCTAAACATCTGTTTTTCCTACTTCACTTCCTGTTCTCTTTCTTTCCCTCCCCCACTGGGCAGGAAATTGTCTTGACAACAAATGAATCAGCTAGAAGTAGAGCTAGGCAGCCATCAGCTGATTCTTCACTGTTTACAGTCACAGGCACTTCAAAAAGCACTGCCACTTTTTTCTCCCTAAGTGACTCTAGTTGTCCTAACTTCATTTCATTAGAATAAACATTTAAGCGCAACAGAACATGCAGTCTGCAGGCTAAGTAGTCATTTTTGATCTCAAAATAGAAGAAGAGAGCCAAGAAACTCTTTCCTCAAAGTAACTGAAATCATAACAACAGACATTGTAATTGTCAAGTCACAGGATTTGCAAACGTCTATTTCTAGGTTCATCTTTGAAAAAAGCCAGCCAAAGAGAAAAAGCTCCAAATAAAATCCCAAACAGCAATACAAATACATTTGCTCTTTAGAAGCCATCTGGAAAAGCAACAGTATTGTTCGTGTTCTATAGCAGCCTCTACATTCCCGGGATGTGCTATGACAAATGCCAACTCTACATTTGCGTTACTGCATCTTTACTTCCAAGTTTTAATTTCCTTAAGAGAAACCTAACTCCAGTAAATACAACAATTGTGAGAAGGATCCCAAGTTTGAAATCAGTATTCAACACAGGCAATTTCCATGGAAACAGACCTATTTTAGGCCTGTTAGAGGATCTATATTTCATCAGTTAAATATACTCAACAACATTTAAATATTCACTAAAACAAATACTAGGCTTAATACTTTGGTGTTTCCCATCTCACATTCTAGAAAAGAGTGAAAAGATTAGTACATTTTGAGATAGCATGCAAGCTGCTTAAATGACAAAGAAAATAAGAACTATGGACAACTAACTCCACAGTGAAAGATCACCCTATTCAACTAGCCCAACCATACAGCTCTGAAAGAGTTCAAGTGTGCCTCTTACCACAATTGCATGCGGAGAATGCACTAAGGCCTTAAGTTCATTCAGGTCGTTCTCTGCCTGCAGAAATCGGCATAAGAAAAAAAAAAACAAAAAACAAAAAAGAAGCATATAAGGAGGGTGGATTTTGAATTCTCTCATAGATACTATAAATTTAAACAGTGGTTAATACAGTCCTAGAAGCCCTACGTTACCTTATCCCATTCTCCTTCCATGACATGATTGCGGAATTTGGTAGCAGAAGGATGTTCTAAACGACATCCTGACTCTTGCATGAGAAGATCAACAGTCTGGCTGCAGGAGAGATACAGTGTAAAAAAACCTGACCAGTTTCACCCTCACAAATATACCGCCTGCTACGATAACAGTTAACCACATTTAAAAGTAACTTTATTAAAGTAAGAAGACTACCACCAGGTTCAAAGGCTTGTCCAAAAGGCCATCTCAGTTGCCTGAGACGTGTCAACAGCTGCCTACGTCTAAAACAAGTAGTCAATTAGCTTGAGAGCTTCACTGAAGTACCATGAAGGATGTGACTTACCAGCCACCAAACAGCCAGCCCTGCATAGGAGATAGCCTTCATGAAGGGAGAGACAGACTACAGCTGTTAGCCACTGGCTGTCAACCCCTGCCCCCCCCTCCCTGCCTCCCATAAACGAGCACAGAGCTATCCACATCTGCAACAGGCCTGTATTAAAAGACTGGCTCCTTAAAATATAATAAACAAACTCACGGACCTGCAGCCCTCCCCCCTTCACACTAAAAATAGCTTATTTACTGTGGTGCCGTCTATGAACAGTCACGAGTTGCCTGTTGCTGTAAACTTGCCTCTTGTGTCAGGGGCAGTTCATTTAGCGTGCTAAGTTCTTTATAATTGACCCGGCCCACTGTGTTTTGAAGACTTGTTTTGCGGTAGCTACGTGAAGGCTGCGCAGAGCTCCTATTCCAGAATCACGATGCGGCGGTTTGAGCCTTGCTCACAAAGCAAACGTCGCGATTAGATTCTCGGCTTCGCCTTCCTTGCGCGTAAAAATTATTTCCCCTATTCCGATTTTAAGAGAGAGTCAAAGCGCTTGCTCCTAGCCTACATCAAAACACGGGGCTGACACCTTTGCCGTCGGCGGGGATGGAGGCTCGGCAGCGGAACACAACAGCCCGTTTCAGCCGAGTTCGGTTGCTGCCAGCAGACAAGGGAAATCTTGGAGCTCATCTGCGAGAAGCCTCCCCCCCACGCCCAGCCACGGGCTCCATTACGCGCACCCGATAACTTCTCCCCCGCTAACACGCTGCTATCGATCCACCTTATCAGCGAGCGGCCCGGCTTCCATGTTGCCGTCCCTTCCCGAACCGGCCCGGCCCGCCGAGCGGGGAGCACGACGCGCTCGGGCTCCATTTTCGCCAGCCCTCGGCGCTGCCCTGGCGCTCGCCTCGCCTCCCCGGTCCGCAGAGGGCCCGTCCCCGGCCGCCTTCCCCTCCTTCCCCCGCCGCCACTTACTTGAGGCCCAGGCCGTGGAGGTGCTGCCCGATCAGCCGGATCACGTCCTCGTCGGACTGCGAGAGCCGCTTCTTCTTCTTCAGGGCGCTGCCGCCGCCGCCGCCCCCCAGCTCCGCGGCGGCCGTGCCGGGCCCCCCGGCGGCGGGCACCCCGTTGTTGACGCTGAGGCCGCCGGGGCTGCCGCCGCCGCTGTTGGCCGAGGGCAGCAGCCCGTTGGCGTGGGCCAGCTGCTCGCCGGCGGCCGTGCCCGCCGAGGCCTCGCCGTTCTGGGCGCCCAGACAGCCCAGCTCCGGGCCCTGCGGCTGTTGCTGCTGCTGCTGGCCCCCTCCCGCCCCGTTGGCCTGCATGGCGCCGCTGCCGCCGCTGCTCGTGCTGCTGCCGCTGCCTCGGAGCGGGGCGGCGGCGGGGGCGAGCCCGGCGGGGAGCGAGGGGGACTGGGACGAGGTGAGGCCTGCTCTGCCCGCGGAAGCCCCGGGCTCTCCTGCTCCCTCCGCCGCCGCCGCCGCCGGGGAGGCCCGGGCTTTCTTCCGCGGGGGCGGGGAGGCTCCGCCGGTGTCCGAGTCGGAGGAGGAGGAAGCGGAGGCCAGAGTTTCCTCGCCGAGAGCGGCCGTGGTGGGAAGCCGGGGGGGCGAGGAGGGGGGGGGGGGGGGGGGGGGGGGGGGGGGGGGGGGGGGGGGGGGGGGGCGGCGGGG
>JAPSGF010000007.1:12449136-12540817 GCA_035772895.1 Perdix hodgsoniae
CCCTGCGCCCCCGGGGGTCCCGGAGGCAGCGCCGCCGCCCGCTCGGGGCTCCCTCTGGCGATGGCGGCCGCCGCTGCCTCGAGCCCCCGCCCGGCAGCCCCGGGCGCCCGGCCTGCTCCGCTCGCTGCCCGCTGGGTTTGTCTTCTCTCAGCCCAGCTGCAGCCTAATGGAGTCCGGGCCGGGACGTCACAGGAAATTCCTATACTGCCCCCTACACACACTTCCGCCGCCCGGGGCTGGGGGTGGGGGACGGGCCCTACGGGGGACGGGGTGCCGCCGGGGCTGACCTCGGCGCCGCGCTCCGGGCGTCTCGGGCGGCCGCTGAGGGGGCGTGGGTCGGGGTCCCTCGGCTCCTCTGTGGGGGCTGGAGGCGTCCGGGGGCGCTGTGTGTGCGGTGTGGGCTGTGCCCGCTGCTGTCAGCCCTGTCTGGAGCTGAGAGGTGTGAAGGTGTGGGTGCTTGGTGTGAGTGAGGCCTTGATCCCGTCCACCCTCATCACACGGAGGGATGGAGGAGGACTGCTGGAATTTCCTGAACCAAGCTGGGTTTTTCTTAGAATTATTAGGTCCTATCTGGAGGACTGCATCCGGGTTTGGGACCCCCCAACTCAGGAAAGATGTGGAGCTGTCGGAGAGGGCCCAGAGGAGGCCACAAAGGTGATCAGAGGGCTGCAGCACCTCTCCTACAGACAGGCTGAGGGAGTTGGGCTTGGGCAGTCTAGAGAAGAGAAGGCTGCAGAGAGACCTCGTTACAGCCTTCCAGGATTTAAATAGAGGTTATAAACAGGAAGGAAATCAGCTTTTTATGTGAGTAGATGTGATAGGACAAGGGGGAATGGTTTAAAACTAAAGGAGAGGAGATTTAGATTATATGTCATGGAGGAGTTTTCACAGAGAGTGTGGTGAGGCACTGGAACAGCTGCCCAGATGAGTTATGGATGCTCCATCCCCAGAGGTGCTCAGGACCAGGTTGGATGGGACTCTGGGCAGCCTGAGTTGGGTGGGGGGCAGTCCTGCCCACAGCTGAGGGGCTGGAAGTAGATGATCTTTGAGGTCCCTCCCAGCACGAGCAGTTCTGTGATTATTATTTTAGTTCAGTTTTTAAAAAGGAGCATCCTGTTGTTGCCCTGCCCGGTCACTGGTAGGGTTCAAGTCTAGTCATAATATGCATTAACTCCAAAGAGGAAGAAAATGGCATTTCTACTTACCTGTAAGTGGTGCAGAAATGTTGAGGTATGGGCCCATCCATCAGGATAACCTGTCAGAAGAGAATGGGTGCTTTGGTGTTGTTTCCTTCCGTCTGTCTCCTGTGTAATGGAAACTAGAATCTGCAGCCAAGCCTCTGGTAAGAAATTATGGGACAAATAAAAGATCGGTGTTTGAAAACAGTCTCTTGAAATAATATGTTGTACGTTATTTGGTTTTAGAGTCTGGAATTTTCAACTTCCATATTTTCAAACTTTTCTCCAAAGCCCAAAGTAAGATAACTCTTTTTCATGAATAAAAGCTGATCTAATCATCTTTCAGAAGCCACAGTTTTAAGAACACTAAATATTTCCAAATAATGTTAAGAGTTGTTGAGACAACAGTGCTTTTTTTGGAGTGCAAATTTGAAGAAGTCTGACTAAGGGAAACCAGCCCAAGACCAGTAGAGAAGTCTGTGAAGAGATAAAACCCTCAAAAACAATAAATTAAACCAGATAAGGTGAGGGTGGCAAGGTACTGGCACAGGCTGCCCAGAGAAATTGTGGATGCTGCATCCCTGGAGGCATTCAAGGCCAGGTTGGGTGGGGTCCAAGGCAGCCCTGCCCATGGCTGGAGTTTGGAACTGAGTGGGCTTTAAGGTCCCTTCCAACCCAAACCATTCTGATTCTATAAGAAAAGACTGCGTGGTGGCAGTTGAAGTAAATATTACAGCTAGGCCCTGTTTAGAGATCTCAGAAGCTGTTTAATTGGTAACAGCTGGAGCACTCTTACACCAAAGGGAGAGGCTGGAAAAAGCTTTGTCACCCAGATTCCAGCCCAGGTGTGGCTGTAGGATTAAATTCAACACTGAGAGGAGTGTTCTGGCTTTGTATCCCATATCTCACCAGCCATTGCTGGAGAAACACATTGCTTGAGTATTAACTACTTCAGCACTGCTGTATCTCCTTTTGTCTCCATTCCTCTCTCTTCATCATGCTTGAGGTGTTACTCATTCATCACTCTCATTCTCCGTTTGTCACCGTTGAATCTATAATTCAAAGATTTGGGCAAACATTACAGGAGTGGCACACAGAGGAGGGCCCATGGAGACACCTTACAAAACAATATGACTGTTTTCAAGAGGGTAAGGTTGTCTGTCCATCATTTCTTCCCATTCACTGTTGTGGTAGAAGCCTCTTTCCACCATGTCAGTTTGTGCCACTGTTCCTCTAGCTACTTAAATCTGCCATGCTGCTCTTATACTGCCTACAGAGCCTGGTCTTTCCTCATCACTCCTTGCTTTGATCACCTGTGTGTAAGCCTGATGCTCCCACACACCAACTCCTGTACTATGGCAATCACACTGGGGGAGTTGGAGGGAGGAACAAAACTGATGAGGCTGTGAAGAGTACATCTGTGATGAAAGAAGTGAAGAATCTCTATACTGTAGCTGGGTGATGATGTATGGATAAGTAGCTCTATATGCCTATTTGTAATAGGAAAATGTTTCACAGAGTAGCAACATGCCTCACTCATTTCAATCAAGTATTCTCAGGGTATAAGAGTAGTATTTGAAGTTGAACATAAAATAGCACTTTTATGATGTATGTGTTGCTGCACTGGTCACAGTGAAAGTTCTTAACAGTCCCTACCCTGCCATGTTTCCTTCCTTGGGGGAGGAAATATTTCAGCAGAAACACAAAGAGCTGGAAGAAGAAGCTTGGTGTTGCTGGGATGGCACAGGCCCTTGGCTCTTCTGCCAGGTACGCAACATTTGAAAGTTTCTTGGGTTCCAGATGACATAAACATATAGAAGGAGGATGATTCAGAGGCCCTGGTGTGGAGAACATGCCTCAGTCCTAGAGCACGTATGGAATGTTGCTAGAGAGAACAGTTCCTACTCTTTTCATCACCTATGGCTTTTCTGATTACCAAGAGAGGATCCTGAGAAGCAGACCTGTGGCCAGTGAACCTTGCTTCCTATATTACAACAAGGAACAGGAGATCTAGGAAAGGGGCAATGACACTTTTCTTGGGAAATCTTTCATCCGCTGAACTTTGATTTGAAACCTTCTATTCTTCATGCCTGTGAGACACAACTGGAAATCCAAACAAGCCTGCATGGTTTTTTTTGTTTGTTTGTTTGTTTTGTTTTTTGAGTAATTAGACAAATCAGTGGTTAAAAGTAACATCTCATTTGCAATAGAGGAGTTTGCATAATATGAGGTAAGCATCTGTCATACCCAGACCACTTCAGATTTTTCCAAAAGTAGGGAATAAATGCAAAAGCTCAGCACTAAAAATAGACAAATTTATAAACAACCAGAAAAGGGATTATAAAGAAAATGTTGTCAGCCTTAAAGGCAACTGTCAGATTATCAACCATGTTACTGAAGTACAGTATGTTTTGCTTTAGAGGATGGGGCCAGGAAGTCCAGATCTGAATAATAGGAAGGAACTATTTCATTAAGGGGCAGTGGCTTTTTTTTTTTTTTCCCTTTGATGGTAATCATGCAAAGCTGCTTAGGCAAAGCTGACATACTACAGAATATTAAAGAAAACTATGGAGAGATGGATTCATATTCAAATCTGCATAATGAAGGAACTGTTTGATTCCTCCTATCAGATGTACATGTGTATACATAGAATCATAAAATGATTTGGATTGGAAAGGACCTTAAAGATCGTCTAGTTCCACCATTGGTGCCAGCTCCCTCAAATTTAAGCTTCCTTTTCTTCTGCGCTGAATTTGAGGTTACTGGAAGCAAAGAAAAAAATGAAGAAAGAACTGCTTGGAACAATGGTATTTTCCATGGCACCAACTAAACAAATGCTTTAACAGTACCTACATGCTTGCAATTTTCAAAAGAAGAGCTACAGATGAAAAACATACACTTGTCTTAAATGACATTCCTAGAAAGCCTTCAGTAAATAGAGGATTTGTAACTAAACCACACTGTGATGTGATTCCATCACATTATGCAGAGGGTGGTCAGTATTTTAGTGAAGGAGTGAAATCTGGAAAGCCAAAGCTGGTCTGGAGTACAATCAGAAGTAAAAATGAGGTGCAAACAAAAGAGCTTCTACAGAAACATCAGGTGAAGAAAAATGTGTGCCTGCTGCAGAACTGAGTAGCTGACGTAGTGGTGTAGGGCAAGGAAAAGGCTGAGATACTCAATACCTCTTCTGTCTTGGCCTTTACTGGGAGAAAACTCTTCTGCATCTCACAAGCTTCTGTGACTGGCAGTGGAGTTTGGTTAGAAAGGGAGGCTAGGATCCACTTGAAGTCCACTGCATCACATACACTTGAGCACTGGGGGAGCTGGCCTCTACTACTGTGTGCTCATTCCTCATATTTGTGGTATTTTTGGAGAATGCCACCAATGACTGAAAACAGGCAAATGTCATATGTTAAAGTTCAGTTATATCTGGCCCAGCTTCACTGACTTCTGGTTTAATGAGTAGGGGGAGAACAAAAGCTTTCATTTAAGTTTGATTTTGTTAAGGTTTTTGATAGAATCTCCCTCAGTAATCTTATAACTGGGGAGATACGGGTGGGGTGGGTAGACTACAACTGGGAAAAACTTGCTATATCACCAGGCCTGAAGGGTATCTTCAGTTTGAAGTCTGAGTGATGCCCTCTTAGGAAAAATTAGGGATCAGTACTGGGGTAAGCCCTGTTTCACAAGTTCATCATTGACTCTGAGAGTGGGGCAGAATGCACCCTCAGTAAGTATGTGAGAGATCTCAACATCAGACCATTGGAGATCAGGTGACATATTGCAGACTGCAGCTGCCATTCAGAGTGGCCTTGACAAGCTGGAAGAATGGGCCAGTAGGAGCCTCATGAGGGTCAAGAGAGACATGCTGGAGCATGTGGTGTAGAAGGAGAAGCTGAATAAGTGACATGGACTGCAGCAGGACCCAATTACAGTGTCCAGCTTCTCAGGGAAATTATCGAAACGATAGCATCAGGCTTCTCTCTGAGATGCACACCAAGAGGAGAAGAGACAAAAACCAGAAGTTGCACCCAGAGAAATTCCAACTGTGTATAAGAAAGAAAATTTTCAGTGTGGGGCTGGTTGAGAGCTGGTCTGGGCTCCCAGAAGGGCTGTGGAATTTTCAGCCGTGGACATACTCAAAACTGGACTGGACAAGGCCCTGAACAATCTTGTCTAGCTTTAAAAATTGCTAGAGGTTGAATGAGTGACCTGCAGAGGAACTCCCTCAACTTTAGTTTGTTTCTATTGATATGATTCTAAATGTGCTTCCAGAAAGAAATCCTGTGCCGGGGGGAGCAGTACCAGTGACTCAAGGATTGTATCTGGGGGTTAGTGATACTGTATCCTAAGGCTTCAGTGTTGGCGAAGATGAGGACATTAGTGCTACTGTTATAATCTATTATATATAAAGTAATCAAACTGTCTCCTGTCCACCAAACCATGTGCATTATAGTGATGATGACCTCTGCACCCTCCTGGGCATTCACATCATGACATGGTAACAAAAAAAGCGTCGGAAAGTGCTGAAGATTTCATGTTAGTTTCGTTAGATTTCATGTTAGGAATAACCTGTTTAAGACAGGATCTGTTGTATGGTCAATACAACTTATCATATAAAGAACATGAATGTCACAGATTTTCTTGTATTTCTGTTATCATAGATGTCTTTCTGATTGCCCAGGATACCCCATATTGGAACAAGTCAGATTTAACTGTATGAGCAGATGAAACATGCACATCTATGCCAGAGGTCTGAAAATATACTGATATTTGCTGTGCAACTTCTCTGAGCATGTACAGAAAACAATTTTGCATATGCTGTGAATGTGACACATCAGACTTGCTTTGCATGCATGATTGATCTGTCTGGGACTACCCTAGATATCAGCCTGCAAAATCTGGCTGTGTGTACTGTGGTATATCAGTCATTTTGAGATACACCAGAAAGTTATTTGTAGCCTGGATTTGGAAAGACACTAGGCTACCATGTCAGTGCCTCAAAGAGATGTTTCCACGCTTGCCAAGCAGCATGCTTGGATTTTTATTTTTTTTAATTGACACCTCTATATGCATAAATGTTAATTCTAACGCTGACTGAATCCCATTCTTACTACTGTGTACAAGGGGAGCTGGCATGGATTCCATGGAAAAGCCTAGCAGCGATTTAGTCCTGTGGAGCATTCTAGGCCCATTGCTTAGAGTTTCCCACAGTCTGTGTACTGCTTAACATTAGTGTGTAGATTTCATGTCCACAACTCAGATGAGTTATTAGTGTTTTTGTGCAAGATTAGATTTATCATTCTATTGTTGCAGTTATTTTACTTTTCCTATTTGTGGGCCTCTCCCCTGCCTTTAACTTTGTGCCGGCTCTCAAGACAATTGTTATTTCAGGCTTGTTATTTGTAACTGCCAACTCCCACACGACTCCTAGAGCCTAATCCTGAGTCGGGTAATGCTGCACTTTCTATTGCCTTGCTGTTGAATTATGCCCTGCCTCCCTCAGAATGACATGTATGGTAGTCCTTTCTCCTTTTTTTTTTTTTTTCTTTTTTTTTCGAGAGGATTATATTTGTGATGAGCTCTTACACCTGGAACTAAAAATTCAAGACCAGGCATGTCGACTGTAGTATCGCATATCCACTCTCAAATGAGCAGAGAAGGAAATTATTATGTCATCATCAGCAGATTACATCTTAATGTTAAGACTGAGTAGCTCCTTGAAACCCAGGGATTACTTCTTATTACTATTCTTTTCCTTCTTAATCAGGAATATGCAGTTTTCTCAACTCTATGTTTGAAAAAGAAAGTGAGCCACCAGAGCCTTCTTACTTGTTTTGGACAAGAGGTTAAAGGTTATTGTCACAAGAATGTTATTGCACTACTATTTAACTGCCCTTTGTTTAAAGGGAAGGCGCTAGTTTTTGTTACAGCTGTGTCTTTGCTTAAAGCTAAACTTTGTGCACAAGTCTCTACAGACTTGTTGCAGATTATTTACCTTAGAAATAGAGTCATGCAGTTAGAGAACAGACTGATTTGTGATTTTACATGCTAAGAAACCTTCACCACTTTATCTAATTCGTAACTGATGTCCACTGTATCTGCTCTGACAGTACTGCTGATACTTAAGACCTCATAAGGTTTTACATAGCTATTATAATAAAGAACACAAGACACCAATTACCCAGCACAGAAATTCTTCCTCTGTGTACTTAAAAAAGGGCATCATTACAGAGCCACTGGCCTGAGATGCAGGATAGGGAAGCAAAGACATGGTACAACAGCATTGCATAATAACTGAAGTCTGATCACTCAGCTCTCAGAAGGGTACTCACACAAGACCAAAGTACTTTCTGTAGTTAACAGCAGGCTGTAAGATATTAAACACATATGATCTCATGATTGGTGACATTACATTACATTATGATTTCCAGAAGAGTTGGTTAACATCTTTATCTGAAGGCTCCTAATATTTTACGGTTTTTATTTTTGTTTTGGTTTTGTTTGGTTTTGTTTCTTTGTTTATTTTTTGTCTTTGACAAATATATTCAGGCTTTTGGTCCTAAAACAACCTGGTTTCTCAAATAGCAAAGGTAACGTTCCCTAAATTTTCTAGATTACATGTATCTTGTTTTGCTCTGTTTTCAACAGTGTACAGTCTGTGGAACACAGGTAGACATACTTTTTACAGACAGTTGCTTAAGGTGACTAATATTAAGTTATTTGAACCTTTACCTTATGAATAATATAGTAATTTCAAATACATACAAATTAAATCTTTATGCTTTGGTGGCTTCTGTTTTAAGAAGAGTGCCAAGAGGGTTCCTGAAGCACCGCACGAAAGAAAGGCTGTGCTAACCAATATTCATTTGGCAGGATTACTCATTACCAGTTTGACTATTAGGGAGGATACTCTGTGTATTGCCATTTCTATTTTTATCTGTCACTGCATGATGATACAATATAGTCAATTATGCCTTCAGTATACTTGAATTCGTTCCTAGTTTTCTATAAATACCAGTGTCTTCTATTTAAGCATCTCCCATTCAATAGCACTCCTTCAAAACACCACATCTGAGAAAGGAGTGCGTCCTGCTGAATTCATGCAGTGCTGGAGGCATGGTGGGAAGTGGTTCCAGCTGGAAGATTTTCAAAATCAGGATCAAAGGCTTGATCTTTTAAATATTTCAGTGCACATGTAGATATGCTTCCATGAGTAGTACTATTTGTCACGTTTTCCCAGTTGGAACTTGGTGCTATGAATTGTAACAAACCTGTCACCTAAAAGTACTCAGCTATTGCTGTATTGCACACTGTGACTACTCAAAACTTCACAGTACATTCTGAAATGAGCTCAGAAAACAAAGGCTCTCATACTTGAAGCTAAGAGAATCCCCATGTGCTCTTAGAAGTGTGGTGCCAAAGATACATAGTGCCAGCAACAAAGCTGAACTCAATGAGCTCCATTTTGCCAGGAGCATTGACACAAATGCAAAGTAGGTAGTTTGATGAATCTGTTTTGCTGTTATTGTTGTAACAACAATATCAGCAGGAAAACTGATAGAACTTTGTTTAAAAAAAAAAACGTACTTTTTGATATTCATCTCATCTGACTTTATGCATTTGTAAACACCCAGCCCATGCTATTTTTCTAGGCATCCCCTGAAGATTTGGAGGAAGATGCAGAGGTGATTCATTCCAGATACTTATCTTAGGATGAGATGAATCACATTCTGGTGCCCCAAAATAGATTTTAGGGGGAGCCTAGTCCAACTGTATTAGACTAAGTCAATAACTTCTAGGTGAGTAAAACTAAAAGAGGTAAATTCTGGCTGAAGCTTAATCACTCTGTTGGTAGATTTGCAAATGCAAAGAGTGTCACTGTAGGCCAAAGATGGCAATACATCCCTGATAGTCACAGTAAGGTATGACAGTGTAATCCTTATTCCCTTATTACTGGGAGGCCAACCTTTGGCTCATGAACTGCATGTTGATCCCTTTGTTGGAGCCATACTGTCACACGACTTCTAGGTGAACTGACATCCTCTGTCTGATATCTCTTTTATTCGGTAGAAACAGGAATGATGATAAGTATCAGGTACTCCATCCTGGAAATAAAGTTTTCATAACAGAATTCTAAAATACACCCTTTTCAAGCCATTTTTTTAAATTCATTTTTAAATTTGCGAGGGTCCCACTTACCCCATAAGAGGTACTTGAAGTACTGCATTTTCAAGGCATTAATTCAATTTTGAGAAAAGACTTATGAGAATCTACTCAATTGTTAAAAAAGCTTGACCATGCAGTTACCTTAGTATGTTTGATATCAACACACTATGACTTTGTTGAAGTCTTATTCAATGCTGAAACATTTTAAATATGTCTTTTCACAAAGAATGAATATATTATTCTATTACTTACTTTTATCATTGACTAAATATTAATATTGCTGTCAAGAAAATATTAATACTGTTAGTAAAGTATGTGACAACTGTTATGTGAAACATAAACAAAAACGTTTTTTATATATCCTAAGGTTTATCACAGGGATGACAATTTTATCTATGCCTCTCAATATCCAATGGCTTTATCATTTTATCTATGTAACAAGTACACCTGTAAACATTAATTTAAATGATAAATTCCTTAATGTATGAAACTATGGAAATGTGACCTGATTTTTTTCAGCTACAAATATTTTGAATACAGTAAGTTGAGGCAAATTCAGATTGTCAGCAGAACTACTTTCATACTTCGCTTTTGAAACAAGACCTCTTGAATAATGTTACATAGGTGGCTATTAGACTATCAGGCAGTTTCCAAGCATAATTAAAATATTTCATTTTTTATTGAAGCCTTCTAGCAGGGTTGACCTGCAGAATTTTGTATTGGGCCACAGTAGTCTTCAGAAAACAGTGCTACTCCATGTTTCGAAAGGGAGTGTTTAGAGAAGCAAGGCACAGTACAGGGGGAAATTTTGCTGCTTGCATAAATTTAATCAAAGTAAGACATAGAAATCACATCTTCAGTGGTATTTCACCTATGCTGATCTATGTTTTCTCATCTTGATCAGCAGACTTATATCAGTCTTCTCATTTCTAAGGAGGTTTTCAAGTTCAACCATGCATTTTATTTGTCGTTAGATTGGATTTTGCTTTGTACAGATCGGGGTGCAAATTTTTCTTTCAGTTGTTTTAGAGGTTTTCAAAGGCAGGGAAGAGCATTGTATTATTCTGAGTGACACTGACATGCAAATAAATAACACTGAAACTCAGCAGAGTGTTAATTAGAAATTATTATTGTAACCTGACTGACCTGACTTGGCATTATGGTATCTTGCAAAACTGGCTTTTTATTCTTACACGTGTCTGGTTTGTTTTTGTGGTGAGAAGGTAATGATTTCATGGACTCATTTGGCTTACTCCTGCTTTCCTTCCACTATGGAAATTTTATGTGAAGAAGAATAAGTAAAATCAGAATGAGAGCCACTGGGTGTGTCCCAAGGTGATTACTCCAAATGATACTTCGTGTAGGTTTCTATGTTAATAAATTCACAGATATGATACCCTGGGTCTGTTATTTGTTTACTTTGTTATTTAGGTTGGTTTTGCTCTGAAAGACTGGCTTGCACCTGTGTAGTTCTTCTGGCTTCAGTGCATTTTTATTATTATTTTTAACACTTAGTGGAATTAAGTTACAGAAGGTCCATTGAAACAAGAGAGCATTTTCTTGAATGATGTAATTAAGTAGTAACAATGAGACCCAGTTTATTGCAACTTCTAATCACATTGCCATTCTGATAACTCTGCTGGGAAGAGGGATGGCTGTGTCTAGCCAGACTGAAATCCCTCTTAAGGAGGTTCCTCAGTTAAAAGAGGCAGATCTTTACGTCTGTATGTCCTACACAGACATCAAAAAGCTATTAGTTAGCATCTTAAATGTGAGAGGGTCTAACATTTGGCATACTCCTCACTCCAGCTCCTCTGGCCTGTTGGCTGGGGCAGTCAGTGTGAGCAGTGGAGGAGCAGGGCTCTGGCCCTCTCCTGCCTTCCTGGTGCCGGCTGAACTCATCAGCAGGGGTGGAGTGCCTTGGTGACACACCTATCCAGCATTTTGTTTTGGAGTTAGCTTGGTAGGAGTGTGGTGCTGAGCTGTGCTGCCATATCCTCCATTTAACTATAGGTTTATGTGAGTAATCTGTCAGGTAGCTAAACCAAAGTTATTCAGAATATGGAGCATGCATGATGCAAATGACAAACAGGTGCAGCCTGACCCCGCGCTGTGGCCAGTGCTGTATTCAGCAGTTGTCAGTGTGGTTTGACCTGTGTGGTTGTAAGCAGCACAAGAGCATTCCCAATACAATGTATCATACTGTCCTTTTTTTATATCTCACTTTTTTTTTTTTTTTAATTCTTTGGGAAGTTTTTGTTCCATTTCCACTGTAAGGTATTCAGCAGTAACCACAATCCAGCAACACATTACTTACAGTACATAAACACAATACTTCAATATCCATTTGCCAGTAATCCCTAAAGGACTGGGCAAGATGAACCCTGTTTTTGTAGATTTTTAGTACAACATTGGCATCCATCTTTCAAACCATGGGAAATGAAGATATAAATGTGATAGCATAGATGGGGGAAAAAGGAAGAGAAATAATGGCGCTGTGGCGTGAAGGGAAATGGCAGAAAGAATAAGTATGAATCAGAGAAGCTTTTGGTAACCGGCTTTATTGAAATGACACCATAGAAAGAGAAAAAGAACTTCATAGTTAAATCAACAGGAGTCAGTCCAAAATCTCCAAATGTGTTGCTGGTGCTTGCTGACAGCTTTTAATTTCAACTGGAAGAGAGGAGCCTCTTCTTAAAAAAAATAAAAGTAACAAAATCTGTAATGTTTTCCTCCTCCAACTCAAATGAGTGGTAGTAAGGGAGCAGCTTTCAGACAAGGACACTGGACTGAATCCTATTTGGGTACAGTAGAGGATTTCCAGCTGTATTTTAAAACAACATTCACCTCTTGTGTCTGAATTGTTAATTTGCAGTGGGGTCACTTCTGACTTACACTACTGTGAGGACATTAATGGTCTAAATAACTGCACCTGCTATGTTAATGAAAGCGTGCATAATAGCTGCAGTAATTTAGAAAATCAGGCATTGTGTTGGGGTGGGGAGGAAGACAGAAGAGTATAAGTGGCTAGAACTCAGAAAATAGAAATACAGACTTAAGATCACTTGCTACTTTATTGCTGCAGAATTATCAGTGCTGCTAATACAAAGCTTTCAGTATTTTAATTGCTGTATTCATCTTTGCAGCTGAGTATGTTGGAGGGCAGGAGGACTTTTTTGATTAAGGAGAGGAAGAATTGGGATTATGGTAATGAAAAAACATATATTCTTGATGTGGAAAAACATTTATTTATTTATTTATTTGTTTGTTTGTTTATTTATTTTTGCTGGGAATGTTTTAAGATTGTGAGATTAGTTCAAGACTGATCTCTGGCAGAAGATAGGCCATCAGCCTTCCTTGAATCATAAAATCACTAGAAGACAGGACTGGACAATTCTTGCTTGCAAATAGATCAGTATAATTCTTGATAAATGTTTATCCAACCTATTGTTTCAGAAACCCTCCAAGCAATCTATTCAAGTCCTCCACTATGTCTACTCTTAAAAAGCCATTTCTAACTTCTAATCTAAAACTCCCACCTGCAGTTTACACCCATTACTTCTTATCGTGCTCTACTGGGCAAGAAGAACGGCTTAATTTTCTTCCTCTCTGAATCCATCTTTTATGCATTAACTAAAGCTTTCATTCTTCTAACTGAATATAGTGTGGACCTTTTTGCATATGCTTGGACTCTGATGAAAATAAGCTCAAGGAAAAAATAAGAAAAAATGTGTTTCTTACTGAGACAGTTGTTTTAGCAATCAGGGGTTGAGGGTCTGAGATAGAGCAGTACAGAGTTACAAGCTGGAAATTCTGGGCAGGGCAGGAAGATTTGCTTAATCTAAGCCCCCAAACACACTGCAAAAGAGAGAGACTGATGCCTCTATGTGCTACTCTTCTCTTATGACAGTATTTGCTTGGCATTTCAGTCTCACCTGCCTGTGCCTCAGTCTTGAACTTGTCACTCGAACCACAGCCAGCTGCTTCTGTTGGGCCTGGTTTTCAGGAATTAAATTAATTCTCTGATTTCTTTTTGAGTTCTCTCAATTTCTGAAAAAAAAATAGGAAATGAGAAAACTTGAAACGTTGCAGCAACTGCAAGTTGCCCAGCTAGTGGATAAGAGATGGAGGGGTTGGAATTATTCCCAAGCTCCTTCTTTTAGCCCTCAAATACTAAACTCCAGTATATTTCAGGAAAAATCTTCCTCCTTCTTTCTTTGTTCTTCCTTCTTGGCATTTTATGGGTCTTGGTAAAGATGCCATAAACTCTGTCATGTAAACTGATCCCAAATGTGAGTCTCTGACTGATCTCATCACCTACTTCAGACCAATACTCTTCAGCACACACACTGCTGGCACTTCCCAAGCCTCCTATAGACATTGGTGCCTCCAGACCTGCTTGTCCTGGCACACTTTGGCCATCCACCATATCTGCTCCCAAGTGTCCACAGCCACATGAGCCCTTCTTGATGGTATTAATTGAGAGAGTGTGGGACCTGCACTGAAACATATAGTTTAAATTATGAAGTACATTAGTCTGAATATTTGCAAATAATTTACTTTTTATGTTGCCCACACTGCTGCCTACTCTTTGGATGTAGGAAGCAGCTCTCCAGTACTTCAAGGTCTACAGACTGGTGGGTGAAACCAGCCCAGCTCATACACTCCTCATCCAGCAGGGTCCTTGGTGGGGATGACTCTGCTTTGTCCCTTTGGAGCTGACAGGTGAACAAAGACATGAAGCAATTCACCTGATTTGAAGTTGTGGTCTGCAACCTTGAATAAGAACCGATCACATTGGAGTCATATTTTCACTTCTATTTGAGACCACAAACTTACTTTTAAATAAAATAAAATTAAAAAAAAAAAAAAGCTCACTTTTTTTGCTTGTTGAATAATTCTGAGAGTTGGGACCTGAACCACAAGTCTGTACTGCTATGTATACTTTCTTTCAGAGAATGGACCTCTTAAAAATGGAAAGGAAAAATAAAATATCAATGAATTTTTGAAATGGAAATCACTCCTCAAGACCATGAAAGCTGGAATTCTCACGTTCCTCTGCATCAGAGAAAATACTTCACAGATATGCTATGTGTTAGGATCTTATTGCTAGACTAAATTTAGAAGACAAATTTCCATTTTGCTGTATTTTCAGGAAGAACACCATATTAACTCCAATGGATTTTTGATTTTATTGAGGAGACCATCTTCTAGTCTTGGAATGGGTATAGTTATTAATATTATGGGTGCAGTAATTGGTATTATCTCTTATCATAAAAGTCTATTTTGAGTCTTGTACTGGAGAAGTCCTCCAAGTGCAGAGTTTACTGTTGATAACTGTGACACCCAGTGGTCATCGAAAGAACCATAAAAATGTAGTACAGAATGACTGCAGCAAACCCAAAGGCTACACAACACTGGGGCTTGCATGATACATTTTTGCTTTCAAGAGTAGTGCTCTTCCTCAGAAATGTGTACATTCAGTGAAAATAAACCATTTGAGGAGTAGTAAGATTTTCATCCATTTAGTTTTAGCTTTACTATATTTAGCAGATAGATATTTGCATTTACTCCTACAAAGCTTTCAAAGCTTTTTAAAATCTTGCAAGGCTTAAGTTACAACACAGACAAAGCACACTAGATGACTTTTGAAAAGTTGTTTTATAAAATATTAAATGGCTTTTAATTCTTAGTGGCAAGAAACTAGTGCAGAACCCAGGAAGAAAATGGGACTTTGTTCCCGCCTCCTTTGTTAGCCACTGACTCATTGTGTGACTTAGAGCAAATTACTTGTGTGAATGGTTGGTAAATACTTCATTCAGCGTGTTCATAAAGGTATGAGTTGTAATTAATATTAGTCTAGGAGGTATTCAATTCCAATAATTTATGCCATTTATTCAGTGTAGAACACATATTTATGCTCCAAACCATAATATTACTTTATGTGCTGTGTCCTATTGCAGAGCACTGGATACAGATTTAGTCCCAAGTATCCAGTAAGTGAGATATTCAATCCTTTTTTTTCTGGATCGCTGAATGTAAAACATTAACTCTTAGTGACACGTTTTAAATGAAGTAATACCACGAAAATTCGTAAGATCTAATTACAGTGAACCAACTGCCACATGCTTCCTACATATATTGTTATATCTGTTGTTTGGGAATGTTGTTTGGAAGCTTCTCCTTGCAGGCAGGAAGAATTACATAGTAAGAGGAGCAACATCAGAAGGCACCCAGTTATACAACTGAAGATTAGACAGCTGGAAAGTCAGTTATTGCCTAGGGCCCTCTTCTTGGCTGCATTAGCTAAGTCTACAGTGTGTGCCTTAGAAGTGTTTTTCAGCTCCTGGAGTGTATGTGTCCTGTCTACAATCAGAATTTGGATGACATCTGAGCTCACACCAGTTATTCATCTCTACCCTACCTAGCTTATGTTCAGGGAAACTGTGACCAAAAAGGGAGCGGCAAGATAGTCTGGCAGTATTAAATTTTTCACACCATTTTTTCCATCAGTAATGACCACAAATGTTTCTCATTTAATGGGTTCAGATGAAATAAAATGCTTAACTGTAACCAGAATGGTTAAATACTGAATCCGAGACAAAACATACCTAAAATGACACCACATATTGGAGCTTAAAATGAAAAATAGAGATTTTTTGCATGTCATTACTTGGATTCCTGTAACACTTAGCAGCCCTAGTTTCTGAACCCACTGGTCTATGTTTACAAGCTCACAAGGAAAAATTACTCCCTTCTTTCAAAATCTTCCATTCTAGACATCCCACAGGCAACAACAGTTGAAGAGAGCACTCCAGGAAAATGAAATAATGCTTCACAAAAATGCAGTGTATACTATATAGACTGAGATTATCACCTGGTGTTCTTAACTGCACTATGAATAAAAGGCAGTGATTTTGCCTTCCAGCTGCTGATAAGAATAAAGGAATGTGACATAATATTGTTCTAACAAGTATATGCGCTGATGCTTACTGATGTATAATATATATATGCAGTTGGTACAGTTCTGGTTTAGTCTCCAAAAGCAGATGATGAATGGATCTTTTGTTCTTTAAATTAATTCTAAAGTAGGGATATTTGCTAACAAAATTTGGTTTTGCTTAGCACACTCTCTCTGTTAATTCTGTATTCAAATATCTTGAATGCTGGCTCTGGGCTGTAGATAAGCCTTGTTCCATTATATTACATATATATATTACATTATATCATATTAAGTTAAATCTATAAGCTCTTGTTCCATTTGTACTATGGGTAGTTCAGTTTGACTTAGACTATCATTTGTTTGTTTGTTTGTTTTATTTGTTTGTTTTATTTTCTGCTTGTTTATTTTGTTGCTTATTCACATTAAAAAAAATTAGATTGATTTTTATCCTCATAGACTGGACAAGTCATTTTAGAAAACAGTTTGTCTTCTACTCTATTTACAGCACTTTTTGCTAGCTGGCATAAGCAAAGCCCCAGGCACTTTGCCATTCCAGGCAGGATTTCCAGCAAGTATAGTAAGGGTAAGATCTTTTGTTTATTAAGAAGTGGTTGTTTTTGTTTTTCCTCCAGTTCTGCAGCTTACAATGTGCAAATTAACATTTTTGGATAAAAGAAGATGCAGATTATGTGCTAGCTGGAAGATGTGTATTCCAGTACTTGAGTTATAGGAAAAGAAGTATGCTGAGAGAAGCATGAAGTCTGATGTGTGTTGATACTTTCCTTACTTAATGTGTTTGGGAGACAGTGAGGGGTGATATATTTAACTCTTTCTGCATACCAGTTCTGGCGATGCCCAGGAGAATCTCCTGGTAACTCTTCCTATTTACTGTCATGTAGCAAGCCAGTGGCTGATGACAACTCCCTGTTGTCTCACTGAAACCAAATGTTTCAGTTGCACACAAAACTATCATAAAATACACTTTCTTCCAATAAAGCTGCACCTCTACTGATAAGCCAGTGCCCTGAGGCCTAGTGATACTACGTCCGTCTGCCTCAAAACTCCTCGTGTGTTCCTCTTCCACACAGCCCTTCTGTGACAAACCAGTGTGCTGCAACCGATGTCTGCTGGATGCACACGTTCATTTATTATGTCTTTCAGAGAGGGGATAACAAAGGTGAAAGAAGAGAGCTTAGGACTGAGAAGAGAAAGCTGAAAGGTGGCTGCGGGAGCAGCCCTGAAGCTGAGAGCAGGGTGAGCAACAGCTGTCAGGAGATCAAAACAAGTGGGTCCACCCTCTTAATCTGCTTCTTGCACAATGCCTGACATGGCTGCATGTGGATGTTTCACTCTGAAAAGGGGTGAAAAGAGGACAGGCCGCTGGCTTACACAAGTCCAAGGAGATAGACATAAATGTTGGACTCAGCCCCTGCAGAGAGTTCGTGGAGTAAACAGCAAGTACAAGTTGATTTTGTACCAGAATACAACACGTAACAATTTCCAGGTCAAACTCATGCCTTCTGCTGTTTGCCTTCTGCTTTTGAATATTGATTTGTAAAAATATTATGTGTAAAATGCAAAATGAGATTTCTGGGTGCTAGGAATAGGGAAAATTTTTAACAATATTTTTGTTTAAATACTGCTATTGCAGACGTAATACAGATTGTACTGTCTCGCTAAGTCACAGGAGTTCAAAAGTTGAAAATGTATTTTTAGGACTGATATATATAAGCAAATGTCAGAGATGATGGATAAATTCTTTTTTTTCTTGAAGCTCCAAACCCTCTCAGAGCCTGCAAATCACAGAATTTTCATCTTGTTCACCAGAAACACCTTCCAGAACATGCCATGACTTGTAGTGTCAACGTCAGCCTGAAAACCTTTCCAATAAAATTCAAGTGTAAAATTGCGATGTGCTCTCTGCCACACATCCACCTGAAGCACAAGGTAGTGCTGTCCTATCACCAATGTTTTCTGTGCCACTATTTTGCCAAAAGGCACCTCACCTTGTGTTCAAAACAAGTCTTAGTCACTGTGCCATGAATAAGAGTGAATATTAATTCAAAGCTGTGCACAAACTTGGCTGGAGCAGCACAGTGCTTGATTCGGGAAACTCTGAGGAGAGTTGTAATGCTCACATGTGAGCTTACAAAACACAATTGAGAAAACACTAGACATGTTTTTGACAGAACTTTGGAACGATCATTATTAATCAAGAAAGGATCTTGTGAATTGTAAATAGTGCCAGAGTGGAACCTGCCAGGGAATACAGGCACTGAAACGTCTGTGTCAGCAAGGCAGGACTGTCCCTTCTCTAAGCTATTTTTATGCCCTTTTTTTCTTTTTCCTTTTCAAGAACAGATACCAAAGGCAATAAGTACTACGCTGAATGATTAATTGCTGTGACTTTACTGAACGATCTTGTTTAAAGAGAAATCTTTGAGAATAAGCAGGCAGAATTATTGATTGTTAACCTGTGGTTGACTGAAAATAGAAAATCACATAAGTGGACATCCTTCCTCAGAAAGCCTTGTCTGTTTCTCTGCAGAGTCTCCGGCACTGTAACTTTGCTTCATCATCTCTTAAGTTGTGCACTGTTCCAGAAGTACAGGAAAGGAGGGAAGAAACTGATGGAGAAATATAAAATGCTAGAGATTTAAAACCTAAGCCATTGATCACTATGGGATTTCAGCCAGCTCTGCTAGAAATGTGCTGTATTACTTTGGACAAATCATTGCACCTGTTGGCACCTCACACCTTTATTTGATTTAGGGCAGAAGTTTCATGATTAGCCAAAGCCAATCTATGACTGTATTGCTGCCAACAGGTACGTTCCTCCCCCTTCTTACATCATACAATAAATGACCCAGCAGAACACCAGACCTGGAGGAAAAAAGAGAGATTAGTTTTTAATTGAGTCTGGAAGTTAAACAAGACCTGTGTGCCACCAGATGGTTGCTGGTGCTAACAACATGAGTGGACTGGCAATGAGCAGCAGGTTAGGCCCAGTGACGCTCAGTGGGCAGTCCCATTCTGGGTCATGACATCTACTTTAATACAGAACTGCAGCTGAAGCTCAACGTCTCCGTGCTGTTCCCTGTGGTGCTCTTCGTAACTCCTGGAAACTTCACCCAAGCAGCACATGGACTCCTGTTCTAGCTTCAATGTGACTTTGTGAGTGGCTTTCTTGATTTGCCCTTTGGGGGCCTTTTGTGTAGTTTATTTTTCATCGGTCCCCCTGACAACAGAAGAAGAGACAGCAGGGGGCACCAAATCTGCATAATTCCATTTAAATGACAGCATTCACTAACTGCTAATAACACTGAAATTGCTGTGCATACTGTTCTACGCCGAGAACTTCTTCATAACACAGAAATTTTTTACGACACCTCTCAGGAGCTACAGCAGTGAAAGAGCTGATTTTCCACATGTACAAATCTTGGCCATTAGCAGACCTTCTACCTGTCAGCTGTTACCCCATTACTGTCACCTGTTTCTTTACCCCACTTTGGTGCTGTAGGCTCAAGATCAGACCCAACAAAATGCTCCTTGTGATACTACATTTTAGAGTGCACTTGTGTTGGCATTTCTTACAACTTTTTTTTTTTTTTTTGAAAAAAAAGATCCTCTAAAAATACTAATGAAATGCAAAATACATTCCCGCATGTTTGAGAATTTGATTGAAATGTATACTACAAAATATTGATCAAATTCAAAATCCTTCTTTATGTGAGTGGATCACAATCCTTGGACATCTATGGGCATACTCAGAAAAGTTGATCTATTTTTTGCATACATAATACACATACATTCTTTGTACGTTGGAAGTATTTCAGGATTGAATCATTATTTGAAAATAGGCATGGACGAGTAACAGGAGTTTGGGAAATGTTTTAATTGAAATACTCATAAAACCACTTACTTACTTGAAGAGGAAGTTCAGCTAGTTAGGTGTGCACCTAAGAAAGGAGTTTATTTCTTCCAGTTTGTGCCATATCTGCTAACCCATGCGTGTCCAACCTTTTGGCTTGCTGGGGCTGCATTGAGTGAAGAGGAATTGTCTTGGGGCACATATATGTAGATTACTCTGAAAGTAATACCTCCTATTTATTTCCATGGAAGCTACAGCAGATAGAATGAGCACAGTAACCTTGCTTGATAGAGCAAATACTTATCTACAAAACAGTATTTTTCAACATGGTCACCACCGTTAGCTGTGTTGTAGCACATTTTCACCAGTGATGAACAAGAGCCTGCATGCCACGCTCATCAAAACCTGCACCAGTGGAGGTGACCCACTGTTGCTGTTGCCACTGTTACTGCTGAAATTAACCACCCACTGCCTCATTGCGGTCACATTCACTGTTTGGTCTCCATACCACTGCCTCATTGTGGTCACATTCACTGTTTGGTCTCCATAAATGTTCAGCAAGCATCAATAAATGTTAATGAGTGCTATTTTTTCAGCATGGAGATTCAACTCTACATCATTTCTTCATACACACTTGCACGCCAGATGCAATTCTGTCAGACTATCCCTCTGCTGCCATACATTACAGAGCAACAAAATGTAATGGGACATGGATGGGAAGGTTTGATTTCTACTGCCATGCTGCTAACATCCACCTCTGATGCTGTGGGCCGACATAATAAAATAGGAGACATTACTTTTGGAGCAGCCCTGTAAAATATATAATATAGACAATCTGTATAATAAAACTTATTTTAAATTATTTTTAATATTTGTAGTAACACAGTTTTTAAAAAGAGAGCAAAAAATCCCACAAAAATAGTGGGATGTTTGACCTTGTTTTTGAGCATCAGTCTGGTTCAGTGGCAGTAGGAAGAATTTGTAGTGAGTTCAAAGGTGAACAATAGAGATTTTTAATGAAATTTTACTTTTCCAGACCGTGGGTTGGACATGCCTGTGCTAAAACTTCCAGAACAAGAAACTGCTATTGCTTCAGACAGCAGTAAAATAACTTGTTACCAGATGACCAAAACTTGAAAAATAGCAGCTGTATCTATGCATATCAACAACTCATTATCTGCTCAACAAGACTTTCATGCTCTGTGTTCCAACTGCTGACACTTACTCAGCTGGTCTGTGCATGTGTGGGTTAGTCCTCATCCTAATTCTACTCTATTCCTGTTACAGCTATCTTCTCTATTTCTCCCACTTCTCCCTCTCTAGTCCATTCATAACATAATGCCAAGCAGTCAGAAAATGCTGTAATAAAAATTAAAGTAAGCAGAGCAAAGCTGGAGACAGATTCCTCTGAGCAGAATGGCCATATCTGGGCTTCTGTTGCATACTCTTGCAGTCCTTGAAGACTTACAGTTCAGTCTGTTCTCAATTATTCTTAGGCATGAAAACCTCCTGTATCTAGAATAAAATCTTAAGATAAATAAGAGACATCAGTCAGTTGAGCTTATATTCTCAGTAGGCAATGAGCTAACTCAGCTTGTGAGCTTTAGACTACCACAAAATATTTCTAAATGTGGTTGTGCAGAGTGTTTGCCTGCCATAATGTTATATTTTATGGCTGTGCCATCCCCTACTGTTTGTTTACTCCACTACCTTTCCCTGCTCCTGCATGGCACTTACAGTTCCAGGACAAATTTACATTTTTCTTTCTGCTTATGTGAATAAAATTTGATCCTTCATACACATTGACCCAGAGGGTTCTGGTTGGTAGTGGGGTTTAATCTTCTCTCTGAATTTAGCTACCCTACACAATGGATATAATACCAGAAGAAGCAGTCTGAATATTGGATCTTAAAAATAGATAGGTTTTCTCTTTGTGCTTTCCTAAATTGTAATAAAACTTTTGAAGAGCCTTGAATAAAAGGTAAGAAATCATTTAGACTGTGTTAGGTAAGATAATAAGTCTAAAGTTTGTTATTTTTAACTAAAGTCTAGTTAACCATTCAGCCTTTGACCTTAGCTGCAGAACACATAAAAGTTATTGGGAATGTATCTTACATATAAACTATTCTTAAGGAAATGGAGGGAATAGGACAAATTAAATACACTGCTTGAAGTTTTCTTGTTTAAATAGACTGTGCCACATACAGATCCTGCATATCTTTCTCGTTAGATTTACCATCACAGCTGGATATTAAAGAGATGTCACTGAGCATAATTTTGGAAGTTGCAGTGTTCTTAAACAGAAGTGAAATTATATGTTTTCCTACTATTCCTACATTTCTTTGGAGATGCAAAAACAGAGTTTTTTTCCTAATCACATTCTAGTTTGAAGCCTGGACAATACTGTAATATTATGTCTTTATGCTCATATATTATATTACTTCCTTGATTTGAGGAAAAAAAAAACATACAACTTGAATAGGTGAATGTATTTTTCCAATAGTTGTTTCATAGAAGTCTTGTGACCTGCTATTCAACCTGAGTTATCTACCGTAACGTGGTTGCTGTGTATTTCATTTGTTAATGACACTGATGCCTCTTTTGTTTGATATAGATACAGTGAAGATTGTATGAAATAAGCTAATAGTTTTTCCCCTTAGTTATTTAATGAATACAAAATAGAACATTTTATCTCTTAAACATATTATTAAACCATAGGTAACAAGGTTGGAAGGTATATCAAAATGCTTGACATAACTTTGTGTAAGCTGCTTTTGAAATATTCCAATTCATGGAACTTCTCTCTGCAAGGAAATCTATTCCATTATTTCATTGCCTTTGCCAATAAAAAACTCTTCCTAACTTCTAATTTTAAACTTTTTTTTTTTTTTTTTTTTGGTAATTTGAGACCATTGCATTTCACCAAATCAGAGAATGGCTTGGGTTGGAAGAGAAAATGATGATGTAGTGTGGGATCAAGTCAAAGGCCTTGCAGAAGCCCAGATAGACAATATCAATTGCCCTTCCTTTTTTATTCCATTTTAGAAGGTCGCGTTTAATTTTATCTGTAGTGAACACATAATATTTTATTTCCATACTCTGTACTCCTTTATGCATTTGAGCACAACTGTCATGCATGTCTTCAGAGTTTTCTTTAGGTGAAATAAGCTCAATTCTTTCAGCCTTACCTCAGAGGTTGTGCGTTTTATGACCCTAGCATCCCCTGACTTGTACTCAACTGATTCACAAGGTTAGTGCAAACATAATGTCCCAAAATGGTGTTACTTCACATCTTGGCTTACTTCCCCCAGTATGATTTCTGTTTTCATGCCAGATTGAAGCTACTGACACATACTCAGGTTGTGATAAAATACTCAGCTATTTTTTTAAGGGCTGCTGTCTAATTGTTTCAGCTCATAATATTGTGTATTTATTCCTACCTAAGTGCAGTACTTCTCATTTGCCTGTGTTGAGTTGCTTACACTTTTCACACTGAGTCTTTAACTCATCACTGATTCTGAATTTGCCTCCTGCCTTTCACAGGCAGTTAAGAGATCCTCTACAGTTACTTGCTGAATGATATTTAATAATACTCTCCATTGTGTTATCCAAAATATTAATGGGAGTTTTGAATAGTGCTAGACCTGAGATAGAATCCCAAGTGCAAAATCCTTCTATTTTGACAGTAAATCATGAATTGTAAGAACATCTGTTTGCCCAGCATATCACTATACTCAGATAAGAACATCAACCAAACCTGTCTTTCTTAACCTACATTCAAAAATGTCATGTGAAATAGCACCAAAATCTAAGTTAGGGTAAATGGCATAGCTTTCAGAAGGCAGCATCCACATAAACATGTTAGTGACAGCATTAACTGATAGACCGTCAACACAAGTTGTAAATGCCAGTACTGATAAAAATGTCATCTTTACTTTTTTTCATGCCCAAATTTGCCAGCTTCATTAGCTTTGCTTAACAGAATAACATTGTTCGTGGTGATTGTTTCAAAGGATACAGAATTAAAGTCACTAAAATGAATGTTTCAGAAAACAACTCCCCACCTAGATATTTGCAAAAAAAAGAGTGTTTTATTAGATGACAATTTGAAAGCTAGTTTGATCTTTAGTGTTGCTTGAAATGCAGTGAAAGGAAATTCTTACATCATCTGTTCGAGGGGAAAAAAGGTTCATTCCTATTATGTGCTATTTCACATTAATTTTTAGGTCAACTATTTCTGTAACTTGGTCAGCAAGATAATGATAGCACATCTACTATTCTTAATTGCTTGTCTGACTGGTGTCAGGGCAGTTACGTTAGTGCTGTCATTACTGGTTCAAGTAGAAATCTTAGTTTCTCTGTAAAAGAACTAACTGCATTGAACTGAGAACAGGTTTTTCCTTTTTTCCTTTTTCTTTTATATTATTTTGCCCAGTGCTTGTGAGTCATTTTAGTTTCTTAAAGGCTGTTTAACTTCACGAAGTTGATGTGAGTCATTGTTTTCTTTCCAGGTAATGATTAGTGAAGTTCACATTTGGAACTTCTGTTTCTTTAGTAATCTCTAAGGCTTGTGTTTCATTGATCTTCCAGTGAACAACTACTTCAGAGTTCTGAGCAACAAGTCAAGTCTTTAAGAAATAACACAAGATAGCCCCATTTGGAGGGAGTGGGTAACAAGAGCTGACACCTATTGCTGCTCAGACATCTTTGTCTATGAAATAAAAGTGATGGTTGGTTTAACAGAAGAAAGCATATCTTGTCCCTTCTGATTAATTATACAAAATACGTAGGACCTGGCAAAAAGCAACTCCGAATGACATAGATTTTATATTTTTCAAAAATAAGCCAAAAAGATTTTTCTTTATTGGCTACATCACAATCACTTTCTTGTAGTAATTCCTGAAGTTAAAATGAGTGTTTTGGAAAACATCCTGAATTTTTTTGTGAACATCTGGACCCAAACATTCATTATTTGACCTCGTGTTCTAGGCAAATATTCTTCAAGACAACAGAAAGAAAAAGAAGAGAACCCAAAAAAGAGCATAAGTTTGTGGCATAAAATGTACGAGAACTTCCAGCCAAGATTTCCAATATTTTCTGTTCTCTTCTCCTAAGAGATGGATAAATCACAAAGAACCACTTTGTCTTAATGTATTGAAGATTTATTTTTAGAATTGTAATGATCTTCCAGCACTGCCATTCTCATGAGACTTCTTACTGTATGTTCCCACTCCTCCTTTGCCACCTCCAACCTTTTCTTCTGGTATTTTTCCAATTTACAGCATCAATTATTCAGCTGTTGTTGTTAAATACTAAAACAATTTTTATAAGGGACTCTGGCTGAACTGATTTGAAATTCTAAGAGATACAGTGCTACATCATTAGTATAACTCCCCCAGTTTAAAAAAAAATCCCCATGTATGGGCTTTTATTTTTCTCTCTTTTATAACTTGATGAGTATGTTTCAAAACTGCAAAAGCTTAGGGGATTAATGTGGAGAATCTTTAACTAAAATCAGTATTTCAGTAAGAGTGTTATTGAGGATATGCTAATAGTATAGCTCTTGGTACCACTGATTTTTTTTTCTTCTGTAAAATGAGATGTGTAAAAGCCGATACTTACTGGATGCAGTGGACAACAGTGAGGAGCTACAAAGGTCCTGAGGTGATAGCAGCTGGTCCGTTTGTTGTACTGACTCTGCAGTGTGTGCTGCTCATGTCTGTACAGCCCCACTTCACTTTCATGTTGTGGATGCACCCACCTCTTGTGTCAAAAGTGAATACACTTAAAAAAAAATAACTACAGTCACAATTTAATGTTGATGCATTCATTAGTCAGCACTGCTATTTATGCAGACCATGCTGAAGCTGCTTATCTATGCATGCAAATTGAGAATGAATAAGTCCATGAGTTCAGTCAGAACACATATGTCATTTTGGTGAAACACTGAAAATTTTTTAGGAAAAAGACACCAGGCCTTGGTTTGCAATACGGATTTCTTGTTTTCCAGGCAGGGCTGAAAATGCAATAGAACAATAGCAGTCTCAGTATAAGGAGATAAAGAGGAAGAACATTTACATCATTTGATGTAAAAGAATGCGTATGGGAACTGCTGAATCACAGCCTGAACCTCTGATTGACCACCTGAGGCTAGCAATGAGTCAGCCACAGGAGCACAGGTGAAGGCAATTCACCTGTGCTGCATGAAGGGGTGGAGCCTGGCTCTACCTCTCCTAGACCCATTTAAGAGCTGACTACAAGCAAGAGCCTCCTCTTTTTGGAATTTTCCAGTGACCCCAGGACAAGGGTAAGCCCTCTCTCTGTTCTTTTTTGGTGTAATAGCCTGCTTAGCCAAGCTCTCTTATATCTTTCTTAATTGCAACATTTATATATTCATTGATTATACAGAATGTAATCTGATTCTGAGGATAACTGTTGAAGTACATCATGTATCTCATTTTGTTAGAATCATAGGATCACAGAATGGTTTGTGTTGGAAGGGACCTTTAAGGCCACCTTATTATAGCCCCTGCTGTAGGCAGGGACAACTCCCTCTAGACCAGGTTGCTCACAGCCCCATCAGCTTGGCTTTGAATGTCTCCAGGAAGGGGCACCCAGGGGCAATCCTTGTTCTGGCTTCTCTGTTTATAGCAATGGAGCTATAAAACTGGATCCTATAGGGCCTGCAATAGGTAGGAGCAACAAGCATGTCTTGTAGATTAGCAGAATATTTCAGGTTATGTGATGGGAAGAAAAATGAAATGCAACTAAAAACAAAAAAAATTGGCCCAGAATTCTAGTGTCTGGGGGGAAAAAAAGCCCAACCCCTTATGTATTATTCAAATTGTCCTAGTAGTATAGCAAGGATGTGGTGTCTTCAGGGACTGGTGAAGGGTTTCTCAGAGTTCACTTTATCAGAAAATGTATTCTATTTTCAGCTCTGAAGGAGTACAGTCAAAAGTGTTAAAGGTGGAGATCCCTTTCTACCCAAGCCAAGTATAAATTACATTAAACCTGAGCAGAATTAATAAAGCGTAGCAAGAACTACATGAGTAAAGATTTCAGGTATTGGTTAGAAGTATATAGACAGCATCAAATGCAAGGAAGCCTGCTTCAGATACTTAATGCTGAGATATTACTTTTTGTTCCTCGGTGGACTTGTATTTGTGTGATGGTCTTCCTCTATAATCTGAAGTTTTTTGACAGTTCAGCAAATGATTCACAGAAAAAAATATATATTGTTGGTGTTGAAAAATCCTTATGGGAGGCTGCTGCTTTCTCAGTATGTTAGAAGGAATTAACATCTGGACGGAGGTAACTTTTGTGTGATGAATGTGCCTTCTGCTGTTGCCAGGAATGGTCTTTGGATAATTTTAGTCATTCAGAAGTCCTTTTTTGCATGTAGAAATATTTCTATGGATTTTATTGAGTAAGCACAGAGATCATGATCTGACAGGAATCTTTGAAATTCTGAAGGTCTGGAATAGAGAATTTATTCTCCTGGCAGTAGGATGAGATTATTGTCATTGTGTTTATGAACTATCATATACCTGGTGTCTTAAAAAAAAGACTTTGTTAAATAGATGTCACTTACCTTTATGATTGCAAATATAACCTTTCAAAAATAAACAGACCAGAAATAATGCAATCATTTCATCTGAAATAATAATGTTTCTGAATCTCTGCAGGATATTAACAGTGAAGCCCAAGGAGAGCAAATTTTATGTAAACATTGTTAATTATTTAGTATTAATCAAAGTTCACCAAAGATACTCAGTTGTATTTTTAAAGTGTATTCAATCTAATGAGACAAATCTCTTTTATAATTAATGAATGCCTGTTACTCAATATGCATTCAGTAACATATTAAATTTAAAACTACATTGCTGTTCTGAAAGTAACACCTCCTATTTTATTATGTTGGCCCGTGACTTCAGAGAAAGAAGTTGGTGGAAAGGTTTGACCTCTGTTGCCATACCACCAATATCCCATTACATTTTGTTGCTGTGTGACAGATGGCAGCAGAGGGGCAGTGTGAAACAAAATGGCATCTGACATGAATGTCATAATTTGTTTGTGTATTATGGCACAGAGCTCTACAAAGCCAGCCTATGTATAAAACTTGTGTGACCCACTCTATCAAATACTTGTAAAAGAAAACAGCAACTGATTAAAGATGAGATGAGAGAATACGAACCTTTTTCCTTTTTTCCTTTTTATCAATCTGACCATAAATTTAGTCCCTTACTTTCTGCTTGGTCTGAAATTCATCTTCAAGTTTCTGCATTCTGAGCAATTATTGCTAGTGCATTCCCATGGTGCAGGTGTGTGCAGGAAGGTGAGAACAGATGTCTGATTTTGGAGTCAGGTGTGAATATTCCAACCGAAGGGAGTGTAAGCATTAGTGAAATTTTGAAGACAATGGGATGGAAGGTAAGGTGCCAAATCTGAGACTGCAGCTGCTGGCCACTAGAGGCCAAGGATTGGTGCATTTCCTACTGGATTGTTGCAGAACCTCTGGGGCTTCTATTTCCATTAGCTCAAATGAAAACTAGGTGTGTCTGGACATGTGGATGCCACTTTGTTTATTTTGGGAAATATGAAAATAATAGCTCTGAAAATCTTTTTTCTTATTTTTTTCCCCAAAATGGTGATATTCTGTACATCTGCTATGCTTATTCCAGATCCCATCAGCTGGTGATGCAGCATCATCAGCTCTCATACCATCCATTCAGACCTCTTTGGTATCCATTACACCAAAGGAGCACAGCTGGGTGCTGGGCTGTAATTTCCCATGCAGCTGGGATCAGATCCATCAGCTTACTTGAAGGTTAAGACTAAGACCTTAGAAGTGAATGAGACACCAGAATACAGCTTGATGTTCTTGCTGTGCTCTCGGGGCTTAAGCCAGTGAGAAAAAGACTGAACACATCTGTGTTATTTTCACCTTTTGACACAGTTTGAGTGATTTGCAGTAATTTAGTTCAGAAATGACAATAGTACAGCTTCCCCCTGTGATGTCCTTGTGCCACAGAAAGCCGTAATGAGTTTCTGAGATGGAGATAAGACATTTTTAATGACTACAGTATAGCCTAGGCCAATTTCAGAGAGGTACTGTGTGAAGGCTAAATTCTTCCACTGTTTTCCAACACTTAAGTATCTCGGTGCTTAAGATACCCTCATGCTGTATGGTAAAAAGAAGATGGTAGGACAAAAGTAAGCTAAAAGCAACTTGATTTCCCTTTATGTATTGGAAATCTCTGCAATGAGACAGCCACTAAAAATTACTAGAAATAAGTCTGTTGGGAAACACATGCTTTTAAATGAATACCAGGAAGGTTGTGTGATGTTGGAAGTATTTGGCTGTGGGACTGTTTCCTTGCAAAATGAGAAGCCTATTTTGCCTGTTTTTTTTCAAACAGCTCCAAATAGCTGAAATCTAAAAGAAAATGAGAGGCAGTGGAAAACAAGAAAATATTTACCTTAGAGTCCAAACTGATATTTAATGATTGTTTCAATATCTTTAATGATAACAGTATACTTATATACCTAAATGTGTGTATGCATACTCATAAGTACTCCAGAAGCAAATGTATTATTTTGTCTTTCCTGGAAGCCTCAGGTGTTCTGTGATTCTTAACACAGGTGATGTGTATCCAAATATTAAAATAGGTATGACAAAAACAAAACAGAATCCAAATACCTGTTCTTTAGCTCACAAACAACTCTTCCAAAATGTGTGGTTATGAATAAACCATTCACTTTCTGAAATGTATGCTCTGCAGGATTTCAGATTAAAAAAAAGTTTGAAAGGTTAAACTACAATGAATGCACTGCATCTCTGTATGACAGCAAGGATCATTACTATTGGCTATGTTCTGTCCTTCTTAATTAAGTCATCAACCTGCCTGCGCTTTCTGGAGCAGCTCAGTTACAGAAGGCTATGTCTCTGTTTGTTCTTGTTTATTAATTATTGGCACTGACACTCTATTCAAGTCAGCACTTTCCTCATGATAAAAATGCATATTATGTTAAAAATAAGAATTTTAAACAAAAATTTGAGAAGATAATACTAATCATGGCAGGTGACCACTGGCAAACTTCTGAATAGTTCTGCTACTGAACTCACCTTCATTCATAAAAGGACAGAAAATGCTATGAGCTGTAACTAAATTGGTGAGGAAAATGCAAATACATAGCTTTCATCCATGGTGTTCAAAATATTTTTTTAAATGAGTCCTCTGGTGTTCCTGTAGTATTTTATACTGATTTTGCTTGTTTGCAAAGCTGCTGTGCTATCAGCAGAGTAGCTTCCTTACATCCCTTTACACACCGTGAAAGGATATCCCAGAAAGGCCAGGGTTGGAAGGGGGTGGATCCTTGGTGCTGACCTGCCCAGGTGACCCCTGTCTGTCCCTTCCTCTGTCCATGTTCCCCTTCTCAAGCAGCCCCTGGTGCCGGGGCACATCTCACCTTCCTCGCACTACAGAATCACGAGAAATCATTAAGGATGGAAAAGACCTCTAACAAATTGTGTCCAACCACCAACCCATCCCCACCATGCCCTCTAACCACATTCCTCACTGCCACAGCTCTTAAACACCTCCACGCATGGCAACTCTGCCACCTCCCTGGGCAGCCTGTGTCACAGCTGGATTTCCCTCATACGAAAAGAAAACATAAAAAGGAAAAGTGCTTCAAGTTTGGATAAGTCACTCTTTCTTCGCTATCTGGCCCAAGTCAGCCTCAGTACCAGCCCACCTTCGCGCTGTCGTGACAGGATTTCAGTTGGGAACACGCGGTGGTGACAGAAGACCCCGCCCCGGCGGTGGGGGGACCCGTGCCGAACCCACCCCCCGCTGGAGGCTCCACCGCCCTCACGGGGGAGGGCAGAGCGCGAGGGGGCCGGGCTGCTCCCTCTCCCCCTCCCAGCAGCAGGTGCCACCGGGGCCGGGCGGCTTTTTCTTCCTTCCCTGGTTGTGTCTGAAGGCGAGCAACTCCGCTTCTGCCCGTGCTGGAGGCGCGGGTGCCCGTCTCCCCGCTGGGGGCTCGGGGCTCCCCTCGCCATGGCTTTCACCTTCGCTGCTTTCTGCTACATGCTGTCGCTCGTCCTTTGCGCCGCGCTCATCTTCTTCGCCATCTGGCATGTGAGTACCGCGGGGCCGTCCGTTTCGCTTGGAAGCGGTGGTGTTTGCAGGATTAAAAACCCCTCGCTTGGCTAACGGCGAGGGGGAGACGGAATTTCTTATTCAAACTAGAGTAAAGCTGCTGGCTGAGTTTTGTGTAAGCGTGGTAGAGGTAGGAATAGAATTCTTTCCGCGGAGTGATCTTTGAGATCTAATTGCTCTGAGCTGTTAATGGTGCAATTACGAGGCTTTTCTTATTGACGAAAGGATAGAAAATGTGACAGCGATGCCAAGTGCTGCGAGGCTAGAAAGGATCTCTAGCAGTCAGCGCCTGCTCTCCGCGAGGAAAGGAGTACAATTGCCGCGACTGCTCACTCGTGTGCTCTTCTCTCAGCTTCCTCAAACCATTAGGTTTCCAAAAGTGTGAGTTTATAGATTCTTCAAACTTACTGAGATTTAGAAGCGTTTTCCACACTCAATCACTTGCTATAAACTAAACTGTTTTTTTCCCTTCAAAAATTATTGAAATGTATTTGTAATTATGATGTGTTTGAAGTCTGTTATCGTGTTCCAGCAGTTGTCTTCTTTCCAGACTGAAGTTGTTGCCTGAAGATGCGCAGTTATCTAGCAAAAGGGGCAAATCATATCTAAAGGAGTGCTATAAGAAAGAAGGGAATGGTATTTTAGCAGAGTCTATTGTGACAGGACAAGGGGAAATGGTTTCAAACTGAAAAATGGGAGATTTAATTGGCTATAAGGAAGAAGGTTTTTACAGTCAGGGTGGTGAGATACTGGCACAGGTCGCCTCGCCCAGAGAGATGATGGATGCTCCGTCCCTGGAGACATCCAAGGTCAGGCTGGACGGGGCACTGACACCTGATCGGCTGTAGGTGTCCCTGTTCACTGCAGGGCAGTTGGACCAGATGGCCTTTAAGGGTCCCTTCCAGCTCAGACGATTCTATGATTCTTCCATAAATCAGTGTAGTTACTTTGAATTCACTCTTGGTGAAATACTTATCAACTTTCAATCTGTAAGACTGTGGAGAGCAATCTGTTGTTTCTAGTGGTTCAGAAGAAGCAACTAAGAAAGGAAAGCTTTTCTCAGTAGATTCATTTTTAATGTGCTTGTTGAAAAATTATTGAGGGATTGAATTTGAAAATGACTGGGAAACAATGCTCTACTGTAATAGAGCAAGAATTGGTACAGTTATAAATAGATAGTTCTACTGAAATGCTTGGCTTGTGAAGGTCATAGAACAGACTGAACACATTGCTGGAACAAACTTTTAAACATGACCTCTACATACAAAGCACAGGGATTTTTATTGTCTTTTCTATAAGAACTGCTATAACTCAATTTATTTCTTCTGAAACGTAGTCTGATATATAGCTTAAATTTAGTGTCATAGGAGTTTCTTTTAACTTGAACGTCTCATTGTGGACATCTTACTGAGAAACAAAGCTCCTGCTCCTTCACTGCAACCTGTCTTTTTTTCCACTGTAGTATATTTGTAATGAACAGTTGCTATACTTCAAATACAAGTTTATGAAGGTAGCATTTTCTGCTACCTGCTAAAATGCTTTTTAATTATTATTTTTTTAATGCATGGTTCCTAAAAATAAATGGTTGATTAATCAGAGCATCTCATCACATTGAATGATTTCCAAGGTTCTAAGACTGAATCTGAGTATGTGTCTTATAGATTACTTTAAAGGACTAATGCAAATGGAAGCATTTGACTTTGTGTTGTTCCAGCCCAAATCTGACTGAAGTTTGGGCAATTCTTTGGAATGAAATAACAGTGACTTGAACAGATTTTTTTTCCTTCTTCTTCCTTGGTAGTCAGATGGCTTATATAAGAATTGCAATTCTCATTCATATCGATGTAGTAAATCCAATAAAAACTGTGAAACTAAAACAGTGTAAAATGAGGATGTTCATTTTTGGAAACTATAATTTTCTGATGCCTTTCTTCTAAATTGAAGTATCTCTTTTTCTTTCCTGTGCTCTTCAGGGCAGCCAGAGTGAAGCTGAGCAGAGTATTGGAAGGAGTTGAAAATGAATTACAGACACTCCTTTAGGCTTTTGGCACACATAATAATGTTGTTTCCTACCTTTGAGTGGTCACTGTTTTCTGTCAAGGAAGAAAACACAAATCTGTTGGTATGAACAGAATTTAAACTGTACACAAGGCTTATGTCCCTAGCTTTTTGTAGCCATGTCAGGTCTTTCTGAACTCACAGCCAGGTATGACACATTACATTTTTTTCTGTATAGCTTCATCAATTTCAGTTATGTCTGAATTGAAGTTGACTGGAGGTGATCAAATTGTGGCTTAATTGTTGTCCCTTAATACGTGATGCATTTTTATAAACTCAGTGCAATTATTTGGGTAATCTGACTGTGTAGGATATTCCTTCCCTTTCTTCGTCTGTTAAGATGAAACTGTGTGCTTTGAGATTTGTTATTTTGAAGAAAGCTTTATAAAGGAACTTTTCAAAGTGTGCTACTATATAATACCACAAAGGGGAAAAAAAAATCATAAGTATGATAGATATTGGTTAAAAAAAATAATTCATAAGATGGACCATCTATTTTCAAGCTCATACCAGCATATCTGAGAATGTGTGTGATTGCTTAGTAACCAGTAGTACTTAAGGACTGCCAGAAAGGCTTAGGATTATTATGCCAGTGGAATAATGAATAGGGCTTGCCTAAGCAGTTGTACCAAATCACCCAGGCTCACGGAATATATTTCAATGGAATAGAAGATCTGCATGATGGCAAGAGCAGCGTGTGCTGAAATCAATGATAGTTACTTCAACATAGAATCATTAAGGCTGGAAAAGACCTCTAAGATCACTGTGTCCAACTACCAACCTATCCCACCATGCCCACTGATCATGTCCTTCAGTACCACATCTCCATGTTTCTCAAACACCTCCAAGGAACAGTAAGACCATCATTTCCCTGGGCAGCTTTGTCACTGCCTCACTGTTCTTTCTGAGAAGAAATGTTTCTTAATATCCAACTTGAACCTCCCCTGACAGGACACACATACTGAGTGTGGGTGATAGAATTGAACTCCAAGTACAGTTATGTTAATTTTTTTTTACAATATCCCTAAAATGTCTTTGCTTTCCAACTGGAGCTGCTGTGTACTTAGAAGATGTTACCAATTCTGTTGTTATAATCTGCCTTCTCCTGCTGATGTGGACTGTGTTTTATTATTGTTTATTATTACTCAATTTGCAGTAGTTCAAGTTAAAATATTTGAAACCTCTCCATGAGATATGTACATGGAATTTGGTGAATATTCAGTTCCTGTCTCACTAGGTTTCCTAAGAAAAATTCCTACCCTAATTTTTGATAAATTGAATAATCTTAGTTTTGAAGATAAGTAGAAAGTCCTCAAGAGAATCATTTAAAGCTTAGGTTGATAGCAAGTTGAGTTGAACGAACACTTTGATCTCAAAGTGCCTGCTTCAGTTTTCTCTGTGCATCAGTACCTTATTGTTTCTCTAACTGATTTGGAGGATAGCTGTCTGTTCTGTCTGCATCTGATATAAAGAGCTATAACCCAGCTGGATGTGGATTTCTCTTCAGTAAAGGCTACTGGCCGCCTCTATTCAACCTCCTTTAAGAGGCTGCCTTGAAATGAAAGTTGTTTCCTTACAGATTCAGTTGAGCTTGAATATTCTTTCAGTTATTGAACTTCAGTCCTGTACTTTAATGAGTCATTAACTGAATTATCTGAGAATATTGGATAATCATGTAATTAAAAATAGTATCAGATGAATGCTTGAGGAGTAGGAACATAAACACTGTTGTTATGTTATCCGTATTTCTTGAAGATATTTTTTTCTTCTCTATCTGAGTAGCTGAGCACATTGTCCCTGAAGGTTTCGTAGTCATGACAGCTTAAGAAATGTCTGATATTTCCACCCTTTCTGAAGACTGAGCACAGCCAGACTGGGATGGCTATAACATAGCCTGACAGTTCCCTTACAACTCTTCTCTTGGAAGTTTGTCACATTAATGCTGACAGACAGATATCTGCCTAGGCAACATAGGCAGCTTAGCACAGTATATTTTATATATTGAAAAATAAATACATTTCAGTGCAGCTACCTTACCATGCTTAAATAATTTTAAAATAATTTAAAAATGATAGAAGTCTGTCTTCATCACAGACTTAAAAGCTGTGAAAAGATTTAATTGGCTCTCTCTCCATGCTTGAACTGTCATTATGAGATTTATTTGAAGAAAGGTTTTAAACTGTAAATGATTGCCACTGGTTGCATCACAACTCACAGTGACTCCATTATCTACATACAATAAATTATTCTGTGGAGTCTCATGTGTCCTTCAGGAACATGCAGAGAACTGTTTCAATGATATTTAGTTGTCACATCTTTTTTAATCATAAGATTAGCTGGAAAATCTACTTACTAAAAGGATGTTATCTCAAAGCTGGTAAACAGCATATTTGTAGTGCTTTATTTCAGCTGCTCTGCGTGTTAATAAGCAAGGCAACACAGCTGTCATATTGCATTAGACTGTGAGTACAACTCTCTGATTGAGTCTGAGGCATGAGTTTATAGCTCTTATTACATATATTTGTATATTCATCCACCAGATATGTTAAATCACCCTTAAAATGCAACACTCAGGGTTCTGGCTTCATTGATTTGCCTGCTTCCTTTGTCCCTCTCAGGATAAGTGTCCTTCTGTCAAAATGTTTTTCAGGAAGAGGGGGGGTGCTCAGCTTGAGAATGTAGAGACATCTGTTTGACCCATTCCTCTTCCTCTCTGTCTCCAGCATGGGGTTTATTTATAACTGTTTCTGCTGCTGACAGCTAGAGGTGAATCCACCAGGCAATCCAATGGTCTCAAAATATCAAAAGCTAAAGATATTGAGGACTTAACCTCTTTTAGGTTGGTGCTTTTGGAAAGACATCAACTTTCTGTGGAAACCAGGTAGCTTTCCCATATGAAACAATTATTATTTTCATTCTGCAAAGAGATGGTCACCTGAAGTCTCAGAACAGAGTTCAGTTCATGAAGGAAAGGCTGAGGAATTTTGAAAATTTTATTTAAAATGTTCAGTTCTTGGCTGTGATGCCATGCAACAAGCAAAATGCAGTTTTATTAGCAGGATGGTTCCTGTGTTCCATGGGTAATAATTTACACCATCAGAATATCCTATTCATGTTAAAAGAAACCCAGTAACTGGATCCCCTCTCCAATAGCTGTCTTTAATGGCAGTGTTACCTCCTGATATCACCTGCAAACTTACTCTATCTCATCTTCCAACTCATGGATAAAGATGTCAAACAAGACTTACACCAATACTGATTTCTGAAGAACTCCACTATAAACTGGTTATCAGGCAGTCTCCATACCAGTGATTGCTGTCTTTCATCCTAGTGATACAGTCAGTTTTTCACCTTGTGGTCTGTCCATCCTTTCCATATTACCCCAGTTTGGATACAGATTTCTTTATGCTGGGACGCAGCATCTCCCTCTTGCTTAGTGTCACGCTGCGTGCCCTTGAAAACTCTGAGGAGCATCAAAGCACCTTGTGGCAGCAGGACAAGGGTCTATCTAATTTTATCCTCTTTCCTTTGGAAAAATATTACTGTATAAAGCAAGAATTTATTTTAGAGATGTTACTGTGAAAGGTTATATTAAGAGGCACTGAAAAAAATCACAAAACTTTCACAGTGAAAGTAGGTTTTCTATTCAAGATAGTGCAGGATTGCTGAACTCACACCTAATGTTTTGATAAAAAGAGGTAGAAAAGAAATGAGTGCCTTTGTGGAGCTGTCCTATAGAACACTGCCTGCAGCTCCTCACCTGTGCAGAAGGTCATGAAATACCTCTGGGTTGGTTTGGGGTCCTTTTGTATTTCTAAGCTTTTGGGAGTTCTGTCATAACCTAGCAATCAGATTTATATTTTGTAACATAGTCTAAACTAAGCACGTTACTGGGGTAATGGAGTTTAAAATGCAAAGATGATCTCCAGTAAAATGGTGAGAATTAGTAAGTTAAAGTCTTTGCAATTCTCTGATAAGAGTTTCTGTGCAAATGTCAGGCATTGTTGACAGAAGCACTACTTTTTTCGAAGAAATGTCATTTGATTTTTCAATGCATTTAAATGCCAGCCATCTTTATGCAGTGACTCACTGTTTCAAGTGTTTAGTCAATCTTCTGCAATGTTATTATTTTATCGTGTTAAGAGTTTGTGCTAAACAGTTACTTGTATCACCACATAAATGGGCATTTATAAACCAGCATAACAAAGACTCCATGAAGACTGATTTGACTGTATGTGCTTCAGAGTTGATCTGCTTGAGGTATTGCTTAAACACTATTACATCCTTTGGGAAATTGATTTGCTGATCACTTGAATAGCAGGTCTGTTTGGAGCTGTGCTGAAATCTGTCTTTATCCTTAATCATGCTCTTGTAATTAAAACAATCAGTTTCATAGGAATGTAGTTAGACAGTGGAGGCATGAAAAAAGTGCTGCTGTTCGATTATCTTACTCTGTTTGATCCTTCTTACTGGCTGTTGTGTGCCTTCCCTTTGCCTTCTGCAAATACAACTGCACCACTGATATATTGCATCACCTTGCCTTATCTCTGCGAACATAGCTGCGTTGCTAGTGTGTATGTGTGTGTCCGTGCCTTGGGGTTTCTTCCTGCAAGTTCTTTATGGATAAGAACATCAGGAGAGATTCTGAGCATTGTCATCCTTGCCTGATGCCACCTGCAGGAGAACCTCCTGTTCTATTGCCTTGCCTCTTGCTCCAGCTGTGCAGGCTGGAGGCAAGAAACACAGACCAGTATTTTGACCCACCACCCCATAGCCAGGCTCCTTTCTGAGACAGCAATGCTATTATCACACTGCTCAGCGGGTAAGGGCAAGAAAAGCTTCATGGAAAGGGGACAAGTTGGGTTAAGGAAAGCAGAACTCTGGGGAGAAAGATATGAAGATCATATTAGACACAAAAAATATATTATGAGTAGAGGTTTAAAAAGAAGAAAGATTGAAAAAGTAGAATTCTTGCTTGAGAAGACTGGCTGCATGCAGAAACTATAGTTGAATTCAGATAGTGGGCTTTTTTGCATGGCCTGTGTAATGAGTCTTCTGTGAGGGTGTGCTGTGAAATGTGACATGCTTGGACAGATTTATAAGTGGCAGAACCCAGGTGCACTTATGTGTTGTGTAGGGTTTGGTGAACATGGATAAATCACTGCTGGTAGGAGTGGGGAACGCAAGAGAAGAAAAAGAGGTGACAGCAGCAATGGGAAACCTGTGGTAAAATGGAAGAGAATTCAACATAAGGAGTGGGGGAAGGTATCTCTCCTAAACATCAATTTTTACACTGTGAATTGACACTATTGAGGAGAGAACTGACTGGGAAGAAAGAGTGCATGAGACAAATTAAAAATGTCAAAATAATGACTCGTAACAATATGTAGGACTCTTTGAAAACAAAGAAGTAGAATAAGTTGTGGTGTGATGATAAAATTGGAAACTTGTTACATATTGCAATAGCCAATTGACCAGACCTTCATTGATGACTTTTGTCTTACAGATACTGGAAAAAATGTCCTGTCTCTTGATCTCATTCTCTTACCTTCTCCTTGGAAGCAAATATTTTTTCTAATTGCATTCATTTTGATGTATTTCCTCATTTATTTACTACCCTTTCTCTGAAATTATTCTGCAGATGCATCCTGTTTGTTCCTAGATTTGTGTTATTTTGTTAACTAATAAAAAGAACTGAAGTACATTTTTCTGAGAATAATTTATGAACACAGAGCTTTGAGAATAATTTATGAACACAGCTTTGTGGCTCTGAAGTCTGTTTCTCTCTGCTTCTACATCTCCCACACTGGAGGTCTGATGAGAGGGGAAAAAGCAAGTGGTAACACTGCATGCTAGCACATTACATTTAAGGTGAGCTAGATGAGAAATAATTTGTAATTTTAAGGAAAATCAGGTAGAGAAGAATACTTCCTTGAACTACTTGTTCTGTGGTTTCCAGCCAGGATTAACCCACTGTCAGTCCAATGTGACCGTGCCAGCACCCTTTAAGTTTACCCTTGTGTGTCGGGCCTTTCACAAGCTCAAACCTAGCCTGTTCCTGATATGGGGAAAGCTGGGTAGTAAAGAATGTGACCTATACAAGTAGAAGATGCACAAATCTCTAGTAATGAATTAGTGACATAGAGGTAATGAGCAATACTTCCTCATTGTTTCATTTCTCATTGCACTTTCTTGGTGTGACATTTAGTCTAAGGAGAAGCAAGAGTAGAGCAGTGCTCTCCTCCTTTTGTTGAAGTAGAGTTCTCCAGTCTCTCCTGGGTTTGCATACAAAATGGCATCATTTTCTCACCACTGTTGTTTGGGAGGTCAGCAAGCCATTTCAGCTGTGCTGTTACCTGAATCAGAGCCACGAATCATGTCAGCATCTCAGCTTGAAAGCTTGAATCCAAGCACCTGTAATTTGCCCTTGGCCCACTGAAGAAACTGAGATTATGGATGATGCTTTGGCCTAACTTTATATATATATTTTTTAACAATTTATTTGCAGATCTGGTCTTTGTTTGCCGTTTTTCCAGGATAGAAGAAAAAAGTGAGGCTTGAGTCTGTATGACCTTTGCTAGGTTGCCCTCTGTTACCTTGATGAATGTGTGGCCACGACTGGGAATCAACACTGTTACAGATGGTTTTTCTGAACAGACTTGTCTGTCACATCAACTTAGTGCCTTGCTAACAAGGGACAGCACTGCTGATAGGGCATGTCAGCTTGTTGTCACTGCTGAGCTGAGGAATCAGAAGTGGTTAGATAGTCCAGTGTTTAAAAGGTTCTGATTTTGTTACTTAAATGGAAAAGCCTGGTTTTCATGAATCCATGTGAAATGCTCCATTGCATGTAGCAAGAGGACATATGCAGAGCAGATTATTGGCAGGGTGCTTACACTGAAAGTACAGTAGGTGTGGGAGATGTGTGCTCAGATCCCTTTGCTGCACAAACTCAGATTTGCAGCTATTGTGCTTGATTGTTGAATCCTGATGATAGGCCCTGAGGTCACCTTCACTACGGACTCGCAGAGTCTCTAGAAATGGTGACCTGCTGGGTGCAACAGTCTCATATTTTATGCACTTCTAGTATAAAGAAGTGAGGGTAGGTCTTTTGCCTCAGTAAGCCCTTCAATGAAATGTCTTAATGCACTGTAGCAAGATAACAGCAATGGAATTGACCTTATTTCCAAAAAATGTTTCAAGAAATGAGTTCAGGTGCTCTTGTGAGAGACAGAAGACATGATTTTTAAGTTCATGCTGGCAGAAAGAATTCCTCTGCAATGCTGAATGTAAATATACTTAAGTAATGTATCTCTAGGTACATGTACATTTAACCTTCTGCTTGGAGCAGTGTGGTATAGCCATCATTTTTTTGCTGCTAAATGACGACGTTTTGCTTTGGTGTTTTATTATTGCTTGATGTTACTATCAATACATTCTGTCCCTTAAAGCATGTCAAAGGCAGTTCTTCATTCACATAATGCTGCTGATTTCTGGACCGTCTCACTGTAACGAAGCAGCACCCCTACCTTAAAAACTCCTCCTCCATTGGAAGTCTGTTCTGAAATGTGTTCTAGCTGCAGAGAGCAGAACTATTAGCCTCTTCAGAAACAGGCTCTGTACAACTGTGTTAGGATCACGTCTCCTGTACAGCCTGCTTGCTCGTTTTCCTTCTTGTAATGAACTGCAATTTATCTGTGCAAAGCCGATTTTTTTTTTACTTTTTTTTTTTCCTGGCTGGATTTCTGTTGGTCTGGACTGAAAGCCAGGGAGTGGGTGTGAAGCTGTGGCACAATTGTAGGTCATCTCTCCATTCCCAGGGGAAAAGGTGGAACTTCTTTTTCCTTCCTGACTGAGAAGGTTGGCATATCTCAGCTTCAGGATAACTGGGGAACATATTTCAGTGATTGTGGAGAAAAAGTAGAATCTGTGTCCAGAATACTGTTGTTGCCCATTAAAGTTGTTTCTCCTTGCAGTCGGATGAGGTGACTTTAAAACACCTCTTTCATAACAGTTATAGAAAGCTGTCAATAGATGCTTGTCAGATCAGCCTTCTGGGAACATCATGCTCTCAACAGAATTTTGCAACTGCTCAGGTTTTTTTTCTGTGCTTTTGTCAAAACAAGAAGTGAATTTTTTACATGCAGAAATCAGGTTGGTTTTTCATATTGTCTGTAGTCTTGCTATAATAATAGCAACCAATAACACACTGAGATAGTAACTTTTGATTCAAAATACTTGAAACTTGCACGGTATGGTTGTGTTCCTGAAGATCAGTCTCTGCCTCTTTCACAGGATGGATAAAGTTTTTCATTCTTGTACTAATACATGGACTTCTAGGTGTCTGCCAAATGGTTATTCTTGGTGGTTTCTCCTGCACCTCTCCACATGCTCAGAAATCTGACTTGGTGCAGCTGAAGCAACACTGCTGCTTTTGTCTGTCTGTGTAGTTATTGTTTATGGGGGGGAATACAGTGATGTGTGCAGGCATAGCAGTCTGCATTGGTGTAGTAGCTACATGTTCTGGGCAGGAGAGCCGCCGCCTTTGGATTTTTATCATTATTTAACTAGAATAGTATTGTTATGCCTCTACAATTCCATAGGTAGGTAAGGAAGCCTTTTCAGTTATATTTGTGGAATAGTCACTGCATGCATTTTGTTCTGCAGATCAGAACTTGTAGTGGAAGAGCTTAGGGTCTGTTGAGATGTTACAGTAAGATTTTAATGACTCTTAAGCTATCTTAAACTTCCAGTTAGAGCTCAAAAGTTTGAACTGTATTTGATTAAATGTAGTACCATCTCACACACACACACAACTAAGAATTGAAAGCCAGTTACTCAGCTGTATGTTTGTGAAGCCCTGGATGGAGCCACAAGTGCTTTGTTTGCATTAGCAATGTAGAGAGTTGTTTAATAGTAGCAGCATAAGAAATTCAAGTTAAGTAGAGCAGAGAAATGCCATACAATTATTACTGTGAAATCTGACAGATAGAACAATTTTCTACCCTTGAGTGGTTTAAAACCATTTGCAATCTTAATCCAGAAAGGCACAGCTTAAGGCAATGCTCTGCTCCAGGGACAGGCGACAGTATAATAATCAGACAGAAACACATAGTTTTGCTTCTCATATGCTACTAGTCTGCTGACAGTACTCTTTGTTTCCCCAGATGTTTAGTTTTGGTGCGGAAATTCAGGGGGCTCTCTTTCATCTGCAACCGTTTCTGCAATTTGTTTGACTCCTGAGCTTTGTTTTTCCCCTGGTATAAAACAGGAGTGATACATTTGTTAAGGTCTTAATTGTCATGAAGCAAGTTTTTTAAATGCAAAACATAATTGTTATTCTTTATTTTTATTGATAAATACATTTCATCTCACTTCTCTAAGCTCTGTTTGACTGTAGTGTTAAGACTGATCAAAACCAGCATTTCAGATATATAGTCTAGAAAGCTACTGCGTTATGTGGGTAGATATGATGGAAAGAAAAAAATACATATGTGCATTTTAAAAGATGTTTAACAAAAGGATACAATAATGTGGGGAGAAAAAAAAGATTAACTTATTTGGCTTTTGAGGGTAGTTACCCATCTATTCCTGCAATTTTGAATAATCGTTTTAAGAAACTGCTGTCACTCTCTGTTAGAGGAGTTCTTAAAAACAGAAAGCCAGGAGGGTGTTTTCCACCATAATTATGCTTAATGATGCGAAGATCACTCCACATTTCTCTGCTTTATGTCCTGTCCTTGCTTCATTGGCTATGTAATTCCAACTTCCAGAGAGATATGACTCACTTGAAATAAAATGAAGATGCAAATGCATCTCAATATGGCCATCTGAAATATCAAGTGGGTTTGTGGCTGAGATCCTATGGAAGAAGGCCGAGAACTATGTCATAGGAGGTAATACTGAGATTGACTTAAATACCCATGTGGCTCATGAAGAAGTGTTGTTACAAATACCAGAGCATGTGCTGAGCTTCAAAGATAAGCAGTTAAAAACATCCAAGTAGGGGGGGAAGGAAGGGAGGCTGTAATTGTTGGGAAAGAATTAAAGGTTTGTTTAGTACCAGCATGAAAGTTGGAGTTGAGTATTTCACCTATTAGGATAATATATCATCTAAAATTACAGCATTAGTAATATTTAAGCTTAATGATTTTTTTGTTTTTCCATTACCTAGAACTTTTTCAGGGCACAAAGGTTTAAACCTTCATATATGCTGTGGAATTGTGCCTGCTACAAAAATATATAGGTAAGTGCATCATCTGTGCATGGCAGCTGTACTCTGCAAGCTCATGATGTGGGCCAGGTGGGCAATATTCATTAGCTTCAGTCATTCATTCCTGGTCTGAAATACAAACCCTGCAGTACAAACAATGTAGGCGTTTGGACTGTAGGGCTTTCTAAACACTGTCCTCCTGAGTCTGAGCTGTCTAAAGGATCAGACTTCAGCATGTCTTCAGGTATCTTTATCCTTCTATAGGAGATATTGAAGTCCATAAATAGCAATGGTGTTATCTGCCAGTATGAAATGCTTTCCAATTTCTGGATGATTGACTGAATTCCATTACTAATTCAAAAGCTTTGCTGACTTTTCAGACAGTCCCTGCACCTGCCGTATGTAAATTCCTGCATTGTCGCTTTGATTGCAGGGACAGTGAGCAGGGCTGTGCCAGCTCTCTCCACTCAAATGGTTCCCAATCAAACTAAAGCTGTGAAGGTGCAATCATATGGGTAGCAGCAAGGAGGTTTTCTTATCTCTTTGACCACAGCTTGTCTTGTAGGGAGGATTTCCCTGACTGCCACATCGTCTTTAGATTAAACTCCTGCTGTGCTTCAGTGTTGGGGAGTTCTCTTTTCCTTGGCGTTCAGCCACTGATTCTTTTTGGAGCTGTCAGTCCCTGCCAAAATTGGAGATGGAAAAGTGCGATGTCCTCTCACCCACAGAATGCTGGATGGCCGTATGAAGCCTGAAAAAGGAAACTTATTTCACCCTTTTGTATTTTTCTGCTGCTCATTATTGCACTACTGCACATCTCACAGCACTTCTCTCTTTTTCAGAAGGACCTTCTTATCAACCCGCTTAGAAGTGAAGGGTTAATAAATGCTGAGATAATTAGGAATGTAACTTGTGTATAAAGGCTCCTACAGAAAGTTGGCAAGAAAAATCTTTTTAGTTTTTCAAAAGAAAGTATTGATTAGATTTAGCTTCTGTTGGCAGGTGTGAAGATAAAATGTGCCAGATATCCAAGAGTTAACCCATGCTTTTAAGGAAGAACTTGAAAAAGAGATACAGTCCCAGATCATTTAGCTCTGTTATTAATTCTTATTCTTGTGCAGGGGCTGCAATGCACAGGATTTGCGTGTGTATGTGTGGGTTTGTATGAATGTCAGCTAGCAGGAACTGGGATGGAGTCTTCTGCTGAACTGAAGACAAATGGCTTTGGAGTCACTCCAACTGCAAGTTCCTGCAAAATAAAACATTCTCATTTTATTAAATAGCTGTTGTAATGAAGTAGTGTTTTGCAGTGGCATAACACGGTGTTATCTATGAACAAATTTCCTTTAGGAACAGGTTCACGGTTTCACAGCAGCTTTGGAAATGCTTCTAAATGGTATGGTCTTCCAAATGGAACAGTAAGAGGGGAAACTGTATGCCTCCTTTTCAAAATAAGCTTGGCATAGTCATCACTTGGATGACTTGCATTGGCAGAAATGAAGGGCTATACTTGGCAGCCCAAGGTGTCCCCTCCGGTACTACTTCACGGATTCTGTTTTGAGAATTAAATGATAATAAAATAACATTTACTCTCATTACTCTTTCATTATAGTACAAACAAGAGGCACTTTGATCTAGATGGTAAGATGAGAAGTTTCACTCTCTATTAGCACTGTGTTTTAATAAAACAAATACAGTGATATAATAGTGAACCTTGCCTCACGATCTAGTAGTTTAAAGTCAAAAGGTAAAAACATGGTTTGGGAACAACAGTTTTTGTGTTACATCTGAATATTCTTTGAGTATTAGTTTATTGAAAATGTCAGAAATAATTTTGACCAGGAGAAAATACAGCATTTTGAAAACTCTGAAGTATGCACCACTTCCTACCAAAAATGAGGATCTTGTTTGCACTGTTTAATGAGATTAGTGTGCAGGGTCACTAGTAGATGCTCTTTATTTGTGGAATAGGAGGCTAGAGGAGGCCAAAATCATTTCCATGGATGCTTGTGTGCTTTTTCATTTCCAAGTCATGGTCACTGTAGCTTATGCTTTACTTACTGCTGCATTACATCCTTGAGTCATGCTGTTTCTTCCCTAGACTGTTTCCATTATACATAAGGTAGTGGCTCTAAGTTGCACCAGAGCAGGCTCAGGTTGAGTGGGCATTGTGGGGATGGGTTGGTGGTTGGATTAGGTGATCTTGGAGGTCTTTTCCAACCCTAGTGATTCTGCATTCCCATGATGTTTCTAGTTGCACAGCAGCTCCCCAGCCTTCCAGTGTGTAAATATTACAAAGCTGTGCAGTAACTTATTTTGGACCTCCAATAAACAAAGTAGCTTGCTTTGTGAAGAACTTTTGCTTTATTGCAGATCTTCTAATGCTGAAAAAAGATAGCTCTTGGGGGGGGGGAATATGTGAGAATAGTTTTGTATGCTTGTAATACTGCATACCTCCAGCATTTTAGTCACTGTGCTTCAGTATCTGCCTTGCTGAAATAGTGAGTTTACTATAGGTATGGTTGTAACCTTGATTAATAATTGTGCGCTTCCCATGGATCACAAACTGAACGTGTGAACCTGAGCATGAAGTAGTTCTGAGGGCTGCCAAAAAAACACTTCATGCTCTTTAAGCACAGCTGCCCTGCTGAGTACAGATCACTAGTGTTAAGTGCGTGAGTAACACAATAAATGATGAGTTTATGATGTATGAAATAAGAACACAAAAATTTCCTTTTTAAGAAGTGTAAAGCAGAATGTTGTACAAGTACAAAGGAGATTTTCTGGAAAGTGTGAAGGTTAGTCCCAAGACTTAAAAAGACAAAGGCTGTTTCTCAGCTTTGGGATGGCGCACGTGATGATGCTACACAGCACTGGTTAGCCTATTCCATTTTTCCTGAATTAACTTGAGCAGCAGCAGCAGCCTATGTTGTCCTCTCTTCCGAAGGCAGAAAGTGACTTGAGAGTGGAGTCTGGGAATTACTGTTTTACTGCGTATGTGCCCAGTTTCATGTGCTCTAAAGTGAGTTAGATCCTGATCCTGCTGTTGCACAGAAACATGAAATCTGGGATGTGCATCTGAGCAGCAACCAAGAAGTGGTATGAAGATGCTGATTTGTTCCAGTGTAACATGAAATGAGAGCTGAACGCTGTGTCCTCTGAGCAGCCAGCTCTCAGTTTTCAGACCTTAACAACCCCAGGCCATCTGATGTTAGTTGTTGGTAGAAACAAATAACGAATGGTACATGCAAGCACTGGAAGTGAAGAAGATATCTCCTGTAACAGTGCAACCTGCATTCTACCCTTTTCCTAAGTTAGTGAACCATACAGGCTGAACTGCTCTCAGCAGTACTTCAATATCATGTCAGAAAAGAGGAGCTGGTAGTTTTTTCTAGTGATACTTGATTTATTTTTCTCTCCTAGCCTAGTATCAGCTCTTCATAGTTTTTGTTTGTTTGCTTTTTAAAATAAGATTGTCAAGTTAAATCAGACCTGGTTTCACTCATCGATGATGCTATGAGTGTTGAGGTACACAAAGTGACCCTGGTGAGGGAGAGGAAGGTAGTACTCAAAAAGCAATTTAAATCTGACAGCTGCGTTACTGATGTCTCTGGGCCATACTGGAGACTATAGAATTAATCTTTGTATCTACAGTTATCTACATTTTACATCTCTTCTGATTTATGGAGTGTTGCAAGAATCTTGAAAGTACTGTGATCAGCTGCTGTTAACTTAAATGAGCGTTCTCCGAGGAGATGACATGGGAGGTATTGGCTCAGAGGGAGCCCTATGAAGAGTTTTCCTTGTTGTATTTACATTGCTTGGTAGCCTGAACCTGATCACTTCAGATGGAAGGAGAGGACAAACCATCCCTGAACAAATGTTCACCAACCTCAGAGCAAAATTTCTTGTTCAGTTTCATTTTGCATCACAGTAACAATTGGGTGGCAGGAAGTGTTCTCTCAGTCTGTTGCTTTGTCCACATCAGTGCTGCTTTTCATCTCTCTGCAAGCTCCCCATACTCTGTCACACCAAGTGATGAATCTTCCCTTTCAGCTCCTTCTGTGTTCTTCCCTGACTGACACTCTCTCACACATTTTGACTCACGGCTTTTGGTCAACAAAATCCATCAAAGTAACTCACCCAGCTTGCATCAACGTAGTTCAAACATGATTAATGTTCAACAATATTTCCCAGACATGGTAAAGATGTCTATCCAGCAGCTGATGGGCAGGCATTAAATGAATGTAAGCACAGTGTGCTCCTAAGCCTTTCCACCTGCTGCCCTTGTGCTGACTTGCAGACAACCAGGAGCTGCCTGTGTGGGTGCTGTGGGAGCTGTGCATGAGAGCAGAGGGGGAGACAAATGTTTAGATGAGCCATTATTGGCAGGGTGGTGGCAAGGAAACGTATGTTAAGTGTTGCTGTTCTGTGCTTAGTGTGGTTGTCACTAAGTTCTGTTTTACATATATTTTAATTTTTCTAAGATACCAATAAGCGGTAATATCCAACTTCTTTGTTGTTGCTGAATTCAAATGCACGGTAACCCCACCCACCACCCAAAAACATCTCATTCTCCATTGAAAAGTGTTTCTTTAAGAGCTCAGTGGTTTAAAAACAGAAAGCCTTCCCTAAAATTGAGAGGTTATAGTTAATTCCTGCCATTAAGAGGTGAAATTTTCAGTTTGTATGGATAAGTGTAAGAAGGCAAAATCCAGGTGTTGTCTATTTGAGTACTTCGTTCTTCAAAGCTGTTGTTGTCGAGAGAGATGAGCACAGAGAGTGCAGATAATTAATGCATGTTTTGTAAATCTGAATGCAGTTGCAGGTGTATTGAAACCTACGATGTCATCCCCATCTCATCTGTTCAGTGCATGTTTAAACTGGGCAGACTCCTTTCTGACTTACACTTGGATCTTTGAGACTTGCAGATGATGTGAATCACAGGAGAACGCAATCGTTAATTTTATAAACCTTTAGTTTTATTAGACTGGTAACACCCACAAGAATATTTCTATCAATAGAAAAAAAAGTGTGGATAGGGCAGTGGTAGGGCAAACTTCCTGCAGTGTTTTGCAGTATGGAATCAGGGAAAATTTTCCAAGGCAGAGGGTGAGTCAGCATCCATAGCCCCATTTGCAGTAATGATTAAAGTCTTTGCTAAACATGAAAAAAATGAAACTATCCTTATCCTATCAAGCCACGTTCAACAGTAACGTTGACTAAAATAGGTAATTTTCTCCTCTGTTTATGATTAGTCCCTGGTGTATGCTTCCAAAATGCCAACCATGTGGCTCTCTGTTAGGCACTGTGACTGAAAGTTGGTTGTTTTCCTTTGGAACAGTGTATTGGTTGCCCAGCTTTTGCAGAGATGAGGTCACTGATGTCCACATGTGTGTATGTCTAAATTGCTGCACTGGATCAAATCAGATTGGATGACTAAAAGACACAGAACAGTTTCTAAAACATGTTCATTTTACAGAGGCTAAATGATGGCAATCCCTGACCAGGATCTATTGCATTGCTTGCCCTTGAATGATCTGCTCTGTCGTGGTACTGACAAATGTGGCAATTTCTGAAGTGAAGTGGACCTCAAACACACTCAAATGCTGTTCCATAGCAATAAGCATCTCTGATGGGCTCCATATGGAAAGCAGGTAGCTATACTGCATCAAGCTGAAATGTATGAATAATTGGGCAGCAGATTGTTTTTTTTGGAGTATGGCCAGAACTCCACACCTCCCGCGACATACGTAATAATGGCAAGTAGTTAATTATTTGTTTTTCTGTAGGGTTAAATGGCAACTCCAACCACACAATACCCTAGAGCACTGAACTTCTACGCAAGGTTAGTTTTAATTGGAAGAGGAAGATATTTACCAATTGATTACGCAAACCACTCAGAAGCACAGCCCACCTGTAATGCAACATGATTTGTTTTTTTTGCAGTTACATACTGTATTGTGTGCAGCCACCAATCTTAAGAAACTACAGTTCTGCTTCCATTATTTCCTAGCTGTGGCTTTAGAATTGGATGACTTGAGAGGAATCCAAAAACCCAACTGACCAAAAAAAAAAAAAAGAAAAAGAAAAAAAGTAAAAGAAAAAAGGGAGCTTCTTTACATCCCTTCTAATTGTGAACCTGCCTAACACTGCACTTTACAGCTTTTCACCGTGAATGACAAATAGGAATACACTATTTTCATGAATGAAAAAGGTATCTTCATGTAATCACTGGATCTCCATTCTTCTGGATTTAACGAAGTAGAAACTATTATGAAAATAAAACATTAAGAATTAGGTGGGGGGAGGAGGGGAGGGGGATATTTCTGTCTGCCTCTTTCCAGAGTGAGACTGAAACTTTTGCTGAAGGAACTTTACTCTAATTCTGTGTGCTTGATATAAATTCTCAATCTATTTCTGGCAGGTGTAATAGAAATGTATCTTGAAATTGTCATGTTTTGCAGGCGTGATCCCAAGTGGTCTGCCTGATAGACTGTTGTATTTGGAATTATTGATTTGGAGAAAACCATATGCTTAATAGTTTCTGATTCATTTCAGTGTATTTAGATATTATGGAGGCATAATGAAAAATGAATTGCTTGCCAGCAAATAAAGAGCAGGGGTTTGTCTGTGGAGCTGAAGATGCTGCTGGAGAGAGAAGGAGGAAAGGACAGGGAGGGAGAGCAGGAAATCTAAAAATGTAGCATATTTGAAGTTAATTTGCTTTACAAACTGTCATTTAGTATTTCTCCAAGACTTTTGCATTAGGTAAGGCCTGCTCAAGAGGGCCCTGCCTTAATGGTTCTGTCTTTCAAAATGACGTACTTCTTCTGCATCTAAACGTGTTCCAGCATTATCATCAAACCTCTGCATTCAGTGAAGCTTTGAAGCCTTTTTTGGACTGCTTGTGGAATAGGGTCCACCTCATTATGCTAGTGTTTCCAGTTCTCCACTTTGTCTCAGATCAGTCTTCCCTTCCAGTGAAGAATCATAGTAACTCTTGTGTTGGAAGGGACCCCTAGAGGCCACCTGGTCCATCTCCCTACAGTGAACAGGGAGCCATGAAATGGCTCTGTGCTGACTGCCATTTCATTATTTTCTCAAACTCCTTGCTGTTACTGACTACCAAAAGGAATAGCACAGCAAATTCACTCAGGGTTTGTTTATTTCCTCGTTTCAAGGAAATTTTGAGCTCATCTCTGTATTTGCAACACCCGTTTCCATGGTACGTTAAAAAGAGTTGTCATTCAAATCTCCTAATGCTTTTCTGTCTTAAAATGACACCTGTAATACTGGCACAGTGAGGCAAAGATAATTCGGGGGAGATGCACAGGATCCCAGAGTAGATCTGTGGCAGAGCTGTGGACAGAAGTACCCCCTTACCTTCTCCCTCTATGGGAAGCAGCCAGAGCCCACATCAGTATCCAATTACAAACAAGCAAACGTCTGAGCTACATGGTCATTACCTTCCCAACAGTTTGCCCAGCTTGAGTAAACGAAGAGCTGCTCAAGAAATATTAAGTATAGAATTATAATGAGCCTTATTCCTCACGGCTGTATTATGACCCTCTCACAGTCTCTGTTATTGCACTTTCACCTAAACAGCCTGTTGCTGATCTGAATCTTGACTAACAGAGATATTACAGTATTGGAGAGAAATGCTTCACTTATAATCATGCTTTATAGTTCTTTTGGTTTATTCTAGCATTTTGACTTGTCACAGCGGAATAAATTGAATTCTGTAGAATTCCTACAAAATGCCCCACTTTTGATCTTAAATGTGCTCCAACATGATGAATGCAGCATTAGGGTGCTGGTTAGATGTGTGTAACTGGGTTTTATCCTTAGACCTCTCAGCAGCTCGTGATGGTAGTCATGGACAGCTCATTTTCAGACTTCTTGTTGCTGCATGTCATATCTGTAAAATGAATGTGTATTAACTATACAGCAGGTCTGTGCTGATCCCCCCTCGGTTACTGTTTGAACATGTCACGGAACGACTGGTGCACTCATATACCAATTACCTGGCTGCTACCTCATCTTTTCAGTGGATACAAATACTTTCCTGGGTTGTAAATTGCCTAAAAAGGAATCACTGTTTTACTGTGTGTTTTATGTGGTGCCTGTCTCAGGGAGCCTCTGTTCCTTGACTGTAGTCAGCAGAGGTATTAATAAAATACAGCTCTTTGAGATCTTTGAATGAAACATGCTGAGGGCAATTACAGCTGTTTCATTTCCAAGAAAACATTATCACTTATTATTATTTTACGGGCACTTTTATGCTGTGCTATAAAAGCAGGCAGTAATTACCAGCTGATCCATCAGCTGATGGATGAAACTAAAGCACCTGTGCAAAAGCTTTCCCTCCATTAATGATGTCTGAGATAAGTGTTCCAAAGCCTGCTGCAACTGAGGCAGGGCATGCTTTTCTTTATAGTGTGCTTGATAACGAATAGCAGCTTAATAATAATAAAGGTAACACTAATTCAGAATTAATATCTGTAAGTTCAACAACTGATAAGAAGAGTCCGTTGTATATGCATTAAACCTGGTGTATTGTATCTGATGCATCTCTGTGTATTAGGCAGTTAGTGACTTTTTCCATCATGTCTAAAGATGTATCTGTTTGGAAAGTAGTTTAACATCTTTTGAACGTTTGAGAATGAAGTCTAGCTGATTTAAGGGCAGAAACATGGAGAACAGCCATGCTGGAAAAGCTGCAGATGTGGTTTTACAGTATGACAGAAAGATTAATGGATTCCAGATTTTGTCTATGGGAGCACCCCACATTTCATTTTAATGAATTAGATGTGAAAGGAGTGTATTAGGAAGCTAGGCTCCCATATTTTCTCAGGAAGTGGAAGAAAGGGAGGCAATGAGGCCATGATTCTAACTAACTGCTAATAGAAAAAGAAGCATTTGTTTGAACATTCATTACAGTGTTTGAAAAAAATAATGTTTTTCAGATAATCGCCTTTGATGAGCTACGGACGGACTTCAAAAGCCCAATAGATCAGTGCAACCCAGCCCACGCAGTGAGTACAAAACCAGTGGTGTGCTAAGCAGCAATTACTAAAAAGGAGGAGATACACTGAGCCATACGTCAAAGTATGAGTGTGGAGGGGAGCACAGAGCCTGTTGTGAAGTCAGTTCTAGTTTGGTGAATTGACATGTTGGACTAGACTTGGGAAACCAGATGGTGGTTCTTTATCCTGATGGCTTTCCTATTTGCTGAAAGACGTTGGAAAATAATTTGGAAGTTTGAAACCTAAAAGACACCTAATGTGATGCTAAAACTTTCTTTTGATTCTGTAGCACCAGTTTTTGTTTTAAAAACCATTTGCTTTCTCTGCTTTCCAGCATGACTTGATGACCTTTTCCAATGGTATCTGTAAAAATCAATCAAAATCTTTGAAGAGATTTGATAAGAAGTGCATTTCCTAGATGTGTTTGTCCCAGAGCACGGCTGTTCTCCTGTGCTTGAAGAGTAAATAACACATTCTGTTGCATTTGTTATGTGAAAGTTTTAATGTCACCATGAGACTGTAAACTCAGTTTTACCTAACGATCCAAAACGCAACCCAGATTGTAGCAGAGAAAGCTTTTTTTTTTTTTTTTTTCCTGTGAAAGCTGTAATCCAAAGTGATTTAGCTGATGATTCCAATGAAACATGCATCAGATTTGTATCACCATAACTTGCCCCGGTAAACTCACTGGGAATTGCTAGAGATGCTGATTTTGCAGAAGTTAAATTCTAATATCACATGTTGCTCAGGCACTCTATTAGGGAAAACAGAAGAGCTACCATGTGAACTTTGCAGTTGCTTTTCCCATTCAGAAATGTCTTGAGGCCAAAACTGAGTACCTGAAAATGCAAGGCCAGGTCTCTGTGGTGTAGGTTGGCACCAGTGGTTAGAGTCGCAAACACTACTTGAGCTTCTGACTCACAGCTAACACAGACTTGAAACCCCTGTTTTCATTGCTACGCTCAGTAACAGATGAAAAAAATAACATTGGGACTTGGAAATGAGCAGATTGTTTGACTTGCAGGCAGTACATCAGAAGCGAATACAGTTGGTTCAGATGAATAATGTTACATCTCTACAGCCAGTAATTATGATTTTGACTCACTATACTGTAATATCTTTAATTTATAGCACCAGCTAATCTTCCACCTCTTTCCCTACTTTCTCTTAACAGAGAGAGCGGCTGAGAAATATTGAACGTATTTGCTTCCTCCTGCGAAAGGTGAGCATAAACTAGCCCAAGATTTATGAATTGGGTGAGAAAGCCACTGAGTGATAATCTGCCTTCATTTTCTTTTTTTAATGATCCTCACTCTCTACTGAAAGGCTGAGTTCTACTACAGAAGTAAAATTCATGATGACCTTGCAAGAATAGATGGAGACAAATTACATAAAGTTAACATAAGTAGAGGATTTCTGGATAAGAGCTGAAGTTTCAGAACATCTGCCCGTTCATTTTGGAATGTGCTTTTGGAAGGTGGTGAATCATTTTGCAGTTGCAGCTTGAGATGTTAATAGTCCTATCATCTGATCGTAGTGTAGTAATACAGTCTTTGATTAGGGCTTGCTGTTTGATGAATTAAACATTTTATTAGCTATATATTTAATAATTAAGTTTTTGAACTGATTGAATGGAAAAGTTGATACAGCATTTATTTTAACTCAACCAAGCAGATACTGATGCCTCTGTTTCTGATGAAACTGGATGAATTGATAAACTGCAAGATTGATATGGTCATAGGTGCACCTTTCCTCTTGAAAAGTAACTTGAAAGAGTCTTTCATAAACATTCATTGTTCTCCTGACTCTGTACTAATAAAGTTAAATAATCATTGTGCCTAAACACTTTACTCCCTGTATTCAAGTTTCTATAAATTCAGCAGGATAGTAATGGAGCCACTTAAATTATTCAGCATTTTTGCTTAAAAATGATAACGCTCGAAATATGGCCCACAGACTGCATCCCCTAATCAAGGTAAGAATTAAATCCAGGAGTTTTTTTTTTAATAAGCTGATGGCCTCATCCTTAGAGGTATGGGAAAAAACAGTGCTAAGGTTTATTTGCTTGGGATGATTGAGAGATCTAACTGTGACCACAGTCGGTGACCACACTCAATCTATGAATTGACATTCTCAGGTCAGACAGAACTTGAGTCATTCCCACTTGTCACAATTATGAGCATGTGGTTTTTAAGAGCCACGTTCAAGTACTTACTTAGCAAGGGTAAGGCAGTAGGGATGTGACAAGAAGAAACAACACTTATCACCAGTAGATTTCCATTTTTGTCAAATTGGCACCAAGCCATTTTCAAGTTGTGTCCCAGTTTAAGAAAAATAAAACAAAGCAACTGGTGAGTGATAATGTACTAATATATATGTAAGCCCCATAAGAGTGCTTGGTCTTCATGAGTGTTTAATTTTTATTGAGCCTCAGTCTTCGTGTGAACAGCAAGATTGAGCATTTTGGCTAATTACAGACTGTATTCATAGGGGACTCGCTTGCTTCTGCTTCACTTAAACATTTTGTTAATTCAGCCTATTCAGAGTTCTTTAAGGATGCACTTGTTTTAATTGAGAGATGATATGCAAGAAGAAGAAGGTGGACTAACTACAGAGATTTGTAGTCGTTAAAACTAAGAGTCACTAAAAATAGCCTTAGTCTGTGTAGCATAAAGGATTCACGGCTGGAGAAAAATTCTGGCAAAAACAGTGAAGTGTCTGTTGTATAGATACAGGAAAACAGCAGTTGGGATGCTATCAGCAAGCACTAAATATATCCATCTTTATAACTTTGTGAGGCTTTGGGTCTGTTTCTCCTTCTATGAAGCAGCACCATATCCATTTTCCAGTGTCATAAAGTCAGATAATTATTTCAAGTGGCTTTGAATATAGTGCCATATTACTATTTATGAAATTAGAACTTGATAAAGATCTGTTGTAAATCTGTTTTCAAGAGATTATAGGCAGACTGTAAAACTGTTGTTTCATTATAGCCTGATTTTTGGAAATGATTGAGTAGGCATATAATATGCAATATGAACAGTTCTAATAAGCAGAGTGTTTTTAAGGATGGATTTTTGGTTTTATTTCCAAAATACTTGGAGAAGATTATTAACAAACTGCAACCAGGTACGTGATATGTCATTAGATGCTATATAATTTAGCTGTATATTCCAAAATGGTATGAAGGATGGAATCCTTCAGCAGCCAGACACTTCCAGACATTTGGTTTGGGGAAAATGTTTTTTCTGTTCTGAAGTGTGTGACAGGAAGGACTTACTTTCTGAAGCCAGCACAAAGCAAGGAGGATGCAGATACCTCATTTCATTCAATTATGTGTTTGGAAGGCTTTAACTATCAATTTGTGTTGATGCGCATGTGATGTAAATTGTAGAATATTTAATTGTCCAGACATTTTTGTGTCATGCAAGTGTTACATTGTTCATGCAGGTTTTATACTGATATTGCTGAATGCTGTGGATTCTGTATCTGTGCTTTTTCTTTTTTTTTCTTTTTTTAATAAATTGCCTTTGTTTCTCCAATGATGTGATTACATGATGCACTACAGTGCTGTGCAGCGATGCGCCAACTAGTTGTGAATGAGCTACTTCGACTTAGTGGAAGTAGTACCATTAGCAATACAAAATCATAGAGTTCTTCAAGTTGGAAAATACGTTCAGAATCATTGAGTATAACTATCAGTACAGGATTTTAGGGTTCATTAGTGTTGCTAATGAGATAACGGGGATGTGCCATATAACTACACCATGATTTTGTGATTAAATCATTGAATAATAGAATGATTTGGGTTGGAAGAAACCTCAAAGATCATTTAGTTCTGTCTCCCCTGCTGCAGGCATGGCTGTCAACCGCTTGATTTAGTACTACCTCAGATTGTCCAGGGCCCCATCCAGTCTGGCCTTGAATACATCCAGGGATGGGGCATCCACAACATCTCTGGGCAGCCTGTGCCAGCATCTCACCACTCTTTCCATGAAGAACTTCTCCCTGACATCTAATCTAAATCTCCCCTCCTTCAGTATAAAACCATTCCAATATTTTGTGAGGTTATTAAAACATATTTGATTAATGAAGGCAGCATTATTGTATAATTATAATTGCAGGTGTATTTCAAATTATCTAACTACATGGTTGATTTCTCTTGTAATTACTTATTTTAGCTCTAAGGACAATTATTTCCTACATTAAAACATGGTCTCTTTCATTAATCAACCGTTGTAAAGTCATTGCTTTACCTTTAGGGAAATTTAAATTAACTTGTGATTAGGGTTATACTTATAAGCAACAGCATCTTAATGTTTGATTTAAGCAGATAAACCCTTACTAATGAGTAGAGTTGATTAAGCTTGCTTTATTCTCAGTGAATGTATTTCAGACTTGAGTTTGCTCATGTCAGACACTGCTGAACAGTGTAAATGACCTTCCTCAAATTTTTAGACAGTATTTGTTTTTAAACCCCATTAATCTGAAGAGTACTTTCTGAATGATGAAACTGGCAATACTTGTGAGGGAATTAGGTATAAGACTTTTATTCATTTTCCTGTTACAGTGGAAGCATTTTAGCTAAGTTAAATTAAGCATGAAATCCATGAAACTGCAAACGTATATTTTATAGAGCTCAGTCCTTTATCTTCATTTTATTTGGTTTGAGTTTGTTTGATTGCTTATTTTGGCAAGGGGTGATTGGTCAGCAAATTCAGCAAGAAATCTAACTGCAGAAATCTTGTTTGGAGTGTGCCTAAGCTGGTGAAGTGTCTGGAGCACAAGTCTGGTGGGGATTGGTTGAGGAAGCTGGGATTGTTCAATATGGAGAAGAAAAGGCTCAGGAGAGACCTTATTGCTCTCTACAACTGCCTGAAAAGAGGTTGTGGCAAGGTGGAGACCAGGCTCTTCTCCTAGGTAGCAGTGATAGGACCAGGAAATGACCTCAAGTTGCACCAGAGGAGGTTCAGGTTGGATATTAGGAAAATTTCTTCTCAGAGCGGTGATGGCAGGCTGCCCAGGGAGGTGGTGGAGTCACCATGCAGGTGTTCAAGAACTGTGGAGATGTGGCACGGAGGAAAAGGTCACTGGGCGTGGTAGAGATGGGTTGATAGTTGGACTTGACAGTCTTAGTGTATTTTCCAACCTTAATGATGCTATGATTTGTTTGTTATTATACTGATCACTTCTTTGATTGTTTTGCCTCATGGCCCCTGACAAGTTGGGGATAATGTGTCGTATTTATAGCTTGCATTTCTGGATGTATCAGTTCATTGCTTCATCATGGATTTAGGGATTTATAGATATTTGACGTTCTTCTAGCTAGTTGCCAGGCTGTTAGTTATTAGAAGGGTATGTCTCTAAGCCTATTGCATGGTTCATTAAAGTGCTTAATGTAAGGCTATATAAGTCAATTTAGCAATTTGGTGGAATTTTTTTTAAGTGATGTGTAGCCATCTGTGTATAAGAAGAATCATACTTTCTACGGATTTGAAAAATTGCATTGGCTGAGACTACAGCAGTAGGCCAATTTGATGCAAAATAAATGTGTTGCAGACAGGAGCAACTTTGCCTTTTGTTGCACTGTATACTACTTAGAACTTCAGCAAAGATGTGTTAATTTCTCAGGTAGCTAGATTTGACAGAAAAAAAAATAAAAATCATGAAAAGCAGTTCATCGCAGCCATGTTAGAGAGTTAAGTCACTTTAGCCAAAGATACTTGCACTGTCTTTGCAGGGCTGATTCACACCAGGGTTGTGGCACTGTGCGTATTCAGCACCTCCTAACCAGCAGTGAGCATGCCATCTTTCAAGTCCGTGTGCTTTTGCTATCTGAGAGGAAAACAGAATTATCTAGTCACAAGGTATTTTTGGAATGTGGAAATAGCAGTGGCATGCTGCTCACAGGACAAAAAGACCTCTCTGTCCAGAGTTCTGATAAATTGCTGCTGTAACAAAGATCACAAAGGGAACAGAAAATGGCACCATGTGGCACTTTCTCCATTAACAGTGAAGGTTGCAGTGATGGAGCACCTGAACTTTGTCCACTCATTAGAGACCGAAGAGTTCATCATTGTTACTGGCTTCTCAATGCATATTGTATTTCTCGATGTATCTTTTCATACAACCTCAGTACAATGGAACCACTGAGTTTCATTAATCATCTGGGCAGTAGGAAGTCTTTCAGGAGATTCTTCCTACCAAGTGCCTGAGAGCATAAACCTTAATCAAGAGATGGTGTGGATAGCTTCTGAAGAATGAATGTAGAATTGTGTGTGTAGAAAGTCTATCTGCATACCTGCAGTATTTCCTCAAAACTTTGTCTCTCTATGACTGAGTGCGATATAGAAGATTGCAGGCATTGCTGTCTATCAGAAAAGCTAAGTAAATATTACGTATTTTTAAAAATTATTTTAATAGTCTCACTTGAAAAAAGCACAGTAGTTCAAAATAGAGTTGTTTTTTATCAGAAAACTTTCTGAACATCTCTGGATTTAGGAAGTGTTTGTCCTCATTTTTGACATTTGTGCTTACCATTTGTCTCTGAGGTCAGGCAGCAACAAAGCCAGATGTGATAGTCCTCTGTGGGTGCTTTCAGAGTCTCTCTTTCACACTAACAGCATGGAACAAACTCTGTTTATTGCTCTGAGATGAGAATATTGTTGATACTCAAACATAAAGCTGTGTAGAATAGGCCTTGGACGTAGTTTTGGATTTGAAGTTCTCCTAATTTAAGCACCATTTGGATAAAAACTCTGTATTGTATTGTTGGCAGTTATAGCCAAATTTGTATAAAGTTCTGTGGGAGTTCTTGGTGAAATTCAAAAGAGACCATAAAGGTCAAACCGAATAAAACAAGAGGGAGAAATACAGATTTTAATTAGACAATTCAACAGGTGCCTTTGTAGCACTTCATTTGTGCTAATAATATTTTACTCATCAGAAGGTCATCCTTTTCTTCCCTTTGGGTTTGGACACTACTGAGAGAGGACTGCCACAGAGGGAGGTGAGTGGTTCATGTTTCCAAGAAGCAAGGATGCCTTTTGATCTATCTCCATTTCATCTCTAGTTTTATTAAGGTCTAAACCTTCTATTAACTGACCTGATAAATGAATATGGAAGAGTTCAGTAATACTGCTTTCTTTAGATGTTTAAATGCGGGATCTGTTATTGACACTACAGTAGCTATTTTGCAAAAATGATGATAGAATGGGGACCAGCTGGCAGTGTTGTTACTTTTTACAAAGATAATGTCATAAATACTGCTTGGCTAGAGATAGGGCATCTCCTCATAATTTTTATTTTATTGCAAATATTTCAGTTTCATAATTGCTCAAAAGGAATTGTTTTTGCAATAGAAGTACTGACCACAGCCCCTTTTGTCATTTCTTTGCATATAATTCCCTTTCCAGTAGTTGTGATTATCTTCATTTCCAAATAAGGGATTGATGTGCTTATACAAACTCTGTGCTCAGACTTGTAGTTACATAAAGGCATTCTCAGTCTTTTGGCCTTTTTTTTCTCTGTTTTACTAGACTGTTTGGTTTGAGGTTTACTTGTATATACCACATAATAATTATTAAAAAAAAAAAGTATGAAGATTTGAAGGGACCTGAAGAGTTTGTCTTATATTCCTGTGCCCTAGAACAGCATCAGTACTCTCTTACGATTTAAAGCAAAACACATTTCCCAAGTCTGAAAATGAATTTAAAAGCAAGTCCAAATGAAGATTGTGTTACATGTAGAAGAAATGACTGTAGAAATCAGAGTTGAATGTAAATAACAGTAAGGCATCCTGCCTTTTGTATTCTGTTCAATCAGTTTCTAATTACCTCTTCTCAACCGTCTTATAATCTGCTGAATATGTGAAGCAAATTTCTAATTTCTCTTTGAATCAAAGGAGATGTGCTTATATTAATCTTTTCTTAACGTCTTGAGGAATAAGAAAACCCACCAAATTTAGAAAACATTGCACAAATATGTACTAGAACTATATTTAGACAATCAAACTAAATCAAAAGGTTTCCCAGGCAATTTTGTAATAGTGTGCCTGGATTATCTTCCTCCTTTCAGATGTCTTTGCTCAGAGTTACAATAAGTCGGACTCTGTATCTGCGCAGCAAACATTGTAGGGCAAGTTTCCTTCAATAAATGTTTCTTTCAGAACTTGACTTTAGTCTAAAAAATTTGTTGATTTGAATGAAAACTCCCATTAACTCAACAGATTCATGTTGCACTTTCTCTCAATTAATTTTGGAAACAGTTTGCGACTGTTACTCCAAAGGAACCACCAGAGATAGGAAGTTATGAAAACTTAAAGCTGTAAAGGATGTTACTTGTTCCTGTCTGAGATAATAGATTCTGTCTGTTTGATTATAGATCAAACAATTGTCCTCTGGGTTGTTTTTTTTTCTATTCTATGAACACCAGTCAACATACAATACCACTGCTGAAATTTCTGTTTTTTGTTTGCTTTTTCTCAGGTAGACTGATAAATAAAACTAAACTTATTTGCTGCAGCCTTGGTTACTGTGCTAATAATGGCATCTTAAAGGACTAGAATAGAGAGTGATAATTGCGAAAGGGGAACGTATAGCACTTAAGAACTTAGAGGTAGTATTTCTGGCAGGCAATCCACTCCCTGCTAACATTCGTTTGCGTTATGCCCTGTGACATTCTTTTATTATGTGCATTGTGCCAGTGCTATTTTTAGTCAAATTCACAAGTTCCTGAGTTCAGCACTTTCAAAAGTTAGAACATAATAATTGTTATTTTTAGGAATTGTTACCTAAGGACATCTATTTGCTTCATGGAAAGCTGTATCTTGCTGTGTCTGCACAGGTGTTTGAAGCAGCAGTGAAAGATAAGAAAAGCTGTGAAATTATTGCAAACCTAAAATGTTCAAGTTTGTGAGTCAGTCACAGTTTGGTCTTTACCCCATTTTTAACTCCGGGGAGGAAGGAAGATTTACCAGTACAATGCTTGATTGAAATGGAGAGGAGGGAGATATACATATTTATTATTTGTTATAAATAATATTATTACTTATGAAAATATTTATATATAAAGCTATATCAGCTTAACCAACTGTATTTTGCTGTTAATGTCATCTTTTAAATGTTTATTCAGTAATCAAAATGGCAAAGTATCACCCTGTAAGACAACCTTTTGCATTACAATTCAGCTTCCCTCCAGTACTGTTCTGGAGGATATGGCCTTATTCTCAGAACACTACAAGAAGCAGTGAATAAGCCTGGAGATGCAGAAAAAGAATATATATATGAGTAACTGTTGTCTCTAATGTGCTCCTGAGATGAGAATTCTCAGTTGCTTGGGGTAATGTAATTTATGCATCTGCTCCTCAGAGCTGTGTTGAAGATATTGGCAAAATTTGACTTGCTAATGGACTGTATTTGCTTTAATTTGGTATGCAATAAAATATATATTTGCATTTTAATGAAACAAAAGGAACTGGGGTTAAATCAAATGTTGCTGTTGTGTTTAGCAGAATTTTCATTGTGGATTTAAGTCAGGATTGGATCCTACACAGCCCCTATGCTATTACAAAAAACAACACAATCCCTAAACATAGAGTGGAATTATTTCACATTATATCTTTTATATGAATGGGAATGGTTTCTGGAGGGAGTTAAATGTCCTACCTTGCATTCAAATGCTGAAGTTTCCAAAAACCTGTTAGAATAGCAGGACAGGGATCACCTACCAGTTCTGCTCATCTTTGGTTATGTCTGAAACACAATAGAGAGGTAGGGCAAGAGGGTATTTGTTATCCTATTCCATGTCAGTGTGGAGGAAAATTAGATGTTCATGCTCCAGGGATGCAAACTCAGCTTCTGTTTCTGGTTCTGAATTAACATTTAGAAAATATATAAATAAAAAAGGTTGTGAAGATATAATCACTTCTAAGATCACAGCACTGCTGCCTTAATGAGGTACCACCCAAGGATGAGGTGCTGCTTTTTGAACGGTGCTGATGCCCTGCAGGCTGTGCTCAGTGGAGAAGCTTTTTATTAATATTATTATTTTATGACCTCTTGTAGGCTCTGCAGAACAGAAATCATATTGATATTCTTGATAAATGACCCATAAAGACGTGATCTTCCTCTGTCGCTGTTGTTGAAGTTATTATTTGTAATATGACAAAGTTTAAATAGGCCAGTCATAATCTGGCTCCATTAGAATCTTTGACTTAAAATATAATTACCTCTATGTCACAGAAGACAAAAATGAGATAATGAGTATTAAAATGATGGGCCTAAATAGAGGTGTGTTCGGTACCCAAAATGGAAAGAGAGTGGAGATCCAGTATTAGAATACCTGATTTTCTGTATTGTGTTGCAGATGGATATGGAGTGTTTTGTGAGTATGATAATTAGGTTCTTTGTGTTACTCGTTTCCCTGTCTGCTGTTTGTGCTGTGGAGTGAATTCTGTTCATATTCCCTTGATACTGTTTAAACAAATTCCAGTAGAGCATTAAAATTAAGGACATTTCCTTTCCAAATGTGTATCTTTTGCTCTGCTTCATGTTGTTGCGGTCCAGAAAAGGGCAAAGCTGAAAGCGCAGGTGTTAAATCCTTTTTTATTTGTGCTCTGCATTTGATCCGTAACATTGAGTATTGTGTGCATGCAACATTGCTGTCCCCTGATAAAATGGAAAGATATAGATTTGAATTTGTTAGGTTCAACTGCAGGTGTTCTTTATATGATCAGAAATTTATTTTCCAGCCATTTTCTTTTCAGCTAGTTATATACGACATAGCAAACTGCTGAATGCTTGTAGCAGTTTGAATAACATGACTTTGAATAAATTGAAATGCTACTGCAGCTTTTTTGTGTGCTTGTCCTTTCTCTTTTTCACTTGCTTATGCTACACTTCTGATTTTTTCATTGTTCAATTAGCAGGATTTCAGAGATGCTAAATAATCAGCTCTGAAGGAGCTCATAATGTCTTAAATTCAGCAGCTGATACTCCTCAGTAAGCTGGGTTAGCTCTGGCAGGATCTACTAGGATGGACTTCGAAGTGTAATTAAAATAACTCTTGTGTCCTGAACACCGTGGGTATGACTCCCTCCCCTTCCTGTGTGTCAGCTTTAGTAAGGGCTGTTCTGGAAAAGGCAGCGAAGTGAGCACCTTAGAAACAAGCTGCAGCCACCCTTTGCCAGCAGCAGGTGCAGCAACGTTAACTGCTGTGCTAATGTAGCACTGCTGTGTCTGGTGGTTGCCTGCCTATGGGTAAAGTAGCACGTTTGTGGTTAAAGGAAGGGGTCTGGGCTGTGTGCAAGGAGACTTCTTGGGGGAGAAAAGCAGTGATTTTGTAAGAATTACTATTATTGTGTACTCAGGAGTACTGGATATAAACAAGGTACTTGACAGAGGAATGAGTTCTCGGCATTTTAGTGACTTAATAGTGACTGGGAAAACAATCTGATTCATTTGTTACATTGTTTTTTTCTAAGAGAATTTATTAGCACTGATGAAGGGAGATCGCTGTTCACTCTGTTCTATCTTTCCGATTTGGGTTTCAGAGAGGTATTTCGTGTGCATATTCACTGGTGAGCCCAGCTGTGAGAGTCATTCCACTTTAAAACAATAGTGTTCTGGAAGAGCAGAATTGCATTTGAGAAGAAGGTAGTAATGTGTAATAAGCACAATAAGGAGGAAGACTGCTGACAGAAAAAGATGGGATTGTTGTAGGTAAAAGAACAACAGAACGCAATTAGGGAAGAGGAAACTGATTAAAAGTGACTGAATAAAGGACTGAGCTTCGTGAGAGATGCAGCTGATACCTTCAGATGACTTTGTTGTCCAGTGCAGAGAAGCTGCTGGCAGGTTCTTAGTTAGCTTCAGTGAATGTTTTCCCATGCTTCAGTTCAGCCAAACCTTGCTGTTTACACACAGCTACACACTGCCTTATTTGCTTCGGAACTATAAGGATGAAACTACCTTATGCATGTGTATACTACTTTGTATGTGAGTGTACTGAATATTTATTATGGGATGATAATGATTTGATATCTAGCAAAGATTTTACATTTGAAATGCAAATGGTTTGTGAAAAAAAGATTTTGAATTTTTTGCTGATACATATATTAACTTAAATGTACATATCAGAGCATACATACGAAGGTATAGTAGTTTCTTTCCTATGCTTACATTATAGCAAGAGATGTTCATGACTAGCATCACTTTGATCTAGAAACTCCTATTTCCTTTTCAGGCTTTTTTGTGGTTTTCCATGGGTAAACATCAACCAGCAGAATTTCTAATAGCATATTTGCAGTGCCATTCATTAGTTTGGAACTCCAGTTGACCATGTTTCAGCTCTCAAGAGCTGTGCTTCTTTGCCAGCTTCTTCTCTAGCTCTGTGTTCTGTAACCGTCCCCAGACTTCGTCTTGAGCTGTGTCAGAAAGCAGAGTTCATTATCTGAATCAGAGTGTTCCTGGTTCAAAATAGAAGCGTACTGTTTATATCCTAAAATGATTGCCATCTGACAGCTTTATACACTGTCCCAGAAATGAATTAAAGATCCTAGCACAACTCCGTATCTCAGAAGTTACCAGTTCAATGGACTAGTTTGGCAACAGTGACAAGGATTGACAGTTGCTGGTTCCTGAACTGGCTTTCTTCCCTCGAGGAACCAAATCCTGTATTTGCTGAAGTGCATTGGAGTCTCCATTGTTTTCAGAGGACTGCAAGGTGACTATTCCAGCCAGGAACAGAGGCAGTGTTACATTTTATTTTTCTAGTTTACTTTTCCTTACAAGTCTTGCTGTTAGTCCTTTATGCTTTTACTTTCCTCATTTACTTTTGGATTTAGTCCCTTGATTAAATCATTTGAATATTAACTGCAACTGGTTTACAGACTGGTGTTTGTTTGCTTCTTTTCGTGAATTCTCTTTGGAAACTGTGGTCAGAATTGATCCTGTATTTATTTATGCCGATGCAAAAATATTATTCCAAGGAAAAGATGAAGAGACAAGATGACCCATCTGTTATTCTATTAAAAGCAGAGGTAGATCTAGTATACACTAGGAACTGTGACTGGAGAGTTAATCTGTTCTCTACTGCTTCTCATGTTTATTTTCCATTTTCACAGATGATTTTTTTTTTTTTTTTTTAAATCTCCTTTATAAATTTCCACCTTGGGTTTCCTTCTCAGCTGTTACCAGCCAGCCCACTGATCAAGCATTGTGTTTTTGCTAATTTCGTGAACTGTGTTAGAAGCAGAAATCAAATATGTGATAATGAATGTAATATACTTGAAAGTGCCGTGATGCTTAGTTGGAAGCCATTCATCATTAAGACCTTTCTCGTCTGTAATTTATGGTGAGGATGAATCATTCTCTTGGTAAAGGTTATAGTCATGTTCTAAATCACATTCTAAAAATGAAAAGAAAAAAAAATCCAGCAGTGATAAATAACTGCCATCTGGAATCTGTGCTATGCAATTGTGCCATGAGTTGTCATCCACATAAGATAAGCTTTTGAGGATGCTTAGACTGACTGCATAGACTTAGAGATATGAAATTGAAAAAATACGTTCCTTGTGAAGTGGAAGAAGTCCTAAAACTATGGAATTTGTTGCAGCACAGCTGTATGGGAGTAGGTAGAAGTTGGTAGTAGCTTTAGTGGGCTTCTTACTGTTTTCAGAAACAAGACTCACTTGAACTGTTTGGCTGATGAAGATGAACTGACATCAAAAGAAGTCCCTCAAATGTTTGTTTTGTTTTGTTTCTTTGGTGTATGGATTTATTTTATTTTTTATTTTATTTTTTTAACTTTGATGTGATTTGGAAGCACAGCAAGAAATGAACTGTGTGTGGGATTGTCTGGCCTTGAGAAATAGAAGATACTGGAATGAAATTCTTTTTTTTATTGCTTGAATAAAGATAAGAATTGAATTTCTGAGAAAAGGCATAAGAAAACAAGAGACCAGCTAAGAAAGGGGGGTGAAAAAGAGCCTTTAGAAGTAATCACTCTGAATCAACATCACATAAACTTCTGTTTCTGCCAGCTGCCCACTCACTCTCTCTTTTAATAGAAAGGATCATGTTGGTCTGCAACAAGCAGCGTGAGAAGCCATGGATTTACCAGGGGTGTGAGTTTTCCTTCTTAGTGGGTTTTAGCTCAAAAAGCTAACTTAATAATGGATTTGATATCTTCAGGATGAATGTAACTTATAAAAAAGCCCACAGTGTACAGCCAGGATCAGAACCAGGATGTCTCCATGCCTTGTGCTCATTGCTCTCTGCTTTACTGTCCCTCTCTTGAGGTATGTCTGGGGATGGATGCAGGTTTGCCTTTTGCAAAATCAGTGACGGAAGTCACAGGGATATTTTATTGATCTGTTATTTCTGTTCCTTTCAGCTGGTGTTGCCGGAGTACTCCATCCATAGCCTTTTCTGCATAATGTTTTTGTGTGCTCAGGAATGGCTCACGCTGGGCTTAAATGTTCCTCTGCTTTTTTATCACTTCTGGAGGTAAGCCCATCTTTTATATTTTGACTGCTAGTTAGCCATATGTGCCAACTCATCAGCCATGCAGATTGTATGAAGCTCAGCAACAGGAAAAAGGCCCAAAGACAGCTAAGACACAAGTTTGGAGAGAAAAAGTATACTCTGTGAAATGTTCAGGAAGGGGAAAGAAAACCTGTAGTACATAAACGTGGCTTCAAATAGCCTAATTTAGGTAGCCACGTTTAAATAACCATTTTGAATATTCCAAATGCAAGATGGAATCACCGCACCCAAATGAGAACTGGAAGTGGCCTGGAGTCTGAAGGTGGAGCACTAAGAGCTGTACAGGCTGGGAGCTGTCAAGGAGTTAATATCACAGGATCATTAAGGTTGGAAAAGACCACTAAGATTATTGTGTCCAACCACTAACCCACCCCCACCTTGCCATATATCACATCCGTCAGTGCCACGTCTCCATGGTTCTCAAACACCTCCTTGGATGGTGATTCCCTCACCTCCCCAAGCAGCTGGATTCTCCAGCTGTCTTCAGCTTTGGATCTCTGCTACATGTTTGTGCTTACCCAAGGGCTTCCTTAGTTGACCGTGTAGGAGCTGCTGTGGAGCAGCTTTAATGTTTTCTGGACTGAAGCTGCTGGCAATACAGCTTCCACTGAATTCTAGTAGAGGATCTGGCACCTCTGAAGATAACTGAGAGGCATTCATTTTTCTGTCTGTCAGTCTGCAGTCTTTTACTAGTTTTGCATTCCCACTGTATTTGGAAAAGCACAATTTTTGTCTGTCAGGTTCTTTCTGTGTTGCAGAGATACATATGGTAGCAGGGAACTTCTGTTGTGAAGTAGCTTGAAGAACAGCTCTGTAAAGAAGGCACTGCTAGTGCCTCAGCTATGAATTAAAAAATAGTAGCTTTTAAACTCTATTTTCTGCAAAACTCGGTAATAATGCAACGTCTTGTGGTAGATTTATATTATCCAGAAGTTAGAGTGACAGCATAGTTCTCAGAGAGTTTAATGAGATGAAGATATGAGCGCTCTTTTGTTGGGTATAATAAAGATCATGGTGTTTTATGATGCTGTCTTTCAAAGGATAACGACTCAAGTGTGAAAAGTAGAAAAAATACAGTGGAACAGGTCGTACTTGAAATAATGATGCCAAACTTAGGATATGTTTCTGTGGTTCTCCATATATATTGTCATAATTACTCATGTTGTTTGCTGCTCTTGGGTTCATTGTAAAAATTTCTGCATAAAACCATGGGAAGATAATTGTGTGTTATCATTCCAATGAAGCTGCAAAGTAACTGAGACTAAAATTCCTTTGCCAAAAACATCTTTCATCATAGCTTTTTCAAATATCCAGTCTCTGGTGAAAATAATAAGAAATTTCTCCCTTATAAGAAAAACATTTTCTGATAAAAAAATTATTTAGATAATGAATTTCTGAGCAGTGCTATGTGTAGGAAACACTAGTCAGACAAGTCTTTTGTTATACCGTATTGAATTTTTCCTTTTCAGAGTAGAGGAAACTGAGCTATCAACTGGTTGAGACTGTCACCTCTCATCATACCCGAAATTAGTTGTGTGGATACAGTTAAAGCCCAGTAATTCTTCTTCCATGCTGTGATCACAGACCACGTATTGGAACACACGATATACAAGTTACTAGCGAGTAAGCCAGAAAGAACTATATAGGCAGGGGGAATGTTGCAGTCTAATGATTTAATAGAGCACAGAAATGTCACATTTGCTTGGTTCTGCAATATATCTAGACAAGCATTCTGACTTAACCATGTCCAGAAAGTGAGGCTTGATAAAGAGAGGTAAATTTCTCCTATATGATGGAAGACTGTTTTCTTTTGAGGTGATGATCAGGACAGTATGTGTCAGCACATATCTAATACAGCACATTTCAGTTGTTCTAGAGCTCTCCTTCTCTTTCAGGTATTTTCGTTGCCCGGCAGATAGTTCAGAACTCGCTTATGATCCACCTGCAGTCATGAATGCTGATACCTTGAGTTACTGTCAAAAAGAGGCCTGGTGTAAGCTAGCTTTCTATCTCCTTTCTTTCTTCTACTATCTTTACTGGTAAGTCTGGTAATTTTACTGAGGGAATAGTAGCTGCTTTTCATTTGATGAAAATTGAAATTGCATTTAGGAGTGTCTGGAACAAATGTGTATGCTTCCTTAGCCTTATAGAACTGCTTCTGATCTTGATTCGGGGAAGCATAGCTACTTGCAGCAGCATGTGCTGAAATCTGTGGACACTTCATTACGTGTAGAATATCAAGCATTTGTCTGAGCATTTCTGCTGGAACAAAACTGTTGTGCTGAGCCCTGCTTTCCTTCATTCTAAAATGTACCCATAAGCCCAGTTCTGCTGCCTGGTCCTTAATAAAACAGCACTATATCCACTTTTGCTGTGCTTTCATTGCAAGAGCTAGAATTGCAGTAAAATGGGGCTGTGGTAATACACTGCAATTTCCTCATTTTTTAGAGTTATATTTAATATATATGGATTTGTGCTAGCTGGTTGTCTGCATTTTATTTCTTCTAGTGTATGGATTTTTCTCCGAAGGAAAGAAAACGTAGTTTTGTGGTAAACCTTGCCTGCCACACTGAGAGTTGCTGGTTGAAGTTGTAAATATCAAACGTGTGAAAGCGAAATGGTTTTGTTTCTTCACAGTTCAAATGCAGACATGAGAGCACATTTTAATAACCTCAAACACAGCTTGTGGTACAGTAGGATATCATTAATGAATTTGCTATTTCTTGAGTTCTTTTTGATATCTGTCTTGAATCCACCATAATTAAGATACTTTAGAGAGACAGAGAGAATGCAAAGGAAGGCACTGGCTGTTACAGTCAGACCTTGAGGAACAGACAGTAAAGGGTTATAAAAATCAAAGTGCTCTTCATGTTTCAAAAGGATACTTTCATATTGTGTCTTTCTTTTCACTCAGCATGATCTACACTTTGGTGAGCTCTTAACTAAAAGATCATCATTAAAGACTGAAAACAACAAAAGCTGTGGAGGTGCAAGGAGTGAGCCAAGTGATGCATGATTCAGAAATAAATAAGTAAATGAAAATTAAAGAGAGGAAAACTTTGAACCCAAGAAGTAAATAGAGTATGTGACAGAGACACCAAACAGAAGCAGAGTACCATGAAGAATGGCTGAGTTAACTGTTTATCTCCTGTCTCTGTGTGTTGCAGCAAATGACTTTCAAAACCCAAGGGAAACAAAAAAATGCAACCAAATAGACTGAGTTACAGAACTGTTTTTGTCTTCAAGGATAATGCTGCTCAGCTAAATGGATTCATCATAAAACGTAGTCCCTACTGCCTTCCAAGGAGCAAAGTTTCTTTTTTCGTTTTTAATGATTATTCTGTTCTGAGGAAGCGGAGGACAAGATCATCGTAAATAGCAGGAACATTTACACAGTACGTCATGAAAATGAGCACTAACTGGGGTTCAGACAAGATGTGTGACTGTTCTGCAGGAGTGTTCATGTGACACTAATCAAGCAGGGTGTCGGATCTTGGGGAATTGCTTTCTGTGGCTTTTTTTCCCCACTCCTCTTTAACAATAACAACAAAATTATTTAGAAATTGCAGTGTTCTGATTTTTTAATGACATGTTATTACTGTAGACAAACATCCAATATGTTTCTGTACTTCATTTGTGATGCATCAATAACATAATAAGTATAAATACACTGGAGTTGGCCTAACCATATCAAGCACATACCAGAGTAGTGTTCTTCTGATTGTGAAAAAGACTGGTAAGAACTACTTAAGTTTCGAGGATTGTAATACAGACACTATATTCATTAGAATTCTGGACAGTGAAATGCCACACCAGATTGTGGTCTGAAATTCTATTGTGTAATTTCATTTCTGCTGTCAAATTTATGCTGAAAGTCGCAAAATGTTTTTGTTCCGTATGAGGTGAGTATTTAAGTTGTTCAGTTCTTTTTATAACTTAAAAGGATTTTTTTATTATTTTATCGTATAACTAATATTTAATTTTATACATACAAGCTGTAAATCTTCATATATATGTATATACGAATACACATCTATGTAAGCACTCACAATCTATTCATATTTTATGTTAATTTGTTTGATGTACCAGGTCAAAAGCGTCATCTGTTCAGAACTGCTGCTAAATGTGTTTCAGCACTGAAGCTAGTGATCCAGGGCTGATTCCCTCAGAATCACAAAGGCAGTCACCAGTGCCCTGGGCAGCAGGAAGCTTCTAAGACTAGTACCAGCACACTCAGAGATTGGGTCCTGTGCTGTGGATGAGCTAATAAGATACGTTTTTGGCACAGATGCTGAGGAAAGCAGGGCAGAGAGTTCTGTATGGAAACAGCTTGTTCACAACTGGTCTCGTTAGCTTTGGCCCAGTGTAGACCCTGCCAAATTTGGTGTGGCTGTTGAGAGTCAACAGATTGTTCCTAAGGACTTTGGGCACAAGATTTCAGAAAAAAAGGTCCAGTCCTGTGTTCAGCACTGCTCCTGTGCTAATAAACACTATTTTAGAGCATGCTGGAGAAGCAATGGCTGCATGCAGTAATCTCATGTCTGGCAAAATAAAAACTGAGCTGGAGTTAATGTGTTGTGTACAGTGCCAAGGCTTTTTCTGGTTTGATCAGCCTACACTGACAAAATTAAATCCTCTTAGCCTGCAAAGCACTTTGCTTTGGTGCATGCTAACTGACTGCTGACTGCCTGTGTCAAGACATGGCTTGGAGGACTGCTAACTGGCTTCTGCAAAAGGTATACCGAGGTCATTCTAACAGTATTTAAATGATGAAATCCTGCTTAGTACTGACATTCTACAATTTACCAGTACAGACGTAACTGATTGTCTTGCATTGTACAGTTTTAATTTTTACAGCCTAGCATTTCCATTTCTAGAAGTGCACAACAGAGCTGCCATATCAGGTTACTTGGGAAACTAATTTCTGCCTGATGATTCAGAAGTTTGGATTGCACGTGTTACAGAAGTGACTGAAATGCTCTTCAAATCACATTGATCTTGCAGTCAGTATGGGTGTATTTGCTTGAAGTGTACTTGAGCTAAGCAATACTGAGTGGTTACAGAGCTAACTGTGAAAGCTCTTATGCCATGGTATAATTAATGCATAATCCATAAAAAGCTGAAGATTGTCTACTACTGGATTTCTTCTGTACATACTAGCTGAAAACATCTTGTTCTACAGTAGTTTGGAAGCTAGCTCCACAGGAGAAAATCAGCATTGCTGTAATAACTTCTAGACATCCTGCTACCTCATTAAACTCAACTCTGAGGAGGTGACTGAATCTTTCCATGCATCTTCCAGGGTGCATCAGAGGAGGAAGAAACAAAACTCAGATTCCCAGCGTTCCAGATAAGTGCTGTGAAGTCAGTTTTGTGAAAAATCCTGGCATGTTTTTTGTGAGGCTGAAAGTGGGTGAAATTCTGATCAGGTCTTGCAGGAAAAGGCACAAGTCCTTCTCGACTTCCATGCTGTTAGAAGTGAGCTGTCTCTTCTTCCATCTTCCTGTAGTAAAGCTCACCATCTTCTGTGTTATCTTTAAAGGATTTCTCTGCTGTCCTTCTTGATTAATCTTTCCTGATGTTCAGAGTATTCTTAAGTCTGTCTTACCCAAACTTATCCTTGCCATGAGTGGATAATGAAAGCTGGCTTTTTCAGTTCTTACCAATAATCCTTATTCAAAAAACATAATCCCACTGCTTTCAATAACAATTTATCCTAAAGAAAAAATGTGGTCTAAGTCTATTGAAAAAAATCCTTAATTGAGAATACTTTTCCTTTCCTGGAATTTAGTTAACCTGCTGAGTATAAATAACTTACAGCTCTTGATATTTTCATTGCTTGGTGTTGTTGCCCAGTCACATTGCAGTATCTTCCTGGATTGCCCCATCAGACCAACAGCACTTGGCTGCAGTCGTGGGCTACACCATTATGTGTTGTGTCTGCTATAGCAGATGGACTTCAATAGCATATTCATACTTGTGTCCAGATTAATCATTTTCTCATAATGGCAGGATTTTGTTTCCTTGCTTTGGTAACTTTTGTAGTAGAAAATTTTTCACTGCTCTAAAAGGTCCATAAATTTATCATGTATTCTTCTGTGTCAAGGCTAAGGGCTGTCTGCTGAACAGTTATACCCTTATGTAGTGGATGATTTCATAACCAGATTTACCATTTTTGCTGTTAGACTTGCTATATAAGTTATGAGAGAAAAAGTGCGAAAAGAGGTAGGAAGAATGATAAAGATACAGGTTGCCCTCTTTGTACCTGGCTATCTTTCTGGTAAAAATGAGCAAAGCATACTTTGACCAAACCAGGCAAGTGGATCTGCATAGTCAGTAGCGAATAATAGAAAAAGTGCTGGGATTTTCAGTTACAAGATCTTCTTTTCCCTACGTGACACTTAAGGAAGAAATAATCTCTGCTATTTCTTTAGTCACAAGTTCTCCTTCTTGGTGACAGGAAGTTGCATATTTTCTCCTCAAGCCTTCTTGCTTCCTGCCTCTTCTCCTGGAAAAGCAAATACCATTGCTTAGGAGCAGCAGTTTTCTTCTCTCACATGCTCTGGTGATAGATATGAACCCCACAAGGGTCATAGGAAATCACATTATTTCCCTTGCTCCCTTGCAGAGATGTGCAGTGAGCACACACATTCATTTTCTTCATTTGTACCATCTGTAAAGTGAGAATGGTGCTACCTACCTTGTGAAATCTTTCCACACATATAATACTCCCTTTCTTTTTGTGAATGCTGAATGTATTTAAAGGAAAAAGGTAGGAGGTGGAAAAACAAAATGTGAGTGGATGAAACCTGAGGGAGCTGCATACCAACAGAGTGGCTGCACAGCATGCTGGCCCAGAGATGCCTCCTCTTGGCTATGATGGAAAGGCAGCCCCAATGAGGAGGAACTGCTCTGTGCTTCTCTTCTCCTATTTATAGTCAGGTAACTGAACTGCAGTGATGCTGCAAGAAGTCACTGCTGCTATGACTGTTTCAGTTTCAAATGCAGCAAGACAATGCTGATAGCAGTATGATTCACCTGCAGATAATTAACTGTACTTAAAGTGTCATGAATGTTTTTCTTGTCTGTTCCTGGGGCCACGTGCTTCTTTTTGCACCAAGGTACTGAAAACTGACCTACACCTTCCTACGGAAACTATGGAGGTTGTGATGACCTGACGCTGCTGTGGGCTCATGCTTGTTCATTCATTAGTACAGGTATTAGCACTCTGTATTTCTTTCTCTATTCTGTTTCCACAGATACATAAAACTAATAATAATTTTACAGGGCATGGTCCAAAGTCCTGGAATTTACTGGAGATTTTCCTTTGTTTCCAAAGGATGTTGGATCATGCCCATGTATTACTATAGAGTTATGTGTGAAATAGAGTTGCATGAGAAACTCCCTAGAATGTTGCTGGTAAATGGTGTATTTTCTTTTAGATCTTGATGTCACATCAATTTGCATTAATTATACTCTTGGAAGAAGAACATGGGCATCAAAGGGACAAGAGGGATGTTTCAGTGCCAGACTGTCTGTGATTGTTAGGCCAACTTGGTGAAAATCTGGCTTCAAAGAAGTTAATGGAAGTTTTGTCTCTTACTTCATGTGAGTCCCCCTCAGCACTGTGAAATTTCTACCACAGTGGCAATGGAAATTAAAAACAGAAGGAAAAAAATTACCAAATATCTTCAGTTGGTCAAAGATGTTATTGGATGTTAGATAAAGCTTGTATTACCATAAATGGAACAGAAGGTAAAAAGATCAAATTAAAATACAGTGTTTTTATTTAGAAAGCAATTATTATCAATCTACCATCCATGCAGCACTGAGCTTTACATCAGTAATCTCAATTCATTCTTATTCTGGTGAGTTTATCATTTTTTATCACTCTTTAATCACAGACACATTGTTCTGATTTATTCTGTGCAGGTATGCAATTGTAGGTGGGCAGGAGGGAAAATTCTGCTCTGAAATACAGCATTTCCTCCCTCTTTTCCTCCCAAATAGTCTGTGAGTATATGTGATAACAAAATTCTAGTGGTGTCAGTGATACATCTCAGTGATGAAGCCATTTGCTGCAGATGATCCTGTGCTGCAATTTTACAAACCACTGTTCTGTAAATATTTTTAAGTGCTTATACAATTAACATGGTTATTTTCTTACCTGTAAATTGGTGGGCAAATTCTCATTCAAGAACACATGTAGTTCCATGGCCTAGTTCTGTGCGTTTCTGGGTAGTGAGACTATCAGTAAAGCTCTGGGGGAAATAAAGTACCTTTTAAAAATATTTTTTCTAGTAATGTATGTAGGTCATACATTATGGAAGTGGAACAAAATGTTAAGAGACAGAAGTACTTATTTTGTCCAAAGCTTGAATAGATGTTCCTTTTTTTTTTTTTTTTTCCCTTTTTTTCTTTGTTTCCTTTTTTTTTCCCATGAAATATCTCTAATATCACCATTGTGTCCTGACAGATCTGAAAAGATCTGACTGTCCTGCTGTTGTGGTAGTTCAGTCTTATTAAGCAGATTTCCAAATACCGATCATTGACATGAAACACTGCCAGGAAAGCATAGCTCCTACAAACTATGCCAAGATTTATGCAGCCAAAGTGTAGTCTTGTGGGATAGCTCAAACCAGAATTTCTGCTCCATCTGCACTATAGCGCTTCCATTTTGCTTAGTTTATAAAACAATGTAAATCACAAGACAGAAGGTAATCAGGCTGTCGCTGTTAATAGGAATGCAAAGTTTGGCCACAGTTATTCCAAATAATTACTGTTTCAGACTTATTGACAGAATAAAGTTACTGAAGATGTGAATTGAGCTGTTAATTGCAGCTTTAGCAATCCATAAATTCATTTCTTTTGAAACAGGAGCTTTTAGACCTTACCTGACACAACGTGGCAAATATAAATATATTAAAATAATAACAATAAAGAACCGCAAATGCAAAATGTAGCAAATGTAGCTGATTCTTTTACAAATATCCAGATAGCTTTGCTGTTTAAATGTAATTTCTGGATCTTATTACAAGTCTCTGGACTTCTGAAGTACTTGAATGTAGCCATTGTTGAGAACAGTTCTGCAGTATAGGCAAATTTGAGCTTGGTTACGTCTTCACAGCCACCAAGAAATCTTGTCATGGAGGGACACTTACTGCAGAGCAGATGAGATTCCCTTTGTCACTTTGAATCGCTTGCTCTTTCTTAAAGTAAGAACATGACAGTCCAGAACGCTTAGCCATTTGCAGCTAATGACGTTGACCTACCTTGTCTTTACAAGCACACAGTGGTCGTACCTTAAGGCAAAAGCAGTTCTCCTTGACCTGTTTGTTTTGAGGTGGTTTGTTGTTTCTTTGTCTTGTTTTGTCTATAAGGAGTATTTGTTTTCTGTGCCTAATAAGCAGTGTCTCTAGGTTGGTTTTGGAAACCTTCCTCCCAACTGTCCTTTTGTAGGGTGTGTTTTAGTAGAGTTTCAAGCGTACTAAATCCATCTCTTTGAAATGCATTTCTCCTCAGGTCTGACTTTCAGCTTTCCTGCTGTTTCTTTGCTGAGTGGATGTCTGGCTAGGGAGAAGTACATAAATGAATTAAAAAGCTATACAAAATATCTGGAGGAGGAGGAGGATTCTTATCTGTCTTTCCTTGTAATGTAAAAACAATGGGAGCACTGAAAAAAAAAAAAGAGAGGCCAAGATATAACACATGAAAAAAAATCTAAACCAGTTTCTAATCAGTGAAAGTTCTTGTTGAAAGAGTAAAGCCACAGAAGAGATACAAACCCATATGTCTCTCAGGAGACATTTAACTATCAGTGAATTCAGTTCAGCAGGCTATATACACTTTGTCCAGCTTATCAGTTATGCAGCATTTCTTGCTTTGCTCTGAAATGACTACAAGGACCTGCAATTAGAGATAGCAGCTGGAACCAGATGGGCCATTGTTCTGTAGGTTGGAGGATTCAGATCCTGTTCTTAAATGACCACAAAAACAAACCACCCACTGAACCAGAAACTATGTTTCAAATTGTGAACTTCTCTACCCTGAGAATAAAACTGTTAAAATGACTTTTGGCACATAATTGTCACAGACTGTTTGCCGGGGGAAGCTGTGGTGCCCCATCCCTGGTAGCACTCAAGGCCAAGCAGGATGGGGCCCTGGGCAGCCTGAGCTGATAGGGGACACCCTGCCCACAGCGAGAGGTTGAGTCTGGGTGGACTTTGGGGTCCCTTCCAGCCCAAACCATTCTGTGATTGATGCTCTATATGCTAAAGCCTTATAAAGCAAAGTATGCTGTTTCAGGAGTAGCTTGCCTTGGAACACCCAGAAAGGAAGTTAACGCAGAAAATAGTTGATTTGTTGCTCAGGTATTTTACAGTGTTACTTGGAATTAAAAAATAAGTCAAAACCAGGTGGGTGTTGTTTTTTTTTTTTCTTTTTTAAAGAAATTGTCATGGTTCATGTATCAGATCTGAGAAAATTAGAGTTTAATTCTGTCCTGTTCCTTTGCCACTTTGGGCAGGCACTTTGACTCTCAGCTCGCTATCCCTAAGTGGAGAAGATAGTGCTCCTTTTCTCCCTCATATTGTCTGGCTTATCAATTTAGATTGTGAACTTTAGTGAGATGGAATTGCTCTTTTCTCTAAGTAATGCCTAACATTGCAGAGCTGGACTTGGGAATTACAGGGCTAGATGTTATTATAATGTAAATAATTAATATTTCTTTTCCTCGTGGGAGGAAGCAACTGAATTCAGTAGAATTAGTCAAAATGCATTTGTTACACTGTCACTAAGATCAATGCCTGACCTGGTACCTTGCTGAGCCTTAGGGCTAGCTGACAGACTTCAATGCTTTTCCCTCCGTAAGGCTGTAACTCAATGCTGACAAAAAGCAATAAAACTTAGAGAATAAAGGAAATAAAAAAAAAGCAACTCATTCTAGCATGCTGCACCCTTCTAACCACTCCTTGCTACAACCTTTTATCCTCCCCCTTCATCGCACAGTTGACATCCCATTTTATTGATCTTGCAGTGTTGCACTGAGAGCACGCCCAATGTAAGCTCAGGCTTAAGTGGTGGCACTGGCTGTATCTACGTTGTTTGTCTGCCTGTGGGCATTTATTTGGTAATGAAAACATCTTCATTTGGTTTTAACTAGGTACAAATGCAAATCAGCTGATTTGATATAAATCCTTTTTGTTCTGAAATAGGACTAAATCTGCAATATATATCTATATATCTACAGATGCTGCCTATCGCAGCAGATCCAAGCGTTGGCATTTCTTACAGGATTACACTACGTGGGAAGAGGAAGCAGTATTTCTGGGCTGTAGTGACTTCTTCCAAGTTTGTTTGAAATTCCTTTTCAGCAAACAGTGCTGGAGGTCCCTGAGGAGCTGTTATGCCCACATACCTGGAATCATTGGTAACCCCGAGTCCTATCAAGTGCCTGGGATGGTCTTAGCAGTGGGTGTTCAGGCCCAGCTGTACATACCTGGCTCAGCATCCTAATTCCAACAGTGGCCAGAGCCTTAGAGGAACATCTAACAGAGTGCTGATGGATGTGCTATGATCCGTCCAGTATGTCAAGTCTCATCCTGGCCGCATACAGAAGGAGATTAGTATAAGCCTCCGCTGGTTGAAGTTAATATCCCTGAAGCATTAGTCATAACTCTTTTTTTTTTTTTAATGCATTCAAATATCCAACCTTTTATTCCAACTGATTTTTTTTTTTTTTTCCTATGGGCTCCAGAATTTTATTAGATATTGTTTGGAAAAAATACATATATATTACTTTAGAATGTATTCCTAGATTCATTCAAAGTCTCCATTCCCTGAGATTGGCAAAGCAGAACATTTTGATGTATCACCTTCACAGTGTTCATTATCAATTTCTGTTATGAGCCATTTTGTCATCTTTTTAAAGTGGTCTATACTAGGATTCTGAGCGCTTCTGCACCTATTTTTATATGCCTCATCTGAGCCTCTGTTTCCTTTTGTGGTAGCATAATGGCATATATTTTTAATTTGGTTGATTCAAACAGCATTTTTTGCATTTTGCTTGCTATTCATTATTGTGCTCCACATGCAATCTTGCCTTTTACATTTTTGTGTTTAAATTACATCTGCCAGGAGGCACAAGTCTTTCCTGAGCGTTCCAACTGCAATAGCCATTTGGGCAGATATCCAACTGGACAGATTGGACTGAGATAGCCAGTAGAACCAATTCCTTATTTGGATTTGGAATCCAAATCAGCTACTTTTTAAACCAAAATAAATCTGTGTGCCAGCCCTTGCGATGCACGGTCTGTGGACTCTGTGGACCAAGTGCAGCTGTGTGGCATGTAGGCCCCCAAACAGAAGCTTTACTCATCCTGATCTGTCCAGCCAAGAGGAATGACTGTCTGATGAGTCACTGGAAGGAGGGAGCATTGCACTGTAAGGTTTGTCTGTCACTTGCAAAGAAATCTGAATATTGTGTGTATGACGTATCTGGCTTGCACAAGAAATCATCTTCTATTAAAGAAAGCCAGCATAGTTTAATATTTTAAGTACATCACAGGGATGCCTACGTTTATTTCCTATTATCCTAATGACTTATTTTCAATGAGGCATTGCTTTCTTTTTGAGGATATTGGCTTTTTCCTCTCTCTAAAATTGGGTAAATGTTGAAAATTGCAATTTTGTAGTGAATGAGGAAATTCCAGATGCAGTCTCAGAGAGGAAAGAACGGTATTGATATCACAGCTCACAAATGCTAACTGACTTGAAATTGGGGGATTTTCAATGGTTAACATCTTGCATGTTATCTTACAAGGGTGTTTCCTCAGCAGAACTCTTTAAATGATATCATTGAGTTGTGTTGGTTTCGTAGATTGTATGTCCTTATTTGCATAATAGTCCAACAAGTTCATCAGCCAAGCTCCTGTGTGTAAGAAATCTAATGCATTTTGTTAGCAGCTCAAGTAGTTCTTAGATCTGTGGATTATGGCACATAGCATTCCAGGCATGATCTTTGTGACCTTCCAGGAATGTATTAGCTGACTGACAGTTACCAGAATTTTGTTATAAAACTTTTAACATTTTACTTTAAATTCATTTATTTATTACTTATATTATTATAATCCTTCTTTAACTACAGATTGGACTTGATTCCAAGTGGTCACTTCCAACCACTATGATTCTGTGATTTTGTGATATGTATTGTTATTGTATTATATTAAGTTATATATGTTATATGTAACATATACTATTTATATTATTATTCTTAGTATTTCAGTCTATTTGAAATACATTTATTCAAATTCAGTAAGTGAAGGAGATGAAGGAGGTGATAATTAATGCAGTCTGTAAAATAGTTCTGCAGTGAAATGTAGCATAGAAGGGCTGATCATTAGGCATTAATGGTAGAAAATTCCTCATCCTTAAGTAGTTGGTGTACTAATTTGTGTTCCTCTCTGAGTATCCACAGCTACTAAAAGCCTGACAGCTCATCTTAGACCTCATGAGGAAACAACAAAATTAACGGCAAGAGATATGGCATCCATGGAGCTCTGTACTTAGGGCTGTTTAGATGTAGAAAGGAATGGGTAAATGATGAGAGGTGGAGGTGTAGTGGTGTTCAGATATTATGGTATGCTTACATTAAAAATGTCTTCAGCTGATCTGAGCAAAAACCTCTGTATCTATATTATGGTCACCTACCTATATGCTTTATTCATCTGCCATCGTAGAATGGCCTGGGTTGAAAAGGATCTCAAAGAATCATAGAATTGCTTGAGTTGGAAGGGATCTCTAAAGCCCATCTAGTCCAACTCCCCTGCACTGAACAAGAACACCTGCAGCAGACCAGGGTGCTTAGAGTCCCTCCATCCTGACCTTGGATGTTCCCAAGGAACGGACATCCACCACCTCTCTGAGCAATAGGTCTCAGTGACTCACCACCCTTATTATGAAAAACTTCTTCCTTATATTCAATCTAAAAAGTTCATTACTATGAAAGTGGTGAGGTGCTGGCACAGGCTGCCAGAGAGGTTGTGGATGCCCCATCCCTGGAGGTGTTCAAGGCCAGTCTCTATGGGGCCCTGGGCAGCCCGGTCAAGTATTAAATGTGGAGGTTGGTGGCCCTGCATGTGGCAGGGGGATGGAGATTCGTGATTCTTGAGGTTCCTTCCAATCCTGGCCATTCTGTGATTCTGTAAAAATATGACTTACAACCTCTGATTCCCTATCTAGGGTGGGAATCTGCTCTAAAGAGAGCAGGTAGCCTACTTTGTAAAGACAAGAAGCATTATTAGAGAAAATAACTTGTGAAGTCTTGATGTCTTGATGTAGTTCTGATTACTGTACTAGTTCCAACCCTGATCTAATAAAAGTACAACACTTTATAATACATACCATTTAGGATCTGAAAGAGCAAGTGCTTTTAAGCTGGAAGGATAACATGAAGGAAGAAATACGTATGCAATTTCCTATGATTGCACATGAGAAAATTTGAACTGAGGCGGTTATCTTCAGGGAGAGAACTTCTAAGGGAGAAATATTAATAACTTCCTGAATGGAGAAGCAAACAAACATTATCTCCAGTGGCACTCCTCATTGCACAGAATGGACACTGTGTACTTGTGATCTGGGTTGTTCATTCCATCAGGTGATGACATCTAACATTCCTTAAATTAAGCAGTGAGTAATGGAGGACCTAAACAAAGTTATCAGCTGTCCAGCAAGCAGTCACTGTCAGCTGTCCTGTAACCCTGCACAACAGTCTTCTCTGGGAGACTACAGGAATGATGTTATTGACTCGTTACATGATTAACTGCTTGTTGTGATGGTCAAGTTATTTTTCACTTAGATCTGCGTGGTCAAACGGGATGTTATTTATTTATTTACCTCTGATTTGATTTCATCCGTTATTGCCTCAGATTAAGTTCTGTGTTCCCATGGAGTTTAATCCACCTGTCTCTACTAAAACTGCTTGAGACGGTCGGTCACTGTTGCAACGCACACTGAATGCTAATGCATGTGTTGTGCTTCTTATCCCAGACTGAATGACAGCTTCCAGGAGGGAGAAGGGTATGAAAAGATTTCAAGTGCTGCATGAACCCAGCTATTTTCTTACACTGTAAATGAAATCAAAAGAAACGTTTGACAAAACTTAAGGATTTGGGTTTTTTAAGTTATTATAATTTTAACTACATTGATGGTAACAATCATTAGGAAATGCTACATAGGAATTGTAGTTTTAGCTTATGATCTGTATTAACTGCATGTTGAAATGCAGCTGTGCGGTTCCTATGAGTATGAGAGAGTGAGTTACTGTTGTATAAAAAGGGGCTAGTTAGATGCTTTGCCTTGCGTAGTACTGCAGTATCTAAGCACATCCTACAAACATCCAGTGAGTGTCTGAATTAGAAGGAGACCTGATGGTTAAGGTATAAATAATTGCAAGTTCTGCGCTCTGCAATTAGGAAGAAAGAATCAAGATGTCAAGGGAAGCAGAAAGATAGTCGAGAAAAGATTAATTGATGGGGCAAAGGTAAATGACCACTTAACGAGAGAACAGGTGAGTAGGAAGGGGGATTTAAAACAACAACAAAATGTGTCTGTCTTTCTATGTATGTTTCTGAGTTGCAAGAGAGCTCACTTCTGAGTATGGAGCCTGGGGAACCTGCAGTTACCCAGAGTGCCATGGTGATGAGTATGGCCCTGAAGCTGAGCTCCTGATTTCAGTGTGCAGTCAGAGCTGTCCTGTGGCACAGAGTAATGGTAATTATAAGCATTGCAGGAGCCTGCTGCTGTCAGAACTGAAGTCTGATCATTTATCTGTTATTAAATGTTTACCTACTTAGAAATTCCACACTGCACGACGTTAAAGTAAGGTTTAAAGTTGTTTTCAATTTGGTTTTCTTTCACTGTTTAACCAAAATTTCTGAGCTCAGGCTGCTTGGTTATGTGCTGTTTTCTGGAAAGTTCCTGGTAGTTGTATTTGTTGTTTCTACTGTAGCAGCCTGGTCCTTTCAGACTCATTCATGCAATGAGCAAACAGCTGAGTGTTTCACACCAACTTACATTTCGGCTCATTTTTGTTAAGCATAACAAGTCTGAATTGGTATCTATGGGAGTAATTGCTGCTGCATGGCATCTGAATACCTGAAAGAACACAGGTGTTACAGCACAGAATTCCCAGCCTTTTGGGATCATATCTCTGATACCAGATGTAACAGCTCAAAAGTGATAAAGTGCTCATGCAAGATCTTCCTCTACTAGGGAGAAAATTGTGTGTGGAAAAACTTAGGGCAAAAAAACAATTCAGAGGAGAGAGGGAGGCACAGTTCTGCCCTGGGCTTTCTGTTACCATTATTATTTTCGCATTGACTTCAATAAAGCCTGAATTTTGCTTAGAAAGTGGAAGGGACTGAGCAACAGGAGTAATGGCCTCCATGCCAATTCCAATGGGCTTTACCCATATTGCTGACACTTTCACAATAAGAAAGAAACCATAAATCAAATTCATATTGGAATAATGATATGTGACTAAAACATTAATAATGGAATAATAGATGCATTTAATTCATATGGAAAAGAGTACAGAATAGTACTGCTGATGTTTCATAAGGACAATGATGAATTTTTTATCAGGGAACAGTCTGGTTTGCAGACTTTTCAGTTCTCACACAGAGAAGCTATGAACTTCTTCAAAACTTTCCATGTCAGTGCAACACACTCTTATATTTTTAATATCATCCTGTTTAAGGGCACCATCCCATTCCTTAACTTTATTTTTCCTACTCTTGAAATAGATGCATTTTCTCCACTTGAGATCTGACTATTGTAGATGATCCCATTGTTAATGTTGGTTTGGTATCATGGCAATGTACTGATGCTGGTATTTACCAAGTGAGAATTCCTGAAAAAAAAGCTTAGATTCCCTTCTGGGATGAAGAGGGTGTTCAAACCTTGTACAGATCTTTAGGGGTTCTCAGAATTGCTCTTGGAAGGTCGTGCTGGAGTTCAAGAAGCCCTCAGATTATTCACCACATGGATTCCTGTGAAGAAATAGCTGCAGCTGACAGAAACACAAATGCAATGCCAGTGCTTCGTTCTAAACCAACCTTTGGGCTGAGTGTGTCAGCTGGTCCCAAAGTGCATGGTTTGCTTTCATTTTTCACCTTATAAAATGAATTTGGGATGTTCTGCTGGTTTATTTAAGGTGCTTTATTTATTTCATGTGTTTGCCACATCTGTATTCTTCAGTGATAATTTCATTTTTCCCTCTTATTCCTTTCTCTACCTCCATCAATTTACAGTTTAGTTTGTAACCTGTGTTTATTCACGTAATATACTTACTGCATTTTTCTCTTAAGTAATAAGAATTTGGATTTTTTAGTGTATGGAGCAAAGTCCTCTCAGCCTGCAGGGAAACTTTTCAGGAGAGTTCTGAGAATTCAGTTTGCTGCAGCTACTGGAAAGCCATCTGTCTTTATCCATCCTGAGACTGCCTAAACGTCTGAAAGGCATTAAAGTCTGAAAATATTAAAGGCTCGTTTTTTCACAAAGGGTATTGTTTTTTTCCAGTACATTGCATTTGATTTTGGCTTCTTGATTTTATATCAGGGACTAAAAAAAATTTTGTATCCATGCTCCTATGGCAGTTTCTATATATACTTCTTTTTATATACTCCTATGTATATAACTGCTATAGGAGTGTCTGTGTATGTAAGTATATGCATGTGCGTATGTATGTATGTATGTATGTATAGAATCGTAAATAGCTATGGACTCATAGAAAGCAATATCTATTCATGTCTTTCCTGGGATTTTCAGTACAGTGGGATCTATGTCTGCTACAAAGACTCCTTCTGAGGTTGCACATTAGGAAGAATTTCTTAGGAAGAGCAGTGAGACACTGGTGCAGGCTGCTCATGGAGGTGGGGGAGGCACCTACCCTGGAGGTGTGCAAGAACTGTGGATGTAGCACTGAAGGACAAGGTCAGTGGGCAGTATTGGTGGGGATGGGCTGGCAGTTGGTCCTTTGCAACCTTGATGATTCTATGAGTCTGGTAATCATGACAGAATTCCATATAATTAAAAATATATATATATCTGTATGGATCAAGGCTGCTTTGCTGATTAATGTGCTCTTGCTATTTTCAGTTATAACCAGAGAATGGTCTGTTTAAAGATGTGAGATTTATGTTTAAATATGTTTATAATCAGAGTGGAAAAACATGGCTCCTCTTAGAACTTCCTTAACCTTTCCAGCATTTCCTATTTGCCCTTAGATTTGTTTTTTTAATGTTTTATGATGAAAATTGTTTTAAAGCATTTCCTCGTATCTCTTAACAAAGCAGAGTGCTTGCTTTAGCAAACTGTAACTTTGTCAGCAGGTGTTAATTTAAATTTCATTCACTTTATTTGGTTTGGATCACGTTACCCTTCAATCATTGTTGCAGTAATGCTATTTATCTCAGCACAAAGAGGATACAAAAGTCTCATGCAAAGAGACATTGCTGTTTGTAAACCTACAGAAAATGTGTAAATACAATCATGTGTTACAAAAAGAAGTAAAACATTTGCATTTGCTGTAAAAGCCACATAGAATGCTTCTGGTTTCAATTATTAAACAGATTAATGGAATTATTTCTGCCAGCTAATGTAATGGCAACTGCTACTTAAATTAATTACATCCAGATTAGCAGTAGCGTTTAGAAAAAGGAGTTTTATTCTTTGATTAAAAGTGAACATTTTTCAACTGAAACTGCCCTAGAATAATGAGAGAGCATTGGAAGTCTCCATTCTCAGGAGTCGTTCCTTTCTGAATCTTTCATAAAACTTAGCATTTATAAACAAACAGAAAAATCTGCAGGTATTGATTAGGTCACATATTTTTACGTGTGGCAAATTTATTTCAGCATTCCAATTTTTCTTGTTCTTATAACCACAGGTAGTTTCAGTAGGAGCTCTGCATGTAAATCCCCTCTGCATAAGTGCATGGATTTTATTTTTTGTATCATTTGAGATTCAGTTTCTTTGTTGTGACACTTATTACTCACTCTTATTACTCACTCACCAAGTCAGAATTATTCATATTAATGTGATTAAAAAGATCTTATTTTGTTTGGGTATAATGGTTTCAGATTGGCAAATAAAGGGTTAATTATGATTTGAATCTTTAGGAAAGCCTTGTATAGTCAAATCATGTATGTTTGAGTTTGTTCTGAGCAAACTGCTTGTCTTCTATAGATCTCCAGCTGTGTCTGGCAGTCCAGATAAAATCTATTTCCATTCTTGAAATGCACTTCGTTATTTTAATTCTGTTATAATTTTACTATTAATGAAACACAAGTGAAAGAATATGATCTGTGTGCAGTTGGAGCTCAAGAAAACTTAAAAGTGGACTGAGCTCAAGATAGCGAAGTGCTAAGCAGTTTTATCTTTAAAAATTTCCAGCTTGGTGGGGGTGTACTGACATCTGATTACTTCATCCAAGTATTTACATTACTCATGTCATCTTGAAACTATTGAAAGAAGTTAACTAAACCGTTTACAATTGGGAAATCCAAGAACTGGTGGGAACTTCTCAAACGCATTAGAAAAAAATGGAAAATCAATTTTGTCAAACTATTTTTTTTTTATTGACTATATTACAGTTATAATAAACTTCTGTAGCTTTTTATAGACTACTAAAGAACAAGCACCCAGAAGTAGAGGTGCAGTCGCAGCAGGAAGACTGTGACATGCCTGCTGACTCCCTCTTTCTGGGAGACAGCAAGAGTAACTAACCAGCAAGAGCCACTAACCATGGCTGGAAAGTTCAAGGAATTCAGAGAACAGCTTATTACAAAAGAACCCCAACCAGTTATGTGCTCTCTCACATCTATGTTGATACTGGGGTTGGACAAGCCAATGGGCAGCCAACCCGTGGCCAGGCAGGGCCCACAGGTACAGCCGTTGGCACTCTGGGCCCCAACGGTTCTCCAATAACTGGAGAAGGAACAGCAGTGGGGTGAGGGCTGCCATAACCCCTCACAGCTCTGCAGACCCTGCCCATCCCACCCAGGTGCCCTTGGTTGGACATCACAGCCGCAGAGATGGTGATCAAGGCTAGGGTTCCCAACAACCATGTGCTTTCTTTGAGCTTCTGCTGGTAGACCTGACCCAGCCTAGGTAGCCTGTTTCACCTCAGTCTTTACTGTGCTAAAATATGCTCGTGATCCACTGGCCATGCATTAATTCATTAAGAAACAGTAACTGTTTTATGTGTATGAATCTTAAAGGTGCAGTTGGCTGTTCAGCCTCATATTTATTCAGCTTCCCAACACACTATTTTATTAGCACTTACGCTTATATTTTGATGTGCATGGCTTTAAGGTATCTATCTGTAACATGGGTTGAGGCTAAAAATCCTATGTTTGCCTATGTTAATATCCACAACTGTTCCCACACTACTTGATTTCTGTTGGTGCAGGTCTTCTCAAGTGTGAAGTTCACTTTAAGGGCGCAGTGCAGAAACAGTCATTATTGCAGATTTCATTTAATTGATGTTTTCTTACTGTTAGGACAAAGCATACCAACCACAGATGGATGGGCACAACAGAATGCTGAAAGAACAGTTAGAGTCTCATCTCCGTTTTGAAGCAGAGAGGGCAGAGGTGCTGCTTATGGCAAAAGGCAGATGTATCTTGTGTGGGCCAGCGGGCATCAGGAGGAAGGGCAGCAGTGAACTGGTGAGAATGGGCATGTTTGCAACAACATCAGTATCAAATTACTGTTTACAGAATTGATTTTGTTTTCTGGTGCACTTTGGTGCATATTGAGGTGTTTTGTAAGATAGAAAGATGTAAAATCTTTTGAATTTGTTCATGACTTGCTACCCCCCGTCTCTTCAAAGCAGACTTAGCAGATAGCTTCACCTTACTAAATTACTCCTACCAAATATGCTACTACATAAGTCATCATTAAAATACCTTCTCACAGCAGTAAACTGTAGCTGTCGAATTTGAAGCAGAGGCATTGCATGATGACTCATTTTATCCTAGATTTTTGTTTTTTTACACAGTCCAAAGTGTTTATTCAAGTCATTCCTGTAATGTAGCAAAGTTCTTTTGCACAAGGGTGAAGTCAGTATGCTAACAGAAGTCAGTCCTCTGTGTTTTATATATGTTAACCTACTACTCCATCTATAATGCCAGTTAATTAATCTAATTTCCATGATTAATGGCAATCTGTTCACTGAGTGGCACAAGTTTCCTACAAAACTATGGTTCCTTGTTCTAAATTTAGAATCTGTTTTTTCTTTTTCTGAAGGTTGTAACTATTTCAGGCTTAGGTTGATGGAAAAAGAAGTATTAATATGTCACTATACTCTGTATGAAAATATTAGATATTAATTTTGGTGCTTTGCACATCGTTGTTTTTAAGCTATTTATCAGGATTCTTTTTTATAAGTAATTTTCATGCACATAAAATGTTGTTAATATTTTAAGTAAGAAAGATTCTTTAATGAAAGCTGAGTTAGGGTATCCTTTAACTTTTGAAAACATTTTGCATAGTTTTTAGATAATTTATTCTTTGGTGTTTTGGGGAGTATAACACATGACCACTTACTCAACCATTATACACTGATGTTTTTTGTTCCCAGCTATCTCCAGTAGAGAAGTACTCCATTCTTCACACGGCAGTTTATAGAGCAAGAACAGAAACTAAGCACAAAGCAGAAATAAATGAAGAAGGTGATGTGCGTTCTAGTAAAGTGTATGTAAACTCATATTTCTCTCTTTATGATAATTTTTTGTCCTCTGCTAGTTAAAATATGAAACAGCAATGGACTGACTTATGTGACTGCTTCCCTGTGAGTTCTTTTAAGTCTGGATTAACACTCTGGCATAACCATTATAATTTTGACTGACTGTAATAGAGACCTATCTTGTTTATGTCCATGCAAATCTGGAGAAGTGCAGGCAAATCATTATAAAAGAAATAGAGATTAGTTGCATTGTACTGTTTGATTCTAGCAAAATGGGGAAGTTACAAGAACTATTCTTATATACTGTGTTACTATCACCTGTCTATGTAAAAGTACACAAAGATGAGCATACTTTGGATTTAGTGGTAACATCCATCAATATTGGATTCTGGATGTTTGGGGCTGCAGCTTTACTGTATACAAGTCAAGCTCATAGAGAGCAGGTTCATTGCTTCTTCCCTTTCTGAATCTCCCAGTGCTGTCCTTCTCAACAGCTACACAGAGCAGAAAGCTCTAGAAGCCTGTAATCCCCTGACCTCTGGCATGGGTCGTCTTTTGGTTTCCTTTTCCTTTTTATACAGGTGGTGAGAAAGGAAAGCAGTTTTCCCATGTTGAAGAGACAGGAATGCCTTCTTACATGCAAACCTCCATTCCTGAATTTTGTGGGTTGGATTAAAGCCACAGTCAGATTGTTTTTATCCTTGGGGTAATTTTATGCATTCGTTTCTTCACAGTGGATTTTGATCAAGTTGATCTCTTGCCTCTAAACTCTGATGGGAGATGTCGAGATCTGGAGAACATCTTTAATTTTGATATCACCCTTACTGTATATTTTGTAACAATAAACTTCTAAATTTCTACCAAAGGACAGCTGCACTTTAATCATAAATACATACTATGATGCAAGTAATAGTTTAGTTGATTTTTCTATTTTACCATATGACTTGATCTGCAGGGTTTTTTCCCCTTACATTTGCTTATTTATAGACTCAAAAAAATATAAGGATGAAGGAGAAGAATCTGTTTGTCAGCCCACGGGACAGTCTGACCATGAGGCAATGGAGCTGAAGAGGAGCATAGCAAAAGTAGTATCCACAACCTCAGAGGACAGTAGTGGTACATCACCTTCTTCAACTCTGTATGGTAAAGTACATAAAATGACAGAAACGTGCAGTAGTAATAAGTATGACTTTCTTTCTTTATCATGATAAATGTGTAAAAACAGTCTTGCAAATGCTGGCATCTTTAAAATATATATATATATATATGTAAAAATGGGATAGTGAAGATGGAACACAGACTTTACCTCAGTATGCCAACTGCAAAGTGCGTGAGTATGTGTTATTGTGTTTTTAAACAAATTCTAAACAACAATGCTTCTTTTCAGTCTAGATTAATCTATTCCAAGCTTCTTTAAATGAGAAAGGCATGTAGTGGGTCTTGAATAAGCTTTTTCCCCTGGATATGGCTGTTTCTCCTTTCTTCCTGTGATCACATTGGGTTTTCTTGAACCATGAAGTGAGATCAGCTTTCTAAAACGCAATTGATGGAAGTTGTATGTCTGGGGAAATGAAACGGCACACAAAAACTTGCTCTTCAAATGTCATCACAAGTTTCAAACTGACTGCAGCTGGCCAAAGGGATCTCTGGAGGCCGTCTGGTCCTACCCCTGCTCATTCAGGACCAGCAGGTGGATTATATGGATTCAATTTCAGAATGGATGAAAAGGTTTTCTAGTAATAAACAGAGCCAAAACCCTTCTCAGCTAGCACATGACGAAAGTGTCATCCTCTCCCTTTTCATGAAGTACAGTGAAAATAAGCATTACACTTCTTATCCAACCATACTGAAGTACCTGATGCTGATTTATGATATTTTGTTATTTTTTATTGTGTTTTCAACAAAAATAGTGTCTTGTGTGTGTATGTCTCTGTAAAAATAATATTAAGACCGTCATGTATTTTGAGTGGTAGTAGAAGTTGTAGAAATGTAAATTTGTAGCAAGCATAACTTGAATGAAATAATTATTGTGCATAGTAATCTGCTTTCAATGCATAATATTTTCCTTTTTAATGTGTTGTTTGCAGATAGAAGGACTGAAATACAGAAGTCTGTTTTGGAACCAAGTTGCCTTAAAAAGGTTTCTGAGCAGCCAAATGTTGAATGTTCTCTGAAGAAGCCTGTAAGAGCAAAAGTTTATTCGTATGATGAAACAGGTATGCAGGTTGTAGCCCCATGGGGATGACTGTGCTCATAGTTGTGTCTCCATTTCTGTCAGATTTCCATTGATATTATAAAGAATATATGCAACTGCTAATCCCTTTCCTCATCCTTCTGCACTTGGAGTAAAAGTATGTGTGCAGGGGAAAGTCTGACAACTTCATCTTCCATATTCACCACATTTTTCATAGCTGATTTTGTACTGTAAGTTGTTTCTGTACAGTATTTTAATACTTAAAGTTATTTGTTGATGTTTAGCTACATTTTAAAAATTATTTTAAATAAAAGATTCTCAAAGAGTAGTAGATATGTTTTCCTCCTTATCTTCCAAGATCATCATGGAGAAAAATAGGTTTTGAACATTACTTCTCTGTTAATAATCTTTGTTGCTGATTCTGAAAACTGGGAGGGAGGGACTGGTACCACAATTGGATTCTTTTTTTTCTTCTTCTTCTTCTTTTTTTTTTTTTTGCTAACTTCTTTCTCTTTAGACTTGAGTAAAACCTTTGGGCAGTAAGTCAGAATTTTTTTTTTT
>JAPSGF010000007.1:12541217-12574552 GCA_035772895.1 Perdix hodgsoniae
ATTACAGCAAAATACATTTGGAATATATAACAACTTGTTATTTTTTTTGAGAGAGGCTTTCTGAGACGTGTTTTCAGCGTCTTTCACCTTATTTAGAACGTCATTATGCTGATGCTCCATACTTATTATATGCATTGAATCAAAAGGCTTTATATTTAAGGGAAAAATAAATTACTATTTTTCTTTGCTTTTCTTGATGTACCAGAGCCAACTGATGATGACATTATAATGCACATTTTGAGGCTTCGTGGCAAGCTTGGCTGGCAAACAATGTTACCATCCTGCGAGTATTTAGCTAGAGAGGCTGATGTGGCCAGGCTTCAGAAGTTTGCACTTACGGTGATTTTTGCTTTCCCTTCTCCACATCCTATGGAACTGCAAATTCCAGAAATGACATTGGTTACATATCTAAAAGACTTATCTCCTGGAAGTTTTTCCCCTCTGAAAACAATGCATTTTGCCTTAGAGCCTTACATCCTCTGAATGCATAGTGGTTATGGGAACTTAGCGCTTAGCCAGTGCTTCCCATGGCTCAGATCTCTTAGCATTAAGTAGAATTGTGGCCATGCCTGTCCTGATCAGACACACCAAGCATCAGGCCTCTGAGTGAGACTGGGCCTTCTGCTCTTCCTGTGGCCAAACAGGCACCTCCTGTGTTCTCTTATTTGTTGCATTCAAAGACAAACACATATGCTGTATTTATAGATAGAGAAATATAACATGGAGTAGTGAAATTACAGAAAAGTTTCATCAAGTTTGGATTTAAAAATTTGAAGTAGGCTAATAGGATCCCATAAGACTGTTTTCTCAAGAAGAAAAAGTAACATTTAGCTTGCAGTTGGAAGAACTGAGAAATAATTATTATGAGTATAAATAATAGAATTCAAAAAGTGGTGATAATAGAATAGTTTTCTGGTCAATTCTGCATTGTTTATTATTAGAAGAATCGAGTACTTTTTCTTCTCATGGTATAATCTAGAGACGTACAGCTTGTCATCATGAAAAAATAAATTGTATATGTACTTATAAATAATTTTATCTTTTGACAGAGACCTTTACTACCAAGAGATAGTGGTGAATATATATATTGTCTTCAAAAATACAAAAACAATCTTCGAGTTCCCTACAACCTATACAATTTACAGGCAGTCTCCACAAATACAGCTATGCACAGCAAAGAATATTGGACTATTACAGCATCATTTGTATCTAAGGTAGCAGATTGTACAAAAATAAACTGGAGATTTCCATGGAAAGAACATTTTGCTTTTCATTTATTACCGAATCCCAGTTATGTTGTCTTCTTCATTGAATAGCTTGCCAGTTCCTCCTAAAGATGAGCCATCTGCTGGCTTGGGGCTTAACATTGTTCATCCTTTTCCTCATTTTTCTTTTATTCTTTGTGTTGTAGATAGGCAAGTTCTCTGTGACTTACTGATTGCTTTTTCTTTAGTTTTGTCAATGTTTCCATAAGTAACCAACTAACCATAACCACCAAAACAAAGGAACAAAATTCTGAAGTATATTCTCTGCACAGAATGAGCTTTCATGGTTGGTGTAAACCTATATAAACCTTCAGATGGCCTGGCTCTAAGCTGCCCTTTTCATTGCACTGGCATTGATGATTTCTTGTTGACTATATTGGATAATCTCAATCACTTAGCTGAAAGTGAAGTAAAATACTTTTTATGTGTATTCATTTTGTTTGCCATGTTAATTTTCAGCCAAATCAGAGAGCTAATTCATCTCACCAGGAGTGCAGACTACTGATATGCGTAAAAGAAACGCTAAAAATAATATCCTTTAAGAATATGATCACCACATTGCATGAGGTTTCATCAGTTCTTAAATGTTTTTGTAAAGAAGCAAACTGGATTTCTTCCTAAGTTTTCAATCCCTTGTTCTCCTAAGCATCAGTGAAGTTTAGAACAAGTATGACACCAACCTTGCGTGGAAGAAGTGATAATTGCATAATTTGCATAATGTACATAATTGGATTGTTGCTGGCTGCTAACGTTAAACTTTTAGATGATACATTATTTGAATGTCAGACAATTACAGGCACAGCTTAGAAACAGATGCAATTACTTGAGTCAAAATGGGGGAGAGATGTATTTGCTACCAGTGGATGTACTGGGCTTTTATAAAACTGGATTGGAAGGGTGTAAATGTTGGCAACCTGTCTGGGAAAACAATGCTGCAAACTTCTTTCTTTGCCTTCGGGGTGCCTGCTATAGTACGTAAATTTGAAATATGATGTTGATTTATATGCAAAGCTATTTTTTCCAAACTCTTGTAATAAAAGATCTATTGCTTGCTTTGGCTAAACCAGAGAATGATTCCTTCTAAACAATTATTTAGCACTTAGCACCCAATTTTCCCTTTCTTATGCTCCTATAATGAAGATATATGCTCCATAATGATGATAATGAAAATTCCTATATAAGGGCATCAGTCTATTGCCAGTTTACTGCATTTGTGCCAGCCAGACACTAGTCCATAAGTGGAAAAGGAAATAAACCAATTTAAGATTTTGAAATTTTATATCCCTTCATACTGGAGTGAACATTCTCTCTGGAGAATGAAAACCTGATTGCTTAGCATGTTATTACTTTAAGATGCTTTTTTCCCACCTGAAAGATATGGGAAAGGTTAACAAAAGTTTTCTGGGGAGTTTGCTGACAAATGGCAGCATGTTGAGCATCCTTCAGGTGAATACAGCTGCCTGTGCTGTAATGGAAGTATTTCCAAAAGGCTTTTATTCTCTTTTCATTTTATTCAGTATTATTTATGTTGCCACTGCCAAGGTCATCAGTACTTCTGTCCTGTGTATTTGATAACGAAGATTCAGAAAACACTGAATTATTTTAACAAGCAGCTGTGTAACATTTCTTTTTCCTTTTTCTCTTTCCACCCCAGTTTCATGTAAACCAGAAATTAGGAGAAATGGAGGCCACACCAGTACTACAATGGCTGCGTGAAAGACATCTGTATTACAGGTTACTCAACTTGAATTTATTTTCCAATTTCAGGTAAGAGAATAAGAAAAGAATAACTGAAGTTAACCAGTTACATTAATAATGTTACTTATCTTTGTATGATAAAATGCCCGCTTAAGAGTGTGTTAAGTCTTGCATTGGCATTTTCAATAATTTAAAGAGTACTCAGAATATGGAATGAACCAAAAATTCTCTTGCTTTTTGTTATTTTTTGTTTTTTCCTTACTTATTTAACACTAGAAAAAGTAAGAACATCTCTGGTACTTTCTATATATGTGCTAAATTTTGAGAGGAAAGTTAATTCTTTCATTCCCTACCTTTCACATTACAGAGAATGTATGAGATAGCAGATACCGTTCACCTTGTATAGAATGTATTTGAGCAGAGCATATAGTGTAAAATAGAAGAAAACATTTACTTGTAAAGTTTTCACATTCCTTTGATCAGCTGTTTTGGAAACTGGTGAAAACGTGGTAATTGAAGTTTATCTTCCTGCAGAAACTTGTATTAAAAATCCACTTCCTAAGTGTTTGTTTCAATATTATTCCCTTTTAATGGCAGATACTTATTTCTGATTTATTTTTGGCTTTCATCTAAGCAACATTACTGGAAGTTATTCAGTTTTGATTCTTAGACCGTGTGTCTCATGTGGTATTTGCGCACGCAAGTTTTTGCATGTGCATCAGTCATTGCAATAAAGGCATCACGTTCCTCGCTCCTTGTTTGAAAATGCATTTTAGTTTTGCCAGAGCACATTTCACATTTAAAAACTGACCAAATAATCATGACCTTATTTCATTATGTATATTATTAACTGGAGAATTAGGGATGGTACAGTAGGAATGCTTGGAAGACTGATAAGATTTAAAAGCTGTCCACCCATGGAAGCTGGAACCATAGTGAACACATTCTCCCATTCAGGCACACTTAGCTTAAATGTTCTGCCTCGTTACTGGTAATGGCAGAATGATGTTTATGGTGTAGAAAATTACCTTTGCAGTTATGGTATTTTAGTTTGGCATATTTGTTCTTGGGTTAATACAAGCTAACACTTATGTCTACTTAGTGCACTTTGCCTTTTGCAGGCTTTAGCTACACATTGCATGTCTCCATCAAGGTATTTGGAGAGGTGAGGAAGCAATGTTTAGAAGGCAGAAAATGGCTGCCTACGTTTGCATCTGTCTTCCAACAGTGTTAAGTGCTGTTAATGAGCTGTTGTGGCAGCAGTTGCGACGGTCTGCAAACTTTGCATGCATAAATAACTATTTCCATTGCTTCTAGAATGAAGAAATTCCTTCTGCACTGGAAAATCAATGCTGGAAGAAGCAAGGCGAACAGGAGCACATCAGCCTGAATGCAGGTGGTTGTGCATGTGAAAAGAATTAAAGAATCCTCTGATGCACACTTTATCAATGTGTATCTTCTTTTCCTTAAATGCTTGATGAAGCAAAAAAAGCCCAACATTATAAACATGCTAGAGTACCTGCTGATAACAGCATCAAAGACTTGCTCTAGTATTTTTTTTTAATTACATTTTTATGCTGTGAAGGAGCCTGGAATTTTAATCTGGAGAAAAATGAGCTTTAAAGTGATGTTTGTCTAGTGCCCTGTAGGATTCTGAACTGTGATTTTCAGCAATAGGAAATAATAATTACTAGGTTGTTCTTTAGCAAAATGAGAGTGGATGCACCAAATCTATGCTGAATGTGGAGTAAATGTCTAATTCAAATGAGATGTCCTCTGAAATGTTTTTCTATCCTGAGATCATACAACCTTAAACAGTGACCTATAGGTAGCCCAGAAAATGGTCAAAGCTCTCCAAACTTCAGCATTTGATTAAATTTGTGAGTTAGATGTTCCCGTAAACATGAAGATGGTGAAAGAGAGTGCAGTCCCTCCAGAGCCCATAAATCCGTTGTGTTGGATTTTTGGTTTTGTTTGTATTCCTAGGTATGGTGCTGCTTATATTTATTGGTCCTTCACACAGGTAGCCTTGAGCAGAAGACTTTTTCAAAAGGAAATTGCATTGTGACTTCTATCTTGGCTACTCAGCTTGTTTGTGCACTGGGTTGTTCCCCTTCAAGGATTCTGTTGGATTAGATCTCTACTTGTTAAAAAAGCAATTTAGAAGTTATTTGGCTGATTTGTTCTGATTCTTAGTATTTCTTAAATGTGATGTCAAAGGAAAGCTCTTTGAAGACCATTCATGCAATAAGTAACTTTGGTTATGCTATTCAGTACATCAAAGTCATTAAAAGCTGAGTTTCAAAGGAGTACGGTGAAAAACAAACCTTCTTGAACCACACATTGGCTGTTGGCTCTCCTTTCTGACTCCTACAGAAAAGTGTGAACACTACTTCACACATTAAAAAAAAAAAAAAAAAAAAAAAAAAAGTCTGTTTTGACCATGTAATGGCTTTATTATCAAAAATTTTGATAATAAAATCAAAAATAGACCACTCATATAGGAGTTCTGCCCATTACAATACTCCTTTTTTTGGTGCATATTCACCCACAGACCTTGAGTGTAAGATCTTATTCTCAGGAGTATTTTCTGGAGACACCCTCCCTTGGAATACCTCAATGTCTTCAGCCAAAGGCACAGAAATCAGTGCTGCACAGCATCATCTCACAGGTCCTTCCTGGGACTCGGTGCAAACTATTTTAATGGTGTCGTTGTGAAGCAGTTATCAATTAACTTAAGGCACATTTGGCATCATTTTGTTGTGTCTATATCCTCAGGTTTTGAATTACTCAGTGTGTCCCTGGAGGGGACATATGAATGTGGCAGTGAGGGCCATGGATTTGTGGGCAACATTGGTAGGGATGGGTTAGGGTTGGACAGGATGGTCTTGGAGGTCTTTTCCCATCTTTGTTGATTCTATGATTCATGCTATTTGTCTATTTATATATCAATATGTATTTAAATACATACATTTGTCTTCATTTTTTTTAGTAATTCTTTTCCAGCTTAGATTATACCATTTTGGCAGTAGTGACATCTCTCAGTATTTCCTTACCCTTGACATAAAATAGTGCAGTATTCTGGAAGAGACGATGAGCTAGAAGGAAAACTGCCTAAAATCATGTCCCCTATCAGGAAATACTTCTGGGAATCGACTGTGCATGTGTCGAAAGACAAAGAGATGTGACTTAAGTGGCAACTGCAGAAGAATAATTTCAGCAAGTCTATATTTAAGCCCCAGAGGTATGTGCACAGTTACATAAAACAAAGCAGTGTCTGTCCTGATAAGTTAACACTATAATAGAACACTGAGGGGAAATTTGAAGGTAAAGTAATACTGAATATGTTTTGCTAAAGCAGGCTTTAAAATATTTTTAAATGATTGTGCGATATAACAAGTTGAACTTTCTTATGTAAGAAAATACAATTTTGTGCTCTTTGCAGTAGTGTCTTTTTGATAATGCTGTTTTTCAGAGCTGCAGTCATTTAGAGCATTTAGGTAATTGCCTGAAATTGAGCTGCTTGTTCCATCTCATCTTACGTATGACTGAACATGCTTCAAGAACACTGCAATTGCAAGTGTGTTAAGGTAATCTTTACCCCATCAAAATCCTAACGTTTCTAAGTAAGCATTTGGTTGCTGTTAAGAGTTAGGTGTTTTCATTGTACAGAATAGAATTTGCAGTCTTTTGCTCTCCCAGTGTTAAATCTGCAGATGGTGAGTCTTCTGTCTCTTACTAGCTCAATGTCCCAAGTGTAATCCTGCAACAGACAGTTTGCATTATTATTTTAGAATGACTGATAGTATTTAAATTGAAAACATCAGAGTCAACAGAAAAAGAAATCCCTTTGAAAGATTTCAAGACCATTCTAGGTAAGTATGCAAATAGAATGAAATAAGTTGTAGGAACAAATGCTACAAAATACGCTGTGTCATCAAAGATAGAAGCTTGAACTAATAGGAAGATTGCCTTCTGTATTTTGATGACTTGATTAATGTGACACATTGTCTACAAATAATGAAATCGAAGACAATAATGTACATACATTAAAGCTCAGCAAATTTATGGCTGGTAAGACAAACACTGATGGAGATGCAAGAGAATATCTCATGATTGAATTCCATATTTAAAATTCTGTGATACTTTGGAATCACACACTTCTTTTTGATAATGATGCCGATATTTATGATCAAACGCTTTGCACAAGCCCAGATAGATGACATCATTACTCTTCCCTTATACACTAATGCTCTAACCCTGTCATAGAAGGCCACCAAATTTGCCAGGCATAATTTGCCCTTAATGAATTCATGTTTGCTGTCCCCAGTCAGCTCTCTGTTCTCCATGTGCCTTAACTTAGCTCCATGATCTTGGCATAGAGATGAGACTGACTGACCTGTGGTTCCCCGGGTCTTCCCGTTTTCTCTTTACAGAAATGGGAATTATATTTCCCCTTTTCCAGTCAGAGGAACTTCACCAAACTGTTAAAACTGCTCAAACATGATGGATAGTGCCTTACCAAGCTTAACCCACCGATTCTTTCAGAACCTTCAGATGCATCTCATCAGGTCCCATGGACTTGAGCACCTTCGTGTTCCTCTGATGCCTACCATGAGTAGTTCTTCATTCCCCCAGTCCCTGTCTTTGCCTTCTGTGACTTGGGTGACGCGGCTAGAGCACATGTTGCTGGAGACTGAAGCAAAACAGTCATTGACTACTTCAGCCTTCTCAGTGCCCTGGGTAAGCAGGTCTCACATTTATTTCTGGAGAGGGCCTGCATTTTTCCTAGTTTCCTTTCTATCCCTTTTATCGCTGACACAGAAGCCTTTCTTGTTGTACTTGGCTTACTAGCCAGATTCAGTTCTGTCAGGGCTTTAGCTTTCCTAATTTGATCTCTAGCTCAGGCAGCATCTCTCTATTCCTCCCACGTTATACATCCTTACTTCCACCTTATGTAGGCTTCCTTTTCGTGTCTGAGTTTGTCCAGGAGCTCTTTGTTCATCCAAAATGCTTTTGCCTAGCGTTTTGGTAATATATGGAGGGATGGGGGTTGTGTATACAGACAGCAACCTTTGTCCAGATTTTAAATGGGAATTAAGTGATCTTACTGAAAATATTTTCTTGCACTTAGGGTTTGAGCAGTACTTTGATTGATGCAAGCTTGAGTCATAGAATCACTGAGGTTGGAAAAGAACTCAAAGGTCTTCTAGACCAACTGTCCATCTACAAACAATGTTGTCCACTAACCCATGTCACTAAGTACTACACATGCCCTTTCTTTGAAGAATGTGTGGTATCTTACTGACCTCAGCTACACTGAAATCTTTGTAGGCTCAAAAGCTTACAGAATGTAAATAGAGAGTTACCCAATTTGTTCTGAGAAATTGTAAGTACATGAGGTGAAAAGATAAGCTTGGAAACTGAAGGCATCTTTTGCTCTACATATAATTGATTTCTGCATCTTCTTTTCTTACAAAAATTAAGAGAAAATTTCCACAGCCACTTTCAGTATTGACAGATAAATGAAAACATGCAGACAGATCATTAAAAATTTCTCAATGTAAATGCGTTAAAACTTCTAAAACGTATGGTGAGAAACAATCAGACATTAGCTGTTATTATTCTCATTGAAAACCTCAAATTTACATTAAAATGCTTTAAGGGGATAATATAATAACCTGCTGCAGTCCAAAACGAACAACGTCTTCAAATATATTAGTGCTGCTTTTCAAATATCATCTTCTGTTTGAAATGGCTGTCACTTCATGAAGGCTTTTTAATGAAATGCAGGTAAAACATAATGTGTTACTTGACATTTTTAGGTGTTTTTGAAGTATCCTTATGGTATTCACCACATCCATCTTGTCTACATGCAGGACAGCGAGGAGAGAGGCTATTGCTGCTGGTAGTTGGCTATGCCAGAGGCAAGGTTAGCAAGTTTCACAGTCAAATGTTGTGTTGTCCATAACAGCTCAATAACCTGTTATATTCTGAGCTGTGCTTCCTTGGAAGTACAACCTGGGATTAGTGAAGAGCTATGAGTAATTTTATATTTCAGCAGCTTTCCAGCAGAATCGAGTGCACCTTAACAACAAGACTGGCTTTAGCTTTGCTTTATTCATTCATAGAAGCACAGCTTACGTCTGGCATAATTATTTTCTCTTTAGATTTTGGCCAGTGTTATATGACAGTAATAACAACTTCCTCCTTTTGGTAGTCTGAGCACCAGAGCCACTTCTTGAGCTACTGCTCAAGAACAACCCACAGCTCTTTTTCAGGCATATTAGAAACCTCCCTTACAGAGAATATTTATCAGACAAGGAGAGATCTTTAAAATTCTAGGTAGATATACTTCTACCTGTAAATACTAAGAACTTCTCATGCCTCTTCTGACTGTGCAGGTTTTGAGAATGGCTGCTGCCTGTCTGATAGTGAAGATAGTGTCAAAATCAGACATAACTGATTCAGTGGTTCAACAGCTCTGGTTCCTCCACTAAGAAGCTTTTACAGGCAATAGGGGACATGTGCATGGCGCTGAATGTAAAGCTTGGATTTTCTTCTCAAGCAGGAAACCCAGCAGAAGAGTTTCTTTTTCTTTTTGAAAGCTTTTTTTCTGACAACTGTATTTGTAAATTAAAATCCTTAAGCTGTTGGAATGCCAGGTTTTCTTTTCATAGAGATAAATACAGCAACGTCTTCACTTTCTGATGCATCTCTCAGGGCATGACATTCAATTAAAAACAGCATCAGAAAAACATGTTTTTCTGTACATTTTTCAGCTATCAAATAGGTGGTTGTTATAAAAGAAATTTTTAGTGACAGGGAATAATCTGTAACTTGCTTTCAACACCCAAAAGAATGCTGCCAGGCAGATTCTGCTGCTTACCAGCTCTTTGTGTCTATCATGTGCATATGTGATATATGTATGCATTTGTTCATAGACTTATAGATGTTGTGTATGCATTTATATGTGCGCGTGCACATACACATCTGCATACAGTATGACAGTAGAAATTGTAGGAACTGGTAGGTTGGCTGCAGAAATGGCTGTGATTACAGCCAAGGTGAATAGCCCACTTGCACTGGGCAGTGGGCTGCCTTTGGAAGGTATTGATAAGCTTAGTTTCAAGTGGAACAAATCCTGACTGACTGTGGCTAATCTTGTTCCAGCTGATGCAGAGAAGACTTAGGAACTGTAGCAGATGATGCCAATGGCCAGTGATGGAAGTTAATTTCCAGCAGGGGTCAGAATGGTGTCTGAAGTTCATGGTCTTCTCACAGCAGCCATCTCACTGCCAGTGGGCATGCAGTCAGTTTTCTGGTAAGAATTTAAGCTTTTCTTGTTTTATTTATTATTTTGAAGGGATAAATCTGATGAGACTCAAAACCAGTGAGGCAGTAAATGACAAATTCAGGTAAATTTCTGACAATTCAGGTTGTTTATGCTACCTGTGTGCGTAGCACCTGCTTAATTTAATCCTCTCTTTTGCTACCCCAGCCTTACAATCTGTATTAACATTGCTGGGATGGACACAACTATCACCGAAGTCACACAAACAGCAATCGGAATCATCCCCAAAGAGACACTGGGCAGTGCAGTGACTGAAAGACATCATGCTACGTTGCATACCCTGCCCAATCTTTCCTTTACTGTGTAGCAGTGCAGTCATTTGACTTCTGTTACCTATACAAAAAGCAATCTACTATCCCCGAAGGGCCAGTTAAATGTTGTAGCAAAGGGGTGCCATGATTAAAGCTAGGTATCTGCCAATTTCTTCTTCCAATTACTCTTTGAAAATGAGGTGTAAATATTAATGCAGTGACTTTAAATAACTGGTGTTTAAATGCTTACTTGTGTTTGTTCATGGTCCTTTTGGAATTTCTGAGGCGAAGCATTTACTTCAAAGGGAATTAAGATTAGATTTGATTAATATATATATATAGAGAGAGATTGATTGCAAATGTTTTTGAAGTCATCGTGAAAAATACATGGTCCTTTTTACTTAAAGAATAAAAATAATGGAGGATGGCAATGTTACATAAAGACTCATCCAGAATAATTACATAGAAAGATGTAGAACATCTTGAAAGTTTGTTTCAAAGAAGTTTGGAGGAGGATGCAATTTTTTGTACAAATGCAAAAGAGTCAGTTCCAAGTGTATTTTTGCACAAGTTACAACTTGACGGGAGTGCACCATCACACATATATTTCAGTGTTAGCAGTAGTGCTGCAGGTTTATTTACTCTCTTCCTCTTAATAGTGATTCAACTGGAGGTGGTTTGAAAGGAGAGGATGATTATGAGGAAGATTCTCTGATTGGCACTAACAGGCTGTATGAGACTGGTAAAAACAACATGAGCAACATCTAGTTTCAATAGCCTTGTGTATGACTGATTTGAAGGAGAACCACCCCTTCGTGATTCTAAGCACATGACATGTCATTCATTAATATTATTGGGTTTTTGCTATATCATTTCATTTTTTCAAGACCCAAACCCTTAATTTATATGCACGACCGGTTTTTAAAAGCCTTCTATTTGAGTATGATCCTGTACAGTTCAGAAGAAAATCCAATGAGTAATTCTCTATTTTCTAGTCTTGGAAAAAGTGCCAGATCATCTTCCTCAAGCCATGTCTGTCATTGTGGGGATTACACACAGTCATGTTCAAATTAATAGGAGGTTTAAGAAAAGGTAGAGCATTAGGGTAGATCAGTCATCGTTTCTGCTTGGGATGATATTTTTAGTGCCTTAATGGACAACCTTCATAAGACAGACTATTAAATTTAACACATTCATTCTCAGTGATACTCCTCTGGATCAGTTTGCTGGGGCATCTGTGATCTGTCTGTTGGTTAGCACTCACCATAAGATGGTCAGGGTTTAATGAGCTCCAAATCAAACAGGTCAGCTCAAACATCAGGCTCTGTGTTCTCCTGACAGGGATGTGGGACAGCACCAGGGCTTGGTACTCAGCTGCTACCGGCATGCTGCTGCTATGAGGAAACTGCCAAAAAAAGCTTGTTTCATGGAAGTGGTGCTCTTTACAATCAGGTGGCATTCGGTACCTATGGCACCTCCTCCTGAAAGCACTAGGCCTCTGCTAAGATGCTTAGGGCTCACTGTGCTGCTTTTCCTGTCCTATCTCTCCAGGCTAAAGTCTGTTCCATTTCACTCGCGCCAGTTTTCTGAGTTTGTTCAAGCCTGCTAATCCCATCCACCAATGGCACCAATATTATGGGAAATCCTATTTATTCCTTAGTAGGAAGGGTGCTTGATCCCATGGCAAAGCTCCCCTATCTTCATTTGTTTTTCTGATAGAAAATTTGTCTGCTAGAGAAGGAAAAAAAAATTGCAACTCTGCTAGCTGTTTGTCATTACAATTATTTATTGTTTTGGTTTTAGGATGAAGTAATGCTCAGGACACTCTCAGGCATCTTACACATCCTTATTCCAAATAAGTCACACAATTACTTGCTGTGATTTCTTCCAAAATCATATGAATTTACTGTGGGAGCTTTCTCTCAAACATCAAATATTAGTTGTGCTTTATTTTTTTATACCAACAGAACATGATTCCTTAAAGACTTCCCTTATCTTTTATTGTCAGAATCTGACAAGTCCTAAGATTTATATACTACATTAAAGAGACTTTCTCCTTCACATAAGTGATATGCGAACAAGTTATGAGATCCTTGACACAAAGTCCTCTGTACCAGCTTTTCTTTTTGTTTCATTTAGTTCCATTTTCTAAATGGCATTAAATAACACCCAGTGGACTTAACAAAATAATGGTTACAACATTAAGCTTTTTCTTCCATTTTCCTAGTGCTCTGTGAAATACAAACTGCATGAAAGACATGGAACCCCATGTGTCCACAGACATTAGAGCAGCCACAAGGCTTCTGGGTAAAGCCTGTGGCTTTTCCTCACATTGCACAAGAAAGTATCAGCTGCAGAAAGCAGCCCAAAAGGGCAGAAGTAAACCTTCCTTAGAAGAAAATCTCTATCCCCACATTGACTCTTCCAAGCTGCTTTCAAAGCTTGACATGTTAGAGCCCTCTGCTGCTCAGTTAGGAAATGAGAAGTATTAGGCAAATACTACTATTTGCATAGGTTTGCACAGGAATTGTTGCTTTATATAATAGACATAGTATGATTATTATTTTTTATGTCTTTCTAATAGGGTAATATCTATCCTAATGCTATTCATTAACCCATGCGTGATTTAAAAACTGAATCTAACATTGATGTTTTGAGCATTGCTGGTTTTATAATAGAGCAGATAGGGAACCGTCCCAGTGTTTCCTAGAGCGTGTGGGAGATAACTTCCTGACACAGCTGGTGGAGGAGCCAAGGAGAGGAAGCAAACTCCTGGACCTGCTGTTTGTTAACAGAGAAAGTCTTGTGGAGGATATAAAAATTGGAGGCTGTCTGGGGCTTAGTGATCATGAGATGCTAGATTTCTCAATCCTCGTTGAACCACGGAGGGCAGTCAGCATAACTGCCACTTTGGACTTCTGGAGGGCAGACTTTAATCTCTTTAGGACCATGGTTGAGAGGGTCCCTTGGGAGGTAGTTTTGGAGAGCAAGGGAGCCCAGGAAGGCTGGGAATACTTTAAGGAAGTTATTTTAAATGTGCAGGAGCTGACCATCCCCAAGTCATGGAAGACGAGCTGACAGGCAAGGAGGCCAGACTGGCTGAACAGAGACTTTGGCTGAAACTCAAGAACAAAAGGAAAGTTTATGGTCTCTGGAAGAGTGGGCAAGCCTCTTATGATGATTACAGGTACGTAGTGAAGCTGTGCAGGGAGAAAATCAGAAAAGCCAAAGCCCAGCTAGAACTGAATTTGGCCACTAACGTAAAGGAAAACAATAATTATTTCTATAAGTACATCAACAGCAAAAACAGGGCTAGGGAGAATCTCCATCCCTTGTTGGACGCTGAGGGCAACTTGGCGACCTCGGATCACCAAGGATCCGAGGATCAGGATAAGGCTGAGGTGCATAATGCCTTCTTTGCCTCAGTCTTTAATAGTAAAACTTGTTACTCCCTGGGAACACAGCTTTGCATTGGTAGATAGAGATGGGGAACAGAATAGGACCTGCGTGATCCATAATGAGATAATTTTGGACCTGCTCTGAAAGCTGGATGCTCACAAGTCCAGGGGGCTGGATGGATTGCACCCTAGGGTGCTTAGGGAGTTGGTGGATGTGGTTGCCAAGCCACTCTCCATCATTCTTTGGCAGTCCTGACTAACCGGGGATGTCCCAGCAGACTGGAGACTGGCAAATGTGATGCCCATCTTCAAAAAGGGTCAGAAAGATGATCCTGGTAGCTACAGACCTATCAGTCTCACCTCGGTGCCTGGGAAGGTTATAGAAAGGATAATCTCGTGAGCCATCATGGACCAGTTAATGGTCAAGCAGGGGATCAGGCCCAGTCAGCATGGGTTTACGAATGACAGATCCTGTCTGACAAACCCGACTTCATTCTACGACAAGGTGACCTGCTTAGTGAATGAAGGTAAGGCTGTCAGTGTGGTCTACCTGGACTTCAGTAAAACCTGTGACACTGTCCCCCACAGCATTCTCGTGGAGAATCTGACTGCCCGTGGTACGCTCTGCTGGGTGAAACACTGGCTGGATGTAGAGTGGCTGGATGGAAGAGTTGTGGTTAATGGAGTTAAATCCAGTTGGTGGCTGGTCACAAGCGGTGTCCCCCAGGGCTCGGTGTTGGGGTCACTTCTATTTAACATCTTTATTAATGATCTTGATGAGGGGATTGCGTGCACTTTCACCCTCAGTAAGTTAGCAGATGACACCAAGTTGGGAGGCAGTGTTGGTTTTCCATGAGGGGAGAAGGGCACTACGGAGGAACCTGGATAGATTGGATCAATGGGCCAAGGCATACTGCATGAGTTTCAAAAAGGCCAAGTGTTGGATCCTGTATTTTGGTCACAACAACCTCAGGCAACTCTACAGGCTTGAGAAGAAGTGGCTGAAAGGCTGTCTGATGGAAAGGGACCTTGGTGTACTGATGGCCAGTCAGCTGAATATGAGCCAGCAGTGTGCTCATGTGGCCAAGAAGGCCAATGGCATCCTGGTTTGTATCAGGAATGGTGTGGTGAGCAGGACTAGGGAAGTCATCCTGCCCCTGTACTCTGCCCTGGTGAGGCCTCACCTCAAGTACTGTCTTCAGTTTTGGGCACCTCAGTACAGAAAGGACATTGAGGTCCTGGAGCAGGTCCACAGAAGGGCAACAAGGCTTGTGAAGGGCTTGGAGAATGTGCCCTGTGAGGAGAGACTGAAGGAACTGGGGCTGTTCAGTCAGGGGAAAAGGAGGCTGAGGGGAGATGTTATCTCTTCCTATATCTGAAAGGTGCTTACAGCGAGAGTAGGGCTGGCCCCTTCTTGCTGGTGACAGGTGACAGGATGAGGGAAAATGGACTTAACTTGCGCCAGGATAAGTTTGGTTTGGATAGCAGGAAAAACTTCTTTACGAAAAGAATTGTTAAGCACTGGACTAGGGTGGTGGTTAAGTCACCATCCCTGGACGTGTTTAAAAACCATTTGGATGTAGAGCTCAGGGACATGATTTAGCAGAGGGCTGTCAGGGTAGTATGGCTAGGTCATGATTGGACTCGATGATCTTTAAGGTCTTTTCCAACCTGAGTGATTCTGATTCTATGAAAGAGGACTGAGCCAGGCTTTTTTCAGTGGCTGTGCCAGGCTGGCAGGCAGTGGACAGAACACAGGCAGGTCAATCTGAGCACTTGCATATACTGCCCAGAGGCTTTGGAGATCTTGAAAGCCACCTGGACATAGGGTAGAATAAGGTATTAAATACCTTAACATTATATGGTGTAGTCTAACTCAGGCTCTGACTTCCTTTCCCAGTCTCTGTTCTGTAGTATGATTTAAAAGTAAGAAAGAACTAATCGTTAATTTGAGCAGATTTCCCCTTGTGTGTTCAATATTAACCCAACATTAAATGCAAACTTAAGTTCCTGTAGTGGTGAGGAATGTCCTTTGCAGAGGAACTCATTTCTCACCTGAAATGCAGTGTTCAACAACAGCTCTCCATTCTGTGGAGTTTGAAGCTGAATGTAAAGGTTTCCTCTTTCAGACAATTGCGTTTTAATTCTGGCCTAACAAGAAAACAATTAACTTCACTTGCAGCCATTGTCTGCACCTTCTGTTACCATCATGGAGCTCTGGTCACACACCTGCTCAGATTTCCAGCAGCCTTTTTAAAATGATGTGAGATGTGCATCCTTGTGCTGGCAGCACCCACTCTGTTCAGGCTCCTTTGGCAGCAAACCAAGGAGAACAACAAATGCTCAGCAATACTGACTCCACTATGAGAATCCTATTGCCAAGTGAAATCTGAGATGATAACACACCGTTAAGTTTTTCTGTAGCAGAAAGGATTCCCTGTTCTTACGTACATAGACTTACCCATAATGTTTGAAAATAATGCAGTGCTATTCAGTTGCAGTACACAATGAGTACGTCCACCACACTTTCATGGTAAGATGTGAACTAACAAGACAGATGTGATCTCCTGACTTTACAAGAACCCTTCCTTCAGGTAGGCTTCGTTCCCTGAACCTGCCTTCCTTGCACAGAAGTAAGAACTGTGCTTCTAAGATGGTTTGTGGGGAATTGTTTTGGATTATGAGCCACTCTAAGTAAGCGTTTGCATAACTTACAGTAAGTAACTTTCTGTAGTCAAAACTATGACTGTTCCTTACTTATCTATTTCACTTTAACCTGTTTTGTTCACATCAGGGCAACTTTTATTTCCTGGTGGTATCTTAGGCTCTATTAATTTTGCTTTTGTATTAACACAATTAAAATGTGCGTGTCCAGCAGGGCACTGCATTAGCTTTGCTTACTTTACAGGACTCCCAGAGTACCTACAAGTTAACAGCCAACCTAGGAAGCAAGCAAGATAAAGTCACTGGGTCACAACACGAGTCGCAGAGCTGGTACAGCAGGCACCTGATGGTTCTCAGGCAAGGTTTTTAATGAGGAGTATTTCAGCAGTTTCACCTTGATGGCCAACTCTACCACAACACTCCCTCACTCCCTCTCTCCAAAGGAACACAGGGAGAAAATAAAATGAAAAAGGCTTAAGGACTTAAGGACTGAGATAACAGGATAACTCACCATCATGGGCAAAACAGGGAAATCACTGTACTTAACTGCCTTTTACTAACAGATGAGAGCAGAGAGAAACTAAAAGTCAACTAAATACCCCTTCCCCACCCCTCTCCCCCCTTTCTATCTTCTGACCCCAAAAGGCAGAGTGGAATAAGGAATGGGGGCTGCAGTCTGTCCCTAATTCTTCACCTCCGTCTTTTTTCCATGACCTTGTAACACTCAGCCCACAACCACCAAAGAGGAAGAAACCCTGGCACACAGCTGTCTTTACTTACTATAATGAATCAGTGTTAACTCTTATCAGTCAACACTTTAAACTGGGGGAAAAAGAAAAGCACTACATAATTTTAAGCAAGAGCTTTATTTTAGCTTATATGCTTGTTTGTATTAAAAACAGTTACTTCAAAATCAAATTCACATTAAATTCAGCATATAAATGAAACTGAAGTTATCAGTCAAGACCCATTTCTGAAAGGAAAGGGTCTGAATCATGGTTTAACAATCTTGTGTGGGAAACAGATAAAACTGGGATGGCAGTAGCAACTCAGAGCTTAAGGGCTGAGGAGTTAAACTGTCCCCAGATTCAGTACATTTTAAAACACCAGCTGCAGGCCAGGACAGTTGAACAACTGTTATTCCTACTAATCCAATAAGCAATCATTAAAAAAAAAATAAAAAATAAAAAATGCCCAGTTTAATCTGCTGCTTCACACAAGTGAATGCTCTTCAGTGTTGTTACAGGCACTGCTATTTGTTGCAGAAATCAGAATACTTGTCCTAACACGTGTTCCTTACAAGATCAAAATACAGATTTTTCTGAAGACACTCACAATCAAGCTCAGCAAGCTACATTATATACACTTTACATGTACAGTTGTCATTAAAAATGCATGTGTGCAAAATAGAGGGTTTTTAATTAATAACGAAAACCCCATCACATGCTAGATTTCAATTACATCAGTATTTTAAAAGAACTGAACATAATTAACCAACTGCAACATTTTCATTTGCTAGTAATCTTCCTGCAAGCAACTGCAGACATACTTGCAATTCCCTCCCTGCTACATTTGACTCTAATAAGCCTTGGGGAGAAGTTGTGCTATAAACCTCACATAGGGAGTATGTGAAAAGTTAACCCTGGTGAAGATGGAATTAAATGCTAGCTCTAGTGAGTTACTGCAAGGTTATTTCAGTAAAATATAAAATTACTCTACTTATGAAGCAAAATACTTAAGTGGCATCCGATTTACAGCCAGTTAGACAAAGAAAATAACTAATGCCTAGAACACACACATTAGTTAGAAATTCAAATATATACAAAAATATATTAGAATGTGGCTGAGTTGAACCACAGGCTCATGTAAAAAATGTTGGTTTAAATAGCAGTAGCAAAAAAATAGCTATTATCTCTATCTGCAACAGTACAAAAGGCAAAACCTACATATGAGGTAGCAATGCCAAATTGAAAAAAAAAAAAACCAAAAACCACAAAAAACCCACTTTGGACAGAGGAGCACTTACCACATTTTCATAGCATATCTGTCAATACAAATATTTAAATGAACACTTCAATTGTTTTGAGAATTAATACATTAATTTACAAAAATCTTTATTAAATGAACATTTTTAAAAAATTACTGGAAATGGATTTAGTTAAAAATTTCTCCTTGTTCCTAAAAAAGTTAGCGCGTTTTCAAATCCAAACACTGTACAGCAAAAAACCTGGAAGCTTTATTATACACACTTGGGAAACGCTATGGTACATTAAGACATATTTTACAAAGATCAGAATAAGCCAACTGTGGTCATTTTATTCTTTTCTGTCAAATATGCACACGTTGCACCTTTTGCTACTCCTGTGCTCACTGTTAAGATGCCAGATTAAAATCCACTGCTCCCACAGCTCTGCCTTTGTATCATCTACCTTCAGGGGTCTGAGCGCCCCTGCAGGGGGGCTGGGGCACAGCCAGAGCAGCTCAAGCATCTCTCTTGCCTCAGGGAGGTAGGATGGAGGGGATATTTGTGCCCTCCTTCCCATCCGTCCATCCTCTGGCAGGACAGGTCAGGAGGGGCCATTCAGATCCCTCCTGACCAAAAATCCCACTACACAGAACCAGGGGCCACAGGGCAACAGCACAGAAAGCGTGGGGCCTCCTGAGAGCTGAACCCTCCGCTCCCAGCTCCGCTGCCCAGAGCCTCTGCTCTCTGCACTCAGACAGCTCAGTCAGACATCTGAAGTTAGATGGTACAAGTAACACCAAAAAAATTCATTGGATGGAACTCCTGTATTTATTGTATTAAGAAAATAATATACTTTACATCACAGTGCTTAATTAATGCAATTAAAAAAATGTAAACTCAAAATTCTAGATAAAATTTAACTTGAAAAATTAGGGCTCCAAGACTTTTTAAAATTCACAATTTTTTTTTTCCTTAAATCGAGGTCATAGACAGTCAGTTCACATAACTCATAAGTATTTAGGATTACTTGCAAATACTTGTAGAAGCACTCCATCGTTTGGTCACATTTAATGTTTAAAGCCTAGATAACAAATAGACCAAGTGCAAAGGTGAGAGGTATATTTTAATTTGCAGATCAGGTATCCGGAGTGCCCTAGTAGATGTAAGGAAATATGCGGTACGGTACACGCTGACAATACCTTTCCCATGCCAAACCATATTTTTTCTTGCAGTGATGTTCATCACGAGCTTCTCGATGAACAAGCAAGCAGATGAAATAAATCACGTAGAAATACGGCAAAATGTGATTAAAACCTGTAAAAAAATAAAAAAGTGTGTAAAATCAATTCTAATACATGAACAACTCTGAAAATTTTGGCTGTTAACAATATGTGGTGATGTGAATTTAAGAGACTGAAGCACCTTCTGCTCATAATACAGCATCAAATATTCAACAGGACAGCATGCATATAACATGACATGTTTATGTGTAAATGGGGACCCTAGATAAGCTTTATATTCAGTCTCAAACCAACTAACGTCACTCTGTGTATACAAACCTGGCACATGTTGAAGCTCTCTGGCTACCAAAACCTCAGCAATATTTAAGTCTCCACAGCTCTGAGCTGCCCCACAAACTACACAGGGATTTCTGTTTTGGGTGTGGATGGTAATGACCCGGAGTGCACCGCTTACCTGATCCCCTCCCACTCCCACCATGTGGCTACCAAGAGAGGATTCAAGTTCCTCATTTTTATGCAGCAATCCTCTTCCAAGATACTGCCTACAAGTGTTTTTGCAAACCAATATTGTCTACTTCCTATTTAAAATCCCTAATCCCTACACATACACTTCAACTCCTGGTCTCTGCTGATACTTAGGGCCTTAACTACTTGGTCAAAGACCCACTCTGCCACAATTCCCTATGTCCCACGGCCTGCAGAAGCCAAACTGTGCCATGGGGTTGAGTAGCTCTGCCTTGGAACACCTGTCACGCTCACTAGTGTGCCTGTATCAAAAGGAAACTCCTTCAGGCAAGAGAGGAGCCTAGAGCCATTTTTCTAACTTGCATGAGTTTTCCAGCTTTATAGAAACAGCCTTTGAAAACATTACAGCACTGGTAGTAGCCTTAAAATGAAAAAGTACGGAAGAACGTGTTAGCAAACAAGTCCCACTATTACTAACTGATAAAGCGTTAGAAATACACATCAAGTTTGTATTAAGACACAAAGGATCAGATTCAAGAGAAAACAGGTGTCAAATCAAGCTTGCAACTCAGAAATTTGCCATTAATTTCATTAAACCTTTTATCACCCCACTTATCACTTCACATTACAACTTAAGTCAGATGCCCAAACATACAACCATTTTAGATAGAATCTCCTTTCAGTTTAGGAACTTACCACAGGGTAGGGACCACGCAAGTGCCATGATGATATCACCAAGGTAATTGGGGTGACGAACAAACCCCCACCAACCTGTGACAAGAAGCCCTTTTCCAGTTGCAGTGGGTATAACTTTCAGATCTGTGAATGGAGCATTGCAGTCAATACAACAACAGAAATGCGCACGTCACGAATCCAAAGAGACAATGTAAAGTCATTGAATAAATTTAAAAAAAAAAAAAAAAAAGCACTTACAGGACAACTTGGGATCTGCTGGATTCCTTCGGAAATTATTTTTCTGAGAATTTGCACTACGGAATATGTAATACCCAATACCTGGAAAGAAATATTATTTATTTTGCATTTTCAGTATTTTCTACTGCTTTGCATCCTTCAACAAAAGCTCTCGCATGCTCCTTGTCACTCTTACTGCACTGAAATCAGTTCTGTTTCTGAAGAAGTGACACCCTTCAGTTCCCAGAGCTCAAACAAGCTAGAGATGCTACTGGAGAACTTCACATATGCTCTTGCATGTTAATGACTAACTTTTAAGACTTTGGAGAAGCTGCACTTTCACGTCTAACTTTCTATTTATAACTGACTTATAGTTTATTTATGTAGCGCTGAGTTTGAAATCCAAGTAAAGTGAGGTGGCACAGCTGACAGCTCTGCTAGCAGCCCAGTACTTTGAGGTGCCTCTTCTACTGACCCAGTGCATATTTCATGAACTGACTGACTCACTGCAAGTATACACATTAAATGAAACAGACAACGATCTGAAGAGACTACTATATTGTTACTATCAGTAACAATAACATTTACGGTAACTTACAGTTCAGAATAGTAATGGCAGCTGCAGCGGGCCAAGAAATTGCAATAGGGTGTCCAACTAAGTAGAAGGCCTGCAGACTGTAGACAAATGGAACCCAGACCAAATCTCCAAACGCTAGCATGAATCCAAATCCATCATGGATAATATCCATTGTAGTCAAAACAGCTTCCTAGAAATGAGGAAGGAATTAAGAATTTACAAAGCTTTGTTATTTAAACAATTTAAGTAGAAATAGTTTCAGGTTAACACAGGGCTGAAGACTATCCTGTACCTCATTCCAAAGAGCATCCACCACATACAGAAGCTGAAAGCTGTTCACGAGTATCATTGACAGCGACGGCATACTTTGATTATGTATCTTCATCTCAGCCAACAGCATTGCCAAGTTTATAACAACCTAATTAAGGATAAATTAATTATAAATTTTCCTCAAACAAATATTTTTTCCTATTATGCTATAGAACATTTTAATAAGGATGGTTCTGAAAGATATTAAAGATTTTTAAAAATCCTGTTTCGTGAAAAAGTTTGTACTAACTACTTTTCCAAAGCTGTAGCATCAGCATATTCATACTCTCACAGGGGTTTTCATTCCCCACAAAGCAAACAAACTACAACGTAGGAGTTGTCCTAAAGTGAACAAAAAACGATCCTTAAAAATGTATCAACACAAAACTCTATCTTCTTTTTCTGATTTTAAATATTTTTTGTATCCTTAGCACCACTCACGAAAGAAAATGTAAAGTAGCTCAGCTTATTGACTCACCCAGCCAATTAATCCTGGACGCAACTCACAGAAGTATTTGAGGTCAAAACTGCCAATACGAGGGTTTAATTCGTGTCCAGTAAAGAAGTCATAAACAAGGTATCCTGCAAGATCAGACACATTCCTTATCAGTACTATTATTTCTTTCATCCATCGCTACATTCCCTGCAAGGCACTTGCTACTCCCTACTGAAGTTCTCTCATTACAAATGAAAAAGCATTAAGTTTGGGAAAAAAAAAACCAACAAAGAAGAGTGAGAGTATATCCAAAATATGAAGCAAAACCTAAATGGTTTGTATTTTAAGAGGTCCAAATATTTAAGTTACTAGAAAGACTAAACACTGCACAAGTTACTGTAGTTTTATCTCTCTCTCGCTTTGGTCCTTGTTTTCAGCTTTATCCAAAAGCTCTCATCATGGCTTCCATGAACCTAATGATCTTATGCTGATTCCACCTCTCCTCCTACAACTTCACTCTTCTCTGTGACTAAGAATTCCTTTAGCAATGGCACCATCAAAGGAGACGGCCAAGAAGGAAATGCCTTGACTTGTAAACAGCCCGTGCTGGGTTAGCAACCAAAAAACAGTGTGCCAAACAGCTGCAGAACATTGCTGTGTCATTTAGAGACTAGACTGCTTTGAAGAAAGAAAAAAATAAAATCATTATATTATTGCCCTCCGCACATATACATGTTGCACTGACAAAAGAACTAAGGATATCTGAACGCTTCATTCCAACAAACTAAACATTCTGTCTATGAACTCCCCAAGTTACTCTATGATCTGTTTCTAAGCACACTGTTTAATGTTTAGTGCTGACTTCTTCTCAATATCCATTGTCCTACAAGACGTATGCATATAATTGACAATTTCCAGACTTGCAGGTTGATGACTGAATCAAACATGCCTTTTAAAAACTCTAACCAGATATACAAGTGTGCAGTAAAAGAAACACTACCTTTGAAATGCTGGTTTTGCTTTGTTTTATTTTATCTGGTCTTTCTTTTCCTCTTAAGTTAACTGCCTCTCAACACTTATGTTTCTTCCAATTTTCTCTCCCATCCTACTGGAGGAATATAACCCTACCAACTGTGTGGCATTTAGCTGCCTACAGGAGTTTAACCTATGCAACATAACCCAAGGAGAAGCATTTTATTATTATTTTTTTTTACACTACCTGTGTGCAAACAAAAAATGCCACTGAACTTGCAACATTACTTTTTTTTTTTACATTTGAAGAAACTATAAGTCAAGATACTGTAACAACCTACCTTAAATCTAACCCAAATATAAACACGAAACTGTAGCAAACAGCCGTAAATAAATTATCCAAAATAATTATAACTCACCAGAATTTCCTCCTGGTGCTAGGTCTTCCTCAGGTGCCTTCAAGGACCGAATATACAAATAAATGCTCAATACCATAGAAAAAGCTGCAGCTGACACTGCAAACTGTATGAAGTGATCATACAAATAATGAAGTTCGAACTGAAAATATAGTAAGGTTCCAACAGCTGCAGCAGTCAAAACAAAAGCATAAAACCCTAAAGGATACAGAAGAAAAACATATTAGCTAAAACAGAAATATCATTCTTAGAACCTACCCTGTCCAGCCTTCCCACTTTCACTTTGAGGGAGGGAAGATTCAGGTTTGATATCAGGGGAAAGTTCTTTACCAATAGTGAGGTGCTGGAATAGCTGCCCAAAGAGGTAATGGATGCCCCATCCCTGGAAGTGTTCAAGGCAGGTTGGATGGGGCCCTGGGCAGCCTGGTGTAGTATCAGATATGGAGGTTGGCGGCCCTGCCTGCTCCCGGGCAGGATGGAGCTTGATGATCCTTGAGGTTCCTTCCAACCCAAGCCATTCTGTGATCCTATATTCCTATAATTTGTTCCACATCCCATGCTCTTGACTTGAAATTTCTGGGGCAGCACAGTGTACTTTACGTATTCCATCTGTTTTCTGACATTCCTTTTCAAAAAATTAAACAGCAGAATGCTCTGAGCAGTCCTTAACTTTTACAACATACGATTCCATTTCAAATCCTACTCTAATAATGGATAGTACCACTACTAGATAATGGCAGGAGGTCTCAGAAGTCCTCCGTGGGACAGCTCAGGAAACATTTTCTTCTACCAGTGTTTATTTATCCTCATATTATCTTATGCCTTGATACAGCTATCAGTAATTAAAGCATCAAGATAATTGTCAAGTCAAAATCTGAGCACAAAACTTTTGTGCTTTGAGAATACGAAACCACAGGCAGTAGAGTGATGCACAAATAAAAGGAGGCAGCTGCATACAGATATTCCATGTGCTTTCTATGAGCATTTTCACAGAACTGCAGACAGGGTGAAGATGGCAGTGATTTCTAGAGGACAACTTGTGCAGCCACCTGCTCAGCAGAGCCACCAAGATCAGGTTGCCCAGAACCACAGCCAGACATAACTTTTGAACATCTCAAGGTGGAAATTCCTCCACCTCTCTGGCAACTACTGTCAGTGCTTAGTCATTCTCACAGTTAAGAAGTGTTTCCTGATGTTCATAATGTCCTGTCTTTCAGTGCCCTCTGTCTGTTGCCCTGTCACTAGTCAGGCTCCTTTTCTCAAAGAGGTTTTCAAAGTTGCTTTGTGAATTGGCCTTCAGCAAGAAGCAGCAAGAAAATGGCTTTCTGGAACCATCCAAACTACATGGCTTCTTTCCTTCCTTTACTAAAAACTGAAAAATAAATGCAGGACTATGCCACTACTAGAGATGCAAGTCAAAAAAGAGAAGTTTTCAGGCAGCATAAATATGATCCACTGCTTCTGCAGATACCTAGTCTAACCACAGAGCGCATCCTTCTTCATTTGTTATCTTTAATTTGTGGTTCTGAGTACCACAAATGTGGTAGGTGTACTGAACTTCTGAATGAGCAATTGCAACACACTTACCATTGATCCGGTACTGCAGCTTCCTTCCATTTGAAAGAGGCAGGCCTTCCACAACCTAGGGAGGAGAAAGTACTACGGTTTCAATGAAATACTATCTAAGAACATTGGAAAGGTAGAAAAATCTGCTGATGTCTCGAGCACAAAGACATTCAACCAAGTTAACCAGCTGGACACACTGAAATCTGAAGATCATACTTGGTTCACAAAAGCACATCCTGGATATCGAAAGGAAAAGGGTAACAGTTTAAAATAAAAAAAACATTTTTCCTAACCAGCATTAAGGAAACAGAAGCTTCGCTAATGTTAAAAAGTATAAGAATAGAACAGTTTGATTGACTAAATCTATTATTCTTTCACAACCTGGCAGTATCCTTCAAGTCACAAAAAGAGCGTAATAGGCCATTCACCTGATCAGTACAGCTGGAATAAATAGTAACACCTCCCCAGAAATGAAAGTTGCTTTGTAAAGCAAGGAATATTTTTTCCTACTGGTTATCAGTACAACACTGGGTATCAAAAAGTCTTCAGGTTTAGAAGTCAGATATCTGAAATTCTTCTAGATTTCTGTTAAGCAGATGTTATCCATATTTAGAGTATAGGAGTTCAAATTGGTTTTCTGCCTTTTCCACTGTAGGTCTATGAAATGCACTGCCATTAAATTCTTAGCAAATTGTGTTATTTTAAGCTCACAAAAATCAACAATAACTAAAGGAATTAATCTACTTTCATCATCACTGCGCTAAAAACACAGCCCACCTTTCAGTCTGACCCACAAATTAATTATCCACAAAGACCAAATTGCTTCTAACCAGCTTACCTTTCCTATTGGCAGTAAGTAAAATAGAGCTTGAAAGAAAAACCACAGAAGAAAGATGCCAAACACTTTAGCTTCCCAAAGACTTTCAAGTGTTGGGAGAGGAGGAGGGAAATTCATAAGGCTGGGGTCATCCTGTTTGCACATTAACAGTAAGTACAATACAGTAGCAGGCAGGAGAAATATCAGCATGAAGGTCCCTGTAAACAGACATGGCGCAATATTAGAAGACAGATGTGGAAAATAAAAAACTCATTTCATTACCAACAGTAAATCTGGATCAGTAGGAAATAAGAGATCATTATCTATCCCTGCAGCAAAACAACAGCAGTCTCCTAGTCACATCATAGGATACAGAGCCATCTCAATTCTACAGAGGGGAAATGAAGCAAACTGAAGGACTGAATCTAACACACCCCTTTAAAACTGCCCAAAAAACTGTATAAAGAATACTTCAGTTTTGAGTTGGAAGCACCTAGCTCTTGAAAACATAATTTTTGCTAGTTATTTCCAACTAAAATTTAAACAACATTTAAAGCTCACTGTGCAAGACCTCCACAGCATTTCACAGGAGAAGCATATGCAACAGGGCTTTTCTTTGACTTCTGCCAGCATCATCACAGACTACACTACCAAGTGCCAACATGGTTCTGCAGTCTGCAAGTAGGATCCACAAACAGGAAGAATGTGCACACATACCAAACCTTCCACCAAATTCAAGCTCCTTCGTTTTTGATGATGGTTTCTCTGTAGTTTTTATTATCTCAGAAATCTTTTTCTCTGCATAGATCTCTTCTTTTTTCTTTTCTTCTCTTCTTGAACGCAAGCTGTACTGATCAAGCACACGCTCCACTTCCACGTCTGGTTTCAATTTTTGCTGCTGAAGAAAAAGCATTTAGAAAGAAAATACAAAACCCTAGCAATTTTAATTTATTTTGGACATTACTCACATTAACAAAAAAAGAAGCCAACAACAATATGTGTTCTACTTCTACACAGCTCTTAAACTTATATATTTAAGTGAAGGCTCTCCAAAAACCAGCAGAACACAAGTAACAAGTGAAGGTCTGATGGGAAAACAAGCAAGACAAATCTATGTCGTGCAACTCTCATCAGTTCTCTACCTTCCAAGAGATTCCTCTTCCCTGAACTCTAGTCAGATGAACAGTAAATGTATTTTCTACACCGCATTCTAATTTCTCCTTGATTAGCGTATTGCCTGCTCCTAGTGATTTCTGAGAAAGCTAAGGTAGAACACAACACAAAACTAAGACATACAACAATATTCTCTGTTGTCATACCTCCAAGAGTTTGCTGGATGTGTCATTTCTTTCCGTACTGTCAGGTTCACCATTGTACCTTCTGGTGTTGTTCTCACTTGGTTTCTGGTTAAAAGAGACGTAGTTTCATCTTTCTGAAAATACTATCTCCATTAAGTGTGTGTATATAATGAATAACTAAAAACACTAACTAATTTATTCCAACTGCAGCTGTTCTGGCCTTCTCTGCATGAAAACAAGCACATTCAAAACCCTAAGTATGTTTCTGCTTAAAAAGAAGGTGGGAAACCCATTAAGAATAGGGAAAAAAAGCCTTTTTTTCTTAAATTTAACAGTGAAATTAAGAGGTAACGTGGAAACCATTCCGTTTTTAACTCATCAGTAGGAAGTGCCAAGAACAAAGTACACACATATTTAGTAATTCTACTTGTGAAAGCAGAGGAAATTTCAGTGTCCTATATATGACACTCTCTGCAGGACTGTGAAAGTTTGGTTTTCTAAGAAATAAATTCTCTTCAAAAAAAAAACAAAAAAACCCCACACCCAACAGATCGATCCTACTCAACTAAAAGCCAGGAGAAGAGCATAAAAAATATGTTAACCTTTTTGTCCAAAGTTAAGTGTAACTGCTGGCTACAAACTACTTAAAATGAGCATATGGTCCACAGGCTATTGGTCACACAGCTAAAAGCAGTTCACTGCAAAACAGAAACCACAGTAATTTTACAGTGCCAAAGGATGCTTCCAGTAGAAGTAATTTACTAAACTAAGCCCAAGAATTTAATTTGAGAACTTCACAGCACCACCACGTTCAAACAGAACATAAAATACATTTCAGTAATCTCCTCTCAAACTGGCAAGCTACAAAGCCTATTTCCTAAGGAGTAAGGTGTTTCTGTGATCCCCATCTTGCAGCTAATTACGCCGCGCAGGGAATACAAAGTACACCCGGCTCTTCCAATAACAATCCCAGTATGCATTAAAAAACAACTTCTGGCAAAAAAAAACAACAAAAAGATGCAACCAAGAATAAATAAAGCAATACCGGTAGAGCTAAAGTGGTTTCCTGAATGATTTTCTTTTTGTCATCTTTGTGCTCTCTGCTATGGGAAGAGGAGCGACGTCTGCCTTTTGCTGGCCGACCAGGAGATCTGGATCGAGATCTGCTTCTACTTCTTCTGGAAGGAGAACTTGAAGAAGACTGGCTTTTCCTTTGCTTGAATGATGATTGTGACTAACAGACAGAGGAGAAAATCAATCTTACCTTCAACATTCAAAACAGCTTTAGAAAATGTGTTTTTTTGGGATGATGTCTCTGGCACACAGTTTCACACAACTGCCTCCTGTTTCTTTACCGATGCTGTACGAGATTGGTTAACAAAGAGCAATTACAGCACACTCATTTTGCAGGTAACACCCAAATAATCCTGCTCCAAGTTCAACTGAAGACAATTCCTGCCAAAGCTACAGAAATCAGGAAGCTACCAATGCAAGCACCGAGCTCATAAGCCTAACATCCTCTTAAGTGTGAGGCTTAAAAGAAAGCCTACCATTTCATTTACTTGGCTTTATCTGTACATCTGGCATGCCAAGGTGCAGTGAGGCAGTACAGCTTGTATATCAACATTTTTTTAAAAAAAGAGCTAAATTGTTAAATTAGATGCGAAAACTGGCATCCTAAAATTTCCCTGGAAGTATACATGTTAATTTCTCTGTGAAGTCTGCAATCCTATCCTAACCTTCCCATTCAAAATTTACACAGCGTGACTTTTATAAGACACAAATGCTTCATTACAACAGAAGGTAATTGTTCAGCTTGAGTTAGCTGACCTGTGAGCACAAAGTAAACAAGCTATAAAGCAATGAAATGTCTGTAGTTCAAGGCAGAAACATTTCGTCCCAAAAGAAAAAGCCAGTTATGTACACTGCTGCCAAAAAAGATAAAACATAGTTCCTATAAATTAATACCAAGCCTCCGATTACCAGCTTTATACGCTTCTCAAATCCAATTTTTTTTAAAAAACAATCATATTGTAGAGCTTCTGAAAGACAGCACTTCTTTCCCCCCTAATCATACCACTGCTTTTTCAACCTAAAGAACACAATGGGGTCTCTTTACAAATACAATCAGCATGCTGCATGTCTTATGAGATGTCACGCAGGAGAAAGCTGTTATTTAGCACCAACCTTTGAAGACAGTTAATGACTACCCGTTTGTAAGATGCATTCTTACCTACATCACCAAATATGATTTTCTGTTAGAAATACTGCTATTCACACCAAGGCGTACTCACCCTTATATCACTTTCCTTCAAAGCAAGTTCGGTACCATCTTTGTACTTCACAGTATAAAGATGAGAAGCATCATCATAACTAGTCACTTGCACCTCATAGTACAGGACACTTCCTGGCCAACGACCCATCACCACCTCGCCATCAGCATACTTCCGGTTTGGCATTTTCCAAAGCAAGACCTAGAAAATAAATTAATAGATATCACAGCTAAATATTAGGCTTAGATCCTGGAATTTTACCCCAGTCAGCATCAGAAGATTTACTCAATATTTGTAAATATGCTTTAAGTGACCACCACCCTTGATCCAGGATACTGAGGCGCTGACGAAGTCACAACTGCAACTTAATGTTATGCTTTTAAATGTAAAGCCCTACACAGCACTTTGACAAGAGCCAGATATTAAGCCACTGCCATCTGAAAATAGGTAACCATAGTAAAAGATATTCACATCATTCAGATCACCTGAAGCTCTGACTCAGATCTCAAAATACAGAGTGAGGGTATTTTAGAAGTCTACGGTAAAATGCACATAAACTTCCATGCACACACACTTTTTTGATGAATACTGGAACTTGGAATAAGAAAAATCAAGTTTTGTTTCAAAGCATTTTAACTTGTTTGCTGTAAATGTGAAGCCACACAAAAGGAGATTGAAACAAATATTTAACTAGTTATTTACACATTACACATTAACTAACCTGCAGCAAAAAATGAGGATCTTTGGCAAAAAGAGAAAAACTGCTGTTAATATGCATTCAGACCACCTAGCACAGTAAGGGACAGAGCCAAACCAGGCTGTTCCATCAGCTTTATCTGGCATTTCCTAATGCTGCTGCTGCTACATTTTACATGTGCAGTTCTCCAAGACAGAAGGAAGAAAACAAAAACCTCAACAAAATTGCCCTGAGTGGATTTTATTGCTAGTGTTACTTCCTGCTTCACAACAGAAGGACCTGGCCATCTCCTCTGCTGTATAACATTTGAAGAAGTGAAAAGATTAAGCTTACTTGTTTCATTTCACTGACACTTGCTAATTAGAAAAATGAGCGCCTACACAATCTAAAGTGTTTTCCACCTTGCCTTTAGGCACACGCTCTTCCAGCTCATCCATCTTTCACCTACATTTTCCTGTCCCAGTTTCTTGTTACTTTCTTATTCCATATGAATTTCGACTAATTCAAGCCTCTGTCCCTCCTAGTTTAACCCCCCTCAAATCCTCGCTCCGTGTGGGATTTCATGAAATACCACATCCATATTTTCATCCTAAATTCTTCATTCTCTCCTTGTCCCCCTTCAATTCCCTAGGGGTTTTCTACCTGTTCTGCCCTTCCTCACTGAACTACTTCCAGTTCCTCCTCAACACCTCTGGGCTCCAGGTCCGATCCCAGTGCCACATCACCTCCTTGTTTGGTTTGCTCACCCTGAAGTCAGCTCAGTCAGAGATCCATGCCAACTGCCTGCTCGTCCCCCAGACTCTCCCAGCTTTGGCTTCCTCCTCCTCTTCCAAACACAAAGCTTTAGACCTGTACACCAGGCCCAGCCACAGCTTTGACAAGATATTCTAACCTGACCTATGCCTTTTTTGCTTCTGTAGATCCTATACCTCAGCCTATTGTTTCTTCTTTCCATCATGAACACCTCGGGCATCATCTGTAAACTCGGGAGTCCGACCAGGACTCGGCTATATCAGATCCTAGAGCAAAGCTACAAAGAATGGAACCCTTGGTGCTTAACCCCTTCTTAAAAAAGAGAAACACATTTTCACTGTGTTCTGACCAAGGACGTGCAATTACTCTTCAAGACAGGATGACCTTCACCTCCTCCAGCCTTGCTCTCCAATGGTGCAGAAGCCAGAAAATGTGGCTGAAGGAGATGAAACTGACAAAGTGTTACGTTATTCAGCCTGAGGTAGATGTCAGTGATACGGTCTAACAGGTACATTTAAGCACATGAAAATACTATTTTGTGATTTGAAAGCAATTAAGAGTATTAGTAATGGGAAGATCTTGTTTTCCCATTTTTCCTTTAATAATAAAACTGCACAACAAGTCTTAAACACTAAACAAAATGTATTACAAGTTAACCTGTCAAAAAACTACCTTTCTTCTATACTGGTGTACCACAGTGAGGAAGATTTGCAATCTTCATTCCATATATCCCACTTTAAAAAACCTACACATTTTAAAGGCAGGTAGCAGAAATCACTGCCAGCATAAAAAAAAACAAAAAAAACAACACAACAGGACGACTTAAAAATAATCCTACAAAATAAATAAATAAAAATTAAAAAAGTCGGGCATCTTAGAAGTTACATTTTTAAATACCATTCCTTCAAGCTCAACACACATTCCTGCTAATTTTCAGTGTGGGTATCAGCCTACCATTCACTGCAGTCCTATGCAAACTGTTTAACTCAAAAGGGCTTCAAAATACATCTCTGTGTTACCTCAAAATGCAATTCTTTCATACAAGGAATGCTGTACTGTACAGACACACAGGTGCGAGCATCCTCAATTACTCCTGATATGAAATTCGTGGTATTTTGGAGTTGTGGATTCCCTTAAGGAATTTGGGATTTAAGGAAATGTATGAATAAGATCCTGTCTCCTATGCCAAGCTGGAGACAATTCACGGAGAACTCCCATGAGTCTTCACAAAACGGTCAGGGTAGGAGGGGACCTCAAGGATCATGAATCTCCAACCCCCTGCCACATGCAGGGCCACCAACCTCCCCATTTAATGCTAGACCAGGCTGCCCAGGGCCCCATCCAACCTGGCCTTGAACACCTCCAGGGACGGGGCATCCACAACCTCTCTGGGCAGCTGTTCCAGCACCTCACCACTCTCTCTGTAAAGAACTAGATCTTAAAGCTGTTGAGAGAAAATTGCTGACTCAACTGCAAACTAAGCAATCAGAGGAATGCTGCACACAAAGCTGTCATAGAAACACCTTATATCATCTTTGGAAGGGCCACAAGGACACTGAGTCCAGCCCCGGGCTCCACACAGCACCACCCAAGCCCTAGGTCTGAGAGTGCTGCTGTCCAGGCGCTCCCTGAACTCACTCCGGGCTGGTGCCCGCTGCCCTGCACATACACCCACTTCTGCTCTTCCTTAGCGACGCTCTCACTAGCTGTAAGGCAAGATATCGCACTCAAAAAGAATGAACGAGAAACTGCGTACGAAGCCCTAAGAAAAAAAAGCAAAACCACAAAGGTAACGAATCGCTTCCCTTCAGGGCAGCGTCTCAGCGGAAAGCGCGAGACCTCAGGGCGAGCCGCCCGCGGGCTGTTGACAGGAAGGGAGCCGCCGGAGGGGCGGGCGGGCCGCACGCTCCGCCCTCCCGCTCTCCGGGCCCGGGCCTGGCGCGGGGCCCCCGCCGCAGGGGAAGGGAGGGGCCGCGGCGGGCCCGGCGGAGGCGGGCCGCGCCTCCG
>JAPSGF010000007.1:12574952-12692231 GCA_035772895.1 Perdix hodgsoniae
AGCGGGGCCTCCGCGAGGCCGCGGCCCGCCGGCGGCGATTGGCCGGAGAGCTCCTGGCCGGGCAGGCCGCGGAGGGGGGTGTGTCCCGCTCGGCGCCGGCCCCGGGGCCGCCGGTCCCTTACCTGGCGCCCGCCCCCCCCCCCGGGCCTGGCAGGAGGCGCCTCCGCGGTGCGGCGGGTCCCGGCCCCGAGCGCGGTGCTCCTCAGCAGCGGGAACGACCGCCCTGAGCGACGGTTAGGGCCGCGCGACGGTCCTGCCCCCCGGCCCCGCCCCTTCCCGGCGCCAAGCGCGCCGATTGGCCGAGAGGGGCCGTTTGAATCGCTGCCGGCCCCACGCCATTGGCTGCCGGGCGATGGCGCGGTCCTCGCGCCCGGCGCCGTGCCGCCGACGAGAAGCCCGCCCCCTGACGGCGGCCGATAGCGGGCAGGAAGAGCGGGGATGCGGGGCCGCCATGGCGCCTCGACCCGCCTCCTCCGCGCGGAGCCCGGCGCCGTCCGTAAACAAGGAGGGCCCAGGCTGCGGGAGCGCCCCGCTGAGGCGGGGACTGTGGGAGTTTAGCTGTGAAATAACCGCCCCGTGCCCAGCGTGCGGATGTCGGGAAAACAGCCCGGCATTAACGATAAACTGCCCGCGCTTTTATTTCGGAACCGACTTTAAAGGCCCTCCGCGCTGCCTGTGTTGTGACAGGCTGACAGGACGTGGGGAAAAAAGGCATCTAAGAGAGGTTAAAGTCGCAGTAAAAACACAGCCAGGCTAAAGCGCGGAGCTAAATAAGTGCAGGCTGAAGGAATTTCTGCAGCCCTGCGAAGGCATCGGCTTTTATCAGGCAGATATTTAACAGTTTGCTGTAGGTGAGAAAGCAACTGAAGCTTCATTTCTGGCTGCAAATAATGGATGGTTTTGGCTCCGGCTGACTTTCTGTCGGTTTATTATTGCACAGTTTACAATTGTAACGTTAAGAACTGTTTTCAGTAAACATCTTAATTGCAGCAGCTAATACCTGGGCCGAGTCTGCTTTATTCTGTTGGCACAGGCCTACAATTAATATGCTTAAATATGAAGGTTTTCAGCCGTGATCTCATTTGGAGAGCAAACATTCCCTATGAGTAGTGGTTTTCTTTTGGAATTGTTTACTGAGCCTGGATGACAGAGCTGTTGGGCTGTTAAGAACTGTTTATTATCAACAGGTTTGCTGGCAGGATTGAAATGTGGATGTATGGATTGAACCATCTCGGATCAGCTGTTAAATGGAACAAATGTGAAACCAGTTAGACCGTCATCATCAAAATACCGCCTCTGCACTGCTACAAGTTTTCTGTGTCTCTACAAAGAACTCAGAAGCAGAGAAATTTGGCCATTGACACAAAGTGTCTTGATCTCACGATATAAAAATGACTAAAGGGTTCTCCAGCTTTTCATCTTAACAATAAACATTAAGCACTGCAGTATCACATCTACCTGAAAACACCAAGACAACTCTGTTCCCTTCATATTTTATTCCTTCAAAATTTCAACCTTTTGATTTCACTAAGAAACACAGGAGGGATGTGAGAGGTTGCTGCTGCTGCTGCTGCTGCTGCTGCTACTGCTGGAGAATGTCCCATGGAGGATATCTGCCACCTTTCCTTCTCCTGAGTGTCATCCCTAAAACGCTCCTCAGCTGGAGGAGGGAAGAGGAATGGGGAATTTGAGATTATTTGCAGGAGTGAAATCTGAATTAACTGTCACTATCAACTATGAAGGCCTCCATATACTGTGCTTACTCACATGATTTTACTTAAACGTATGCAGTCCTAGGAAGTTGAGATACACCAGCTGACTTTGGTCAAATAGGGGACCTCTGTCCAAATAGTGACTCCAAGACTGGAATTTAGTGACTCAGCTGTCATATTTTCTTTAATTCAGTAATTTAATCTATCAAAAGATTTAAGTCTGGAGATATTAACAGATATTAATACAAGACTCACAACTCCAAATTGGTGCCCGTTTGAATCCCCTGAATTATTAATGAGGTTATGGCTGCCTGTAACGTTAATTATTGATATTACTGCATGTGCTGATAATCAAGCTTAATACCTCTGGAAGCTCCTAAATGTATCTGTTCTAAGCGCTGTATGAAAACTCAGGTCCCACAGTAGAGGCTTCAAGATAATCAAGTCTGTGGAACTAAATTCAGGCAGTATCCTGAAGTTTTGCTACAAATCTTTTGACCTTTATTTTTCATTGCCACATAATAGTGTTTACATATACAATGCCTATCTTGCATTTTTTTCATCTTGCACACACACAAAAAAGTGTGTGGCTTACAAAATAAATCCTACCTCCTGAGCATGCTTATCCAAATTCAAAGAGTAGAGAATTAACGGAACTTTTAAAATACAGGTTCTAAAATACAGACCTCCTATCTTGTTGCCAGCCTAAGCAGGTTGAGAAACATTACGATAAATGCTTTCAGCAGAGGCTTCGGAGGTGGGTGGGGTAATTCGCTCCTATTTCCTCTCTTGATTAGCTCTGTGCTTCTGTGGAGGAAAACACTCATAACACTCACTGTATTATTAAAAAACCCACCTTACTATAAAAACATGCATTTATAGAAAAATGTGTGCTATGTACATAAATGTTTATATTCATATATATACATACACACTATATATATGTGCATATATTATATAGACTATAGAAGTCATACACTTGCTATGTTTTTTCTCTTTCTCCAGCAGTGTATATGACCAAAGCACCCCAGCTTGTCTTGTGAGAAGATCTCTGCTGTTTGCAGTAGAGGAGGAAGTCTCCCTGATGGCTGCTGTCTTCACAACATGCATCTGAGAGCTGGACATTGTGCACTGTATGTTTTGGAAAAAAAAATAAAAAAGAAAGACTCTGTTCTGTGCATTGCCAAAAAAAATAAACATCTCTGCACCTCAAGCTGCTGTTGAAAGATTTAAAGTCGATCCACTTTTTTAAGCTTTTGTGAAAATTAAGGAATGTGAATGTGCACAGGCACTTTGGGGTTTGTTTTGATCAGTTTTTGTTGATTGTGGAAGAAGTTTCTTGTTATATATTAATTTATAGTACATCAAATTTGAACTTGAAGCCACGCAGAGGAAGCGCACGCTAACAAATGGTACAGATGGAAATAAATTAAGCTGAGCATTTGCATTCTGGGAAGTTTTGCAAAATGTTTATCTATAGAAACAGCTTTTAAAACATGTTCAAAACTATCTGCAAGTGCTATGCTCAGCAGTGAGGAGAGGGATACAGACACACGCATACCAACAGCAGTTCTCTAAAGAGAAGAAGAAAAAAAGCACATTGAAACTTTGATCTCACTAACTTCCTTTCTGTATTGTCAGTGAATTTATAAGTAAGGTTCATTATTGAAGGGAAGTTGATGCAATTCTCAAAGCTGTGAGGTAAGAGTTTTGGCTACCGTGTCTTCTGTTGAGCTGCTTACCTTCCCATTTTCACAGCATGACTGTTAAATTACTCCAGCAGTAAGCCCTTGAAACTGTCCATTTCTGAAGGACTGCAAAAAGCACAGACTGCAGTATTTCCCAGTATTTGTAAGGTGTGTCGGAGTTGTGTGCATTGAAGAGTTGTAAATGTTTAAGCAGAATGTGGTTTTAATTCTAGAATAAAGTAGAAAACTTAGTTAAAAATATTCCTAAGTGCTCTCTTGGGTTCCAAGGCTCACCAGCAGATTCACAGAAGGCTTCTGGCATTTTAATCCACATCCCCTAGTTTTCAGTAAGGCATCGCAGAGCAGAAAGCAACTAGGATGTGAGTTGATGGCCTCAAGCTGCACCAGGGCAGGTCCTGGTTGGAATATTAGGGAACGTTTCTTCTCCGAAAGAGCGGTGACACGGTGGCACAGGCTGCCCAGGGAGGTGGTGGAGGCACCATACCTGGAGGTGTTCAGTAACTGTGGATGTGGCACTGAGGAACATGGGTTAGTGGGCATGAGTTGACAGTTGGACTCAGTGATTTTGGGGGTCTTTTCCAGCCTTAATTATTCTGTGACTTCAGCAGACGCTGTAGCGACAGAAGTGACTTTCCTCTGGTTCTTGTGGGACAACCTGCACTGGAGGAAGGGAGAAATTTGGCCTTGGACTCCTGTTATAGACCTTAACCACATTACATCCCCAGATCATTAAGGCCCTGCTGATAACAAGCTAACAAGTAGTGTGGCAGTCTGCAAAGCTGCTTGTGCTGAGCCATGCAGGGCTGCAGACCAAGTCAGGCCAGGCAACAGAGACATTACACCCAATGACAGTTTTCAAAGCAATGTGAAAAACAGTTTTTTATGTTTTTAACAGAATTTAAAAAGAGAAAGCATTCTACTTCTGAAGAGAAATACTTGAGCAGAATATTTGACCACAGACACCAAACAACTGGTTCAATTTAACATGGTGCTGATATTCAGTCTCTTTTCTGTGGTGCTCCTACTTTCCTCATGCCTCTCATCATCTTATTCTAGTAAAACAACCAAACAAAATCCAATCACTGCAACATGGAGGCCAAGCCGGAGACAATGAGCAAAGAACTCAGCCTGGCGTGTCTCACAGAAGGTGAGCTCACACACCTTGGCTTTATGAGCTGCTATTGCTGCATATCTGCTCTCAGTTAAATTGACTTCTTTGATTTAAACCTGTTCAACTAGTCCTGTGTGTTATTTTTTAAATACAGTAATTTAATCTTAATTAACTTTAAAGTTCAACAGCTATGTTTCTACTAACATGTTAGCATATATACATGTACATAGGTTTTCCACTCTGTATTTAATCAAGATGAAGTGTTTAAAGAGAAATGCTGGCAAGAAGCAAACAGAAGAAAATATATGGGAGATTCATTCAAACGTGGCCACCCAAACTGTAAACCCCACATACGACATCTGGGCTCAGTTCACATTGTTCTGGTGTCTGCCACTGAAACTGCCCTAACCAGCTGGACAAAAACTGTTTCTAAAAACCAAGCTAGCATAGCATGCATAACATCACGCAGCTGTAAGAAGCTATATTTAATAAATATTAGAGCAGAGCTCAATGCGTGTAGGTCATCCTTCCCATACTCTATTCAGTGCTCAACTTCTAAGATCGCTATAAAAATAACCACAGAAAGTTAGTTTCATTAGGAACAATTTCAGAAAATGAATCAGAACCCTTCAGGGCTTGCCTACCCCTCCCTTGTTTTCATAAATCTTTCTTACGTTCCTTCATTACCCTTTAAAGACTATATCTGTCCTGCTGCCATCACTTTCTATGGGGACGTTTATAACACAGAATCTGGATTTCCCAGTTCTGGCTAAGTGAGAGTTGAGCAGATAAACCCCGGGACAGAAGTGATGAAAACGATAAGTTTTAGTGAAACTTGGAAACAAGTAAGAGCTGATGATACTTGCAGACTTCACAGTCTTCTCTTTTTTCCTGCTTATTTTTCTCTCTCTCCTTCCCCATTCTCCCCCAGTTCTCTCAGTTGCAAGGCAAGCTGAGCCAAACCCAAGACATGACCTCCAGAGGCAGAGCTACTGCCACACTTCTCTTTTAAACAAAGGAGAAAGGATAGTTAGGCTGCTCTCTAGCCCAAGCTGTTCTAAACAGTGAATTCATAATTAGCTCTGGCATTTGGTAGACTGTTACTTTTCAGACACTTCTTCTTTATGCTAAACATTAAAAGCAGAACCTTCCCTGACAGTGCGGCAGCCACTTGTACCACCATGGATGTATATGTAATGTTCATGTTTCCAAGAGCAGCCCCAGGCATTTCCAAGCTCTCCAGCAGAAGATTTCTGTTACTATCTAAACCCACGCAATGCTTATTTGTTCTGGGCTGCCTAACCACATACACACAAAGGGATACTACACTTTTGCTCAAAGATAGCACTGTGCAGACATCAGCATGCTGGCTCGGTGTCCTGGGGGTGGTTCAGCCCACAGATACTCCTCCCAGCCCACCCTGAACTGTGCAGTCACAGGGAGCTTTGATGAGGATTGAAGGGCCAGAAGGAAATACAGCATCAAATGCAAAACCAAACAAGTAAACAACAATAACTAACACTTTCTCTGTGTGAAATCCAGGCTCCTCCCCAGCCTTAGTGGTGGAGCACAGGCAGGGGCGAGCCAGCATTTTGCTGGTCACAGACAGTGCAAACCTGACCCGAAAGCACCTTCCTCTGCATGCACACAAAGCTGCTTCCTGCTTGGACATGCTTTGCATTGTTGCCAGCAGTCAATATGACTCCAGTTAGTTTTCTTCCCCTTCAGAATAGCTCTTGTAAGCTGTCCTGAGCAGACGCTGCCCATCCAGCACCTGTCTGGGCTGGAGGACCCACAGGTCTTCAGCAGGGCATCTGATTACCTTCCTTCTATCCTCCTTTTCCAATAAAAGCATTATCTGGACACCTCTCCCGAAGTTACGACCGCCATTGGGCCACCCTCTTGGTGAAGATGCCAAATGGCAGCTTGGACTCTCCGACCTCCCAGATGGAACAGCAGGGCAGCTGCATGTGGCCAGAAAAGCCATATAGCTTTCAGGCCAGGCAGACACAAAAGAGATTATCACTGAATCCTTCAGCCTTGCTTCACAGCTGGGGTTTTAAAGCATTTCCTCATTTGGAGTAGAAATCTCTTTTTTTTTTCTCTGTGCAAACTCAGTACCCCAATTCAATAACAAGTCTTTAAACTAGCTATTGTTGCTTCACAAGCACTTGGGGTGAGGGGTAGGGTGCAGCTGCAGAAACTTCCCCCTCAGGGTATCCAGAAACACAGCATTCAGGGCACCGAAGCCGATATCGAACCACGCTCACAGCAGTCTCACCTTCCTTCCCCCCTCATCTCACAAATCTATTTCATGAATGCACGATGCATGGAGAGGCTTCTTGTATCAATTCAAAAAGAAAACCTCCAGGAAATATCTCTCTCTTGGTGCTTTCTTTTCTACATACCAACTTTTATATCAACAAACTGCATGGGTCATGAGCTGTAAGCTTGGCCAATCCGCTGCTGATTTTGTTCTCATTTGAAATCAAGTTTTGCTTTCAAGTTCAAGACGAGTTGATTTTCTCTTCCTGCACACAGCTGCCAGCAGCTCTGTGACCTTTCTCAAGTGCTGCACGTTTCCTGTGAGAATTTCCTCTTCTTAAACTACTGAGAGCCTCCCAGCACGCCTGTCTCATCGCCCAGGTTTTCTATTCAAACTTTTAGAAGTTTAAGACAAAAAAAAAAAAGCAAAATCGTCATTTGTTTGGCCTCATTGTATGATGAGGAACAGGAGTCCTGCTTTGGGTTTGCTTTTCTCCTCAGTTCCGGTGCTGAGATGAGAATAAGCAAAAAGTGATTTCCAGCAACCTTCGTTTGAGAGTCCTTTTTGTCTTTGTGGATTTCAGCATACTTACCCTATTTCTTCTGTGTGTTTTTATTATTAGCAAATGCAAATGCAAATATCAGAGAGAACAGCAGTAGCAAAGTGCACGAAGATAGACAGGATAGCATAGCTCCCAAAGGTCCGCAGGAGCTGAGTCATAAACCATAGCAAAGTCCTACCTGGCTTGGTAGTTGGCAAATGGTGCCAAGCAAATTAGTGATTTTGGCAGTAATTATCTATAAACATCTTGTGTTTATAAACATGAGGATGTTGTGTACACAATTACCTGAGACATGTATGAATATAGATTTATATATGCCACATATTGCACATCTTTTGAATATATAGTTAGCATAGAATTGGTAATCACATACGGGTGTGCACAATTGGCATATATTTAACCTATACTTATTGTATTTGCAATACATAAATGCATTATATCTGTAATGTAAAGAAACAAATTTTAGAGTTAAATTATACCTGGTAAAACTGGCTGAGCTTTCACAGGAATTTTGGAAAGCAGCTTTTGCTTGCAGTCTGCACAACACCATTAACATCTATTGTACAGCTTCATCCCATTCAGCAAGTAAGATCTTTGCCTGTGAGCATTTCCAGAAGCAACATGTCCATGCCTTGTTATTTTGCTTCTCCAATAGGAAAACTCCTGTGCTGTGCATCCGCAGCATCTGCCCCACCTCTGCAGTTCTGGGATACTTCCCTCGTGAGCTCTGCTTATTTCAGCCACTTCTCCTAAGCTGCTGCCAGTAGAACTGAATTTTGTCCTCTGGGTGTAGGTGCTTGGCTGCACCATACAGCAAGCAAAATCATGAGGGAGTAGCAGCACTCTGCTGTCCCCATAGCAGCGTGACAGTAGCAACACCACAAATGTGTTTCCAGCCCAAAATATCAAGTGGCTTTAACCTGGGATCATTCTCACAGTTCTACTACACAGCATACAGTGCCATACCTGGAAAAGTGGGAAGGAAGAAAGCCTGGGAGATGCCCAAGTTAGAATCTGTTAGCTCTCAAACAAACAAACAAACAAACAAAAACCATTTCCAGAGCCGGTTTCAAGGAAGCCTCCCACAACAACATTGTGCTCAACTGCCTCTGGCCATCACTTTGCTATCTCAGGCATTGGCTGGCTGCAAGGTAACTAGGAAGAAAAAGGGAGGATGCAGATAGGAGAAGTTCTGCGGTGAATTATACATCTTTTACACAGCATTCAGCTTGTTTATTCTCAGATGCAATGTCTTTACAGTCTGGCCCACATAACCAAACCTAAGATGCTTTTACTTTCTGGCATATACAATGCAGAAGAATAGAAGTTCTAGGGGCAAAATTAATGAAAACATAGTACATTAAGGAGTAGTCTTTATGTGCTAACTAGAGCAAGATCTTCACCTGAGCTGATGAAAGCTAGAGACCTCTCTAATGTGAGAAGAAAAAAAAAATTGTCCAGTGCTTACACAGAGTTCCTTCTAAATTCTCATTATCTGTTGAAATTGTAGCTACAGATTCAGTCTGTTACAGCTTCAGTGGCACCTGAAGAGCTTTCATTGCTCTTTCATTGCAGGGCAGTGCCCTGGGGTGGTTAGAAACACAGCCCAGTGACTGCAGTATTAACCTGTGAGCTGAACCAGAATGAGATGATTGCATGAGGCAATTGCTTTTTGAGCCCTGCATCCAGCACCTTCTCAATACATCTATTTGTTTTTTCTGATCTTTGAGGAAGCCATTTGAAAACGATCTCAAGCACAACACGCATTTCACACGGACAGACACACGAGGGGTGATATTTAGCAAACCTTTACTTCCATGGCCAATGTGGAAATGAGGACTTGTCACACATGTCTGAGATGATGCCTGCAGCACTGGCTGGAGTTGAAAAGGCCACCCTGGGTCAGTGTTACTGTTGTATTATATCCTAAAAGGTGTGTCCATGTTAAAGGAACCACTCCATGTTTAAGGAGCCACTCCATTTCTCCATGTTAAAGGAGTTTGGTCTTAAAAACCCCAAAGGACCACTCTTCCACAGCAACTTTGGACAACAACAAAGAGAGTAGGCTCAAAACACAGGGAAGTATTTACAGGTACCTCTTGTGCAAACCAGAGCACGTGCTGTGAGCGTTTGGCATTTCTTCTGGTTTGATGTGCTACAATTAGACCAAAGAAAAGCAAAGCAATCAATGCTAGGCTCTAGAGAACTGGGGTGAATTTACTCATCACAATCACACTGAAGGAGGAGCTCTCACAAACCAAAAGCTACCAAGAAGATGCTCACTGTGGAAGCACAGGAGACTCAGAGATCCCTCATGGAGCACATTATTGGGAACATACACAAAACCCCCTGCTCCATCAGTGCCTCAACGAAGGGAATCCTGAGAATGCACTGACCCACATTGCTCTTTCCATACAGGCACTACCTTTAATTACACTCTGTGGAAGTTAACAGCAGCCATTGGCTCTCAAAGCAGCAGCAGTTGATGTGGCATCATTAGCAGTTCTGGCAGCCCACTGAGAAATAATTACACACATAATGGAACCACAAGAGCAATGACAGGCTCAGCACACAGCCATGTAATCAAGGGAACATATAGATAAGAACAATACCAGCATACAGTAACTCAGAGGGAAATAACAAGTGTATTACCGAAATAGGTTTCCAGGACTAGGAAGAGAACTGGGATGGGAGGGGATCAAACTGGCATTCCTTTTGATTCAAGATCAACATCAGCTATAATCTGTATGTTTAGGGTTGAGTGCAATTCAAATCCCAATGGACCTCCCACCCACACACACTTCATTTGCAGAACTGATTTAGTTCAGTTCAGAACTCAACTTCGGGAGAAATACTTTGAAATTCAACATTCCATAACACTCAAAAAGTGTTCAAAAAGTGAATATTTCTTGGGCCACTTTTGCATTGCGAAGCAAAACATCTAAGAGTGGTTCTGATTGAGGCTTAGCCTCAAGTGGCAGAATACTAATTTAATTCTTGATCCCTCTCTCACATCCTCAGTTGCCACAAGTCACTGAAACTATGAATTATGGAACACCGAAATTGATATAAGAGATTTCAGAAGTAATGGCAGTCTTTGGAAAATGAATGTTTTGAACACTTCAGGGGTTCTGTATGAACAAACCAGTGTCATCTCTTTATTTTTTACACCTACTGCCTCATTGGCTTTGCTTGATAGCACAACACCATTTTCTGCTAAAACCTGACAGTTCTTGTTTCATCCCATTTACAGTGGACGCTTGTAGATAAACAGCAAAACAACATCAGCTTTTGCAGTATTTTCCTTCCTTAGAAAAAAGGAACAGAAAATAATTCTGACTTTTTGGATCCAGGTACATCTGCAGTCCTCTGTAGAAAGCTTTTGATTTACTGCTGTCTTTCCTAACCCCTGCCACTCCCCCCAGTAAAAGTAGCATGTGCTTCATTGTCATGTATCTGAATTTCTAAACATGTTACTTATGCAAAACAAATACTTCTGTCACTTTTGGGGACAATTCTTGACAGAATTCTTCAGCTTCTTCATTATTCCTCTGTTGCCATGCAGTGTTTCAGGAAAAGCATTACAGAGAAGCCAGTTAGGTTCAATTTGCCTCTAGGAACAGCAAGAGTCCAGTCCAGCAAGTCAGGTGAAATCCAGATCTCCCACTCTCGGCATGTCTGGAAGCAGGAAGGTGTGTGCAGGACTCTCAGTGTGTAGCAGAGGCAGAGACGCAATCTGTGTCTGTGTGCCAGCTGCACATCCTGGCCTGGCACACCCATCTCTGCATGTGGGCTTCATCAAGTCAGACCTCTGCGCAGAGCTCTGTCTGACAGAAGGATTTGTCTGCTGATGCAGGAGGTGGAGATGGTAACAGGGAGAGAAGTATGGCTTGGGTTCAATGAAAGTTCATATAAAACACAACTAAAATCTTCACGTGGAGCCAGACACGGTCCACGGTCAAGTCCTTCGTAAGGAAATGAATTTGTTTGGGTTCCTGAAGCTGTGCCAAGCAGACACACATGCTTATGACACGGTATGAAGGTTTGCAGCAGTACTTCCAACCCCATTCCGTTCTTGTTTGCCATCAGGACAAGCCAAGTGCCTTCTAAAAGGTGGGGAGGAAGCAGCAGGGGGTTGTTCGGTTTTTCATCTTTCTTTTTTTTTTTCCACCGTGACAAATGAAAGCCTTCAGCAGCACACATAAATAACTGTCCCAGCAGTGCGGTTTCTGTGCTTCACATCATTTCCTGCTCGCTGCCTTAGCCCGTTAATTTCTCTGTGCTGTTGCCGAAGTGCTCACAACAAAGTGAGGATTTGGTCAAACCAAATGGAGCTCCAGTAAGCTGTCAGGAATCAAACACCCAGACAGCACAGCAGAACTTGCTTTCAAATAATATAGTGGACTGTTTAGATCAGCATTAAACTACTGCAGGGCTTTCGTTGTACTGTTCAAACACAGATACCATTGTAGTATCCCCAGAGTGGAATATACTGTATCAGAGCATCAGTCTTACTGAGTTTCCTCGAAACCTCAAACACCACTTAGGATCAAATTACGCTCAGTTAAAATCACAGCAGTTTTTCTGGGTTAATGTTGTTGTAGCTCTGAAATGTAATACAGCCCTTCAGAAAACAGCTTCATTTACATGGCACCAAGACTACGCACAACAGCTTTCCGAAAACTTGAGCAGATCTTTGCTGTACCTAATTTATCCATTGTTTCCTACCATAGAGAATAAGTTACTTGTACATGTGGCTCTTGCAAACCTACAGAAAAGAGTTAGACAGTATTTCTTCTTATATGCCTTTGATCTGTACACCAACAACACGCTTTCTTGATGAGTTACCACATAGCACAGGAGGAGGCCCATGTAGCTTTTTGAGTCTCTCACCACTGTACTTATCAGCAATATTTATAGGTTTATATGTAATGCCATCATTTAAAAAAATATGTTTTAACTGAACATATCTTTTTGCATTGCCTTCAGAAGGTTGAATCCCTTCTGTGCTTTAAAAAAACAACAACACTACATTTTGTCCTTTCAGAAGAGTGAATTTGAGATCTTTTCTGGTGGAGAATCTCGGGAAGAAGAAATGAAAGAAGAAGAAACAATTGCTTGTTTTGTTTGTTTCATTGAATGTTTGTCTAAAAAGTGACTTTTTTAGCACTAAAGTTAGCGAAGACCCAAGTTGAAATGCCTGAGATCACCGCCCCGCTGAACTGAAAAATAGGCTTTGCATGAAATATAATTCCCCAACCTTGTGTGGTATTTGACAGGTCTTCACAGCAACATTAATTCAAGAGTATCTTGTACTATGTCTGTTCTCTCCTCTACACATCTGTATCAGCGACATACAGTGACCTACAGGCTGCACACACTGCACTGACAAGCCCCAGGGAACTGCTTACAAGCAGCCAGCGATGTGCCGTACCCTCAGTAGGCCTCAAGTCCTTTCACTCCTCCCCACTTCCTGAGGCTCTTCCTCCTGCCTGCATTTCCCCTCTGAGGACAAACTATGCTCTTTGAGAGCACTGCAATGAAAGACACCAGTATTACCCAGCCTGAGTAGGAAATCACGTACACAAGGGGCACATTTTCCATCTGTGCTGGACTTTGAAAAAAGATGATTTCAACAGGTTTGAGGGGTTCTACACCTGACACCATCTCAGGGAAAGCAAACCCCCCAAATAAGTAATTAAAACATAGCAAGCGTGTCATATCACACGATTTTTAAAACAAAGGCTTGAACTTGTAAATGCACCACTGGGTTATTCCAGATGAGCAGAGCTGGGGAGCCCAGCCCAAGCAGCAGCTGACAGCTGTGAGCTGTAAGGCCAGGCCTGCTCACTCGGGGCTCTAGATGTCCTTGATATGGCATTTTAAATAGCTCAAGAAAACATTCCTGAATGCCTGTACTAACACATGGATATCCCATCTGTTATCGCTGCAAACCCTGCAGTTCTAGGTCTTACCAGCAGATGCCACTGCAGTCAAGTTGTTATAAAGTACGCAGCAGGGTCATTAATGAAGACCTCTTGTTAACTAGCACATCTTAGGTATCTTAGACACAGTACCCACCCAGAAACTCTACAAAATTACCTAAATCACCAATTGGTCAGTGGAATAAAATTCCCCAAATCCTGCAGCATTACCATCCCTCTCAGAGACTGAGGTGTTCTCAAGCGTAGCACAGAAACAGAGCCACAGCATTGCAAAGAGTGAAGGTATCGTCTGATGCCAGCAGAAAGGCTGTGTGTGGCAGATGCCAGGCGCTTCCTCTAATGCACCCTGAAGGATGCTCAGTGGACAACACCAGACACTGTAGAGCATTGGGAAGCAGGCACACTGGTGGCATCCCACCACCTGTGCTCCTTGAGTTGCGGGCAGCCTGCTGTGTCTCAGCATCTTTTCCTGTGGGGAAAAGGTGGAAGAACTGATCTTAATGCCTTAGCCTATACTAGAGACAGTTAGTGGGTGATAGAGAAGCCCTGCTGCAGCAATATTTCTGCCTACTGCCAGCTATGCTGCTGAGGAGTCTGATAAGGCCCAAAACGTCGTGCTGAGGCCTGGCAGCTGTGGGCTGTGACTTATCCTAGGAGCGGCTCACCACAGCAGTGAGCCAGGCCCCACCACACCCTGACTTCCCGCACTTCACTTTTCAGAAGGAAAATATTGTTTCAATGGACGCGTAAAGACATCAGGAGAGATGAGCTGTGGATTCAGTGCTGCAACAAGGCAAACGATATGGAATTGGACTTTCAAATCACAGTATTAACACATTGCCACTCTGAAGACAGTTTCACAAATGGAGAGACGTTCAGGGAGACTGCAGACCACGTCTGTGCCAAAAAGGGTTGATGCTGATGCAACAGGTGCCCAGCACACCCTGCTGTTTAAGCAACTGGTGGATTAGGCCTAGCATTCAGCTGAACAAATAGCACTGCTAGGCTCCTCTAAGCAACAACCAACCTTACTGATCCCCAAAGCTTTTTACCTTACCAGCATCCAACTGGACTTGACCCAAGACCCAACATGTTGCTTCATATCAGGAAATAATGCAAACCACAGAACCAAGATTTCCTTCTCTTTTTTTTTTTTTTTTTTTCCTTGCAGTCTTAGTAGCAGTTTTTTGGGGTTGGCTTTTAAAAATACAGTGGTATTTGTCAAGGTCAGGTTTTCATTTTTCTAAATACAGCTTATTGCATCTTATTTCTTTCTTCTAGCACAAGATACTGCTACCACAAATAAAGCCTGGATGCTTGTGCTTTTTCTCTCAGCTCCTACTACACAGCACCCAAGGCTGATGAGGAAATGCATGAAAAATTTGCCTAGATTAACTCCAAGCATTCCCCTGGAGGATGTTATTTTTACTTGAACATGATCAAAGGCTGACAAGAAGGAAAGAGCCATTCAGTCACTGGAGAAAAAGGGATTCTTTAATAAAGTCACAGAAGAATGAATGGAACCTGTGTAAAAATATAACCAATTTGCAGCAACTGCACATTTGACAGAAGGAAGTGGAAGCAGCAGCTGCAGAGCCCTCCCTCCTTTACTCCAGTGACTACTGGTGTTCAATAGTACTCTGCCATCATCACTTGACATTTTAATTGCTTCTGCTGTAACACAGCTATTTGTGTATGCTCAGTATGAACTTGGGGGCAAGTTTCCTGCAATATCACTTGTGTTGTTTCTGGGATTATTTATCCTGAGTATGAAGAATTCCTTTTAAAAAGTCTAAGCCTGCAGACCACGCACAGGTAAAGCTTTCATTTGGGATGAGAACCGAGGGATTAGATCCTCTAATCAAAACCTCTATTGCTACGGTCTACTTTGTGTTCCTGCGTGGAATTTCTACAAGCAAAGTCTCTATAAATATAACAGAAATGTGGGTATGCATTGGACTCCAGGCATCATCCGGTCAAATCCCTACAATAAGGTACTAACATGTAACCCTCAGCCGACATCACTGAGATCCTTTAATAAAACCCTCTGGTGAAGAACACAAGAATGTTGTGAACTATTTCAGACTCATTAACTGTGAAATCATCTTCACTGCATCCTGTGAACCAGTTTTAGCCATTACTGTAACAGCAGTGAGCTCGAGACATCATTTGCCACTCCTGTGTGGTCTTGTGGGATGCTCTCAGAGCATCATTAAAGCTGAGATACAATCTTGATGTCTTCATCCTTATCAACCAAGCAGATGACCTCATTCAAAGGAATTGGTTTGGACAGGTTTGCTCTCTTCAAGTCTGAGATAGCAATTTATTTTGTTTTAAGCCAAATTATCTACCTTACAGGTCCTTATAATCACATTTTAATAACGTCAGCATCTCCCAAGGATCACAGGTCATAGAACATCCTGAGCTGGAAAAGACCTGCAAGGCTCATTTGGCTCCTGGCTCCATACAGCTCCACCTAAAAATCAGACCTGAGAGTGTTGTCCAGACACTCCTAGAACTCTGACAAGCTGAATGCCAGGACCACTGCCTCAGGGTGTCTGTTCCAGTGCTAATATGTCCATAGCTCTTCCAGTCTCCTTTCTCAAGCCTCTTCTCATTGGTGATGGAGACTGTGTTACCAAAATCCAGCGATACAGACAGAACAATGATCTAAATCATGTATTTCTGAAATCCACCAAACACGTCATGAGATAAAGCAGCAGTGAAGCTATAATCACACTCATATTGTGAGAGTGTCGAGATGCCTTAGAAAACCTCTTTAGGGAATGAAGGGAAACAAATGATCTCCAGGAGTCTCCTCTAGCCTTAATCATGCTATGGTTCTGCAGTTGTTGGCTTTGTGGAATATCAGGCACTAAAATGATTCAGTGCCAGTAGAGACTTTAGAACTGAAGTGTGGAAGTGTTCTGTCTGCTTACATTGAAGAAGCAGCTAGGATTCTGAACACAGAAGCTAGCACTCAAAAATCAGGAGCTGCTGTTAAGAAGTTACTTTTTTTAAGGAGAGGCATTAAATAGGTGATTAAACACACAACTTATTCCAGAGTTTCTGGACACAAGAAGTTGCACAGACCAACCAAGCCTGTGGCACAGCAGGGAGGAGTAGCCGCCATCCCGATAACCGTAAATCAGCACAGGGGGCAGAGCATTTTAAACAAAATTTTACATACTTAGGAATAGGAAATCATACACGTCTTCCCCTAATTGCCTCATTGTAGTTAGCAGAGTGTAACCCCTCCATTGTAAGCAATACCTCTGTTCCCACAGACCGCATTTTTCCTCTTCGTTGACTCCAGCTATTTTACATGTTTCCCATGACACAGCACAATATTGGGCATTGTATCTGCAGTAGAACTGCCCCACGACTTGCTTGGGCAGCCGCCTTTTCTGGGTCATTTCACAGCAAATGGTTACTTGCTCATTAACACACAGCCCCACGGCTGAGGCTCCAGCCTGAACCGAGCGTTCTGTGGGGCATTTTGTACATTTGCATTTTTAAATTCTATTCTACATACTGCAGTAAATGCTTGAGTATTTGTACCATTACTTTCTGAGGTTTGGCAGGTAGGAATCTTTTACATGTTAAAAGCGAACAGCATTATGTCAAGCAGCACAGGTTACATCACCTCCCCTTTCCCCACATTCTCTACAACTGCAGACAGATCATTTTTCCTTTAATAAGGATATCACTTTTGCAGTTGTTGTTAAGATATAACTGCAGGAATATTGATACGGTGGAACTCTCCGCTGCAGGGAACCAACACTACAGCAGCACACAATCACTATTTAACTCACAACAAACTGCAGTGAGGTATAGATCATCTGGAACTCGAATCCAATGACTGTAACACAAGTTGCCTTAGCAGAGATCTTCAAAATGGCTCCTGATTACAGACGTTTGGAGACATTCTTTGATTCAAATGAGCATTGCCAAAAAATATATTCCAGACTCTGCCTTGAATAAAGCAGAACATCCTAGCTGCTGCAAGCTCAGTAACACTGAAATTCTGTCGTTTGGTCCAGAATGTATCTTTTATATATATATTTTTATATATATACAGAGAGATTTATTTATTTGACAGACTCTAGAGTTCATATATGTGATCTGTAGGGTAGAAGTGCTATTAAACACTGAGTCAAAATCCTTCCCTTTGGACAAAGCCACATGAACCTCTTTATCCCTCCAAACACGTAACTGTAGCACACACCACACAAAGGAAATACTGTGCTATGGAAGAGGAGCAATTGAGGCAGCAGCAGAAAAGCATGCAACTCCACACTAAGTACAGAGGCACTTAATATCATTGGGAATTAGGTACATAAGCACCATTGTAAACCCAGGTGCAAGCTCATTTACTTTCTTTTTTCTTTTTTCTTTTTTAAAAAAAGCTCATAAAGCATCTCCAACACACACGAAACTCATGGCCATCAGCCATCAAAGAGCATCGTTAACGCGGGCATAAGGGGCAGGAACGCTGCAGGCTCACTGCATGCTGCCCTGGGTTTGGATCACACACAAAATGAATGCAGGGCCTATATTTCAAAGAATCACAGAATTGCCAGGGTTGGAAGGGACCTCAAGGATCATGAATCTCCAGCCCCCCTGCCACACGCAGGGCCACCAACCATTCCGCCTAATGCTAGACCAGACTGCCCAGGGCCCCATCCAATCTGGCCTTGATATTTGCCCATTCTCATTTCAAGTGAGAGTGTCTCAGTGACAGATCATAATTCTTAAGTAACAAAATTACTTGGAGATCATTTTTATTGCAAATATTTCAATTTACAGTATGAATCAGTACTCATTAATAACAGCAGCTGAAAAGAACTGAACAGTAGGGTTATTTCATAGAAATTCTTGAAGAAAATTACCAGAATTCATATACTGAACTTTGTTAATATAGTAAGAAAAAGTTGCCCATTATTTTAATTTCTCAGGCTTCAGAATCTCTTTAGAAGGAAAATGAAGTATTTTAAGTTCTTTTTAATAATGATCTCATTTTATCTATTTTGTAACCATAAATTTGCAAACCATGATTTGGAAAGCAGGGATCTCCTGCAACTCTTCCACGATGCCATTCCTAAAGGTTTCTTATTTATCTTCGCACTGATCATCTGAACTTGGTCAATTTGTACTTCCTTTTGGCTCTCTTATATTTCACTCCTAGGGTTGGTTATATTCTATAGAACGTTTTAATCATTCTCTTACAGCAATATTGATGCCCCATCAGAAACAAAGCCAATAATTTCCTGAACCTTCCTCCTCGCACCTCTCACCCAGAGTTCTATTGAAACACTCCAGCATTCTTTAGAAGACTAGAACTTCAACCAGCAAATTCAGCAATCTAAAAATAACTTAAAAACCTTAAAAAGATCAGTGACATCTTGAGAGAGAGAGATGTGGAATGACCTTTCAATGGCACACACACAGAACCAGCACCCAGTGACAAGGAAAAAAAAAATACACATCCTCACAGTCATCTCTAATTATCAGTGTTTATTTTAAGAAGTGATTCTGAACTGTATCAAAAGAACCTTTTATAAGCAGAAAAGTATGGATGTGAAGAGGGGAAAAAGCTAATTAGTTATCACTGAGACTTAATAGGAGCTTCTGTCTCTAAATGAACATTTTCAAGAGAACGTGAAATCTACTCACAGCACATAACAATTACATGCACCGTGTGGCCGTCTCGTGCATCTCAGCACAGCTCCAATCCATCCCTGCAGCACTGCACCAAGTTCTCCTCTGCGAGCACCAGCTTGGGCAATGATAGCACATCAGAAGAGACGACTGACAGAACTCCACCCTTGGAGCATTATCACTCTTACTCACTCTAAAGCAAAGACTGGGTCCTTTCCAAATTATTACTGGGGAACTTCTCCGTACAAAGCCTTATCTTCCTTACCTCCATCAAACTCTGTATGACCAAAACTCAGTAGCAGACAGAGCCCAAAGACTCCCAGCAGATGTGTAATCGCTGCCTTGTCCTGTAACTCCTGGTTCAAGCTGCACCAGTTGTAAAGGCTACCAAGCTCCTTACTGAAAAAGGATTTATCACTGGTGAGAAATCACTAGGTATTTATTCAGTATCTGTTTTTGAGTTAATTAGCAAATCAATTTTGGTTTAAGAAATGCTGTCAGATATCTTTTATTGGTTATTCACAGCATATACAGGTGCTATGTTGCAGTCATCTTAATAGCATTTGAAGATACTGGAAGATCCATCACATGCAACACTATACAGATGAGGCATGGCATGCAAGTCCAGAGCATAGAGATTTTAAGTATGCAATTGAAAACAGCATGAGCTGTTCTGTTGCCTGCTGTGGGTAAGAGCAGCAGCATTCCTAGCCTCCAGTTTAAAGAAAAACAGCCACCTCCTGCAATTCATATTGTGTTTTATTGCTTGCAATTATTTTTTCATAGATGCATAAAAAAGATGGACAGCATTTAGTAGGCTGTATAAATACAGGACCACTAGAATTACATCTGATGTCTAGAAACATAGGAGACTTAAAACCAAACTGTGTAACACAATGTCTATTACTTCAGAGAAGCTAAGACTCAGGGCTTGAACACGCACAGTATTTTATCATAGCTGAGAGCATACAGAGAAATTTCTGCAGTTTGGGTCCACTTAAAGCAAGAAATTACTGCACTTATGACAATATAGAGGATAAATACATGATGACCCATTTACTCTAAAAGTTGCAGAGTGATGTCAGTTCTTTCCTTCCAGAGGTCCAATGACTTCACAGCAAATGAAGCTGACCTCCAGCTCACACAACACATAGTCAACGATTTCCGACGTGCTGGAAAACCTAGAACTTCACTGTGGGAGCAGGCCCTAATTGTGGTTAGGTATGCACAGATGAACCCTTTGGAGTCTGTCTGCCCAATGTCCAGCTGTAATGCTGAAAGGCTCTGCACTTCGGCTTCACAACTGAACTCCTTCCCTGTTAACATTAGTCAAATACTGGAAATACATGACTCAAATTATACGTTACACCTTATATTTCTACGTTAATGAAAAGTAAAAGCATAAGTGCAAAGTAATACAGCAAGAAAATGAGCATTTTATGAGGTATTCATTCCTTGCTCGAGAAGGCCTAGGAAGTCTTAACAGGGAATTTGTCCTACCATGGGCGATACTCCACTTCTGACTTCCCGCCCTTTTTCATTTCTCCTCCTCCACTCTGTACGGTAAGCACCATCCTTCTCTGCTTTCCTTAACAATGTCTGGCTACTCACCAAACCCAGACACACCAATCCACAATCATTATGTTGAACATACTAAGCACACTGCCATCTTCACAGCCTTCTGTAGTTCTCTTCCTTTTCAAAACACTGCATTTCTGACTGACAGAAACCTGACGTCTTCAAGTTTTCTTACCACTTCTTTTTGCTTCTGATTTACTTTTAAGGTCTCCTTTCCCGGAAGGCACACCACTCACGTGCACAGATCTGCACCTTCAGGTTACTTCCAGAGGCACTTGGTTATGACAATTGTGATGCAGTGGCACAGGCTGCCCAGGGAGGTGGTGGAGTCACCGCCCCTGCAGGTGCTCAAGAACCATGGAGATGTGGCACTGAGGGATGTGGTCAGTGGGCACAGGGGGGTGGACATGATGATCTTAAAGGCCTTTTCCAACATGAATGATTCTACGACCAAGTAGCTCCTGTGAGTATTTTTCTTCCCCGTAACCCCGCAGAGCTAACTGCAGACACTTAGCAAGCCCACAGTTGTTTCACTCAACTGAGGACAACCATTTCTCCTTGAATGCAAGCACAGAGCATCCTGCAGATTCTACCACAATTACAGCAATTAGTAACTCATGAACATTTACACAAGTGAAACAACAGCTGAAAATACATTTGAAAACTAATACAGACTATGTAAAAACAAAAATGAACACCTGCATTTCAGGGGCTGGTTCTACCAGAAAATAATGCAGCAGCACTGTCAAGATACAACGGAAGTTACAGAGCCTGGATGTTTTTCACCTGCAAATTATTTCGTACAAGTCTTGCCTGAAGAATGCTTTATTATTACATAAAGAGAACCTGAAAGTTGTCAGTCACTGGTACGCACAATCTGTACATTCATCCCTTGTGCAATTTGAGATCTGTGTAGGAATGTGATCTTGTGAAGATGTGACACTGTCACACCACAACGTGGACAAGAAGCAATACAACCAAAGTAGATTAAAAATAAAGATTAGAAAAAGGAAAAAGGCAATGAGCATTTCTTTTTTATTGCCGGAATAAGAACACCTGATAATCAGATGATGTCTGTGCACCCCACGCTAACTACAATCCCCCTCCAGCTACACAGTCTTCTTCAGGCACTGCACTTCTCCTGCCGTTTAATTCCTTGTGTCTGCCAGGACTGTGCTCCTCCCCAGCTGCTACTGGGTGCTGTGGTCATCCCTTTGTATACACTCAAGTCATTCGACAGCATTAACTTCCACTTTGTGACTAATTCCTATTTTAAAAAGATAGTTTTATAGGAGGAAGAACTTGTGAAATGGCATCTGCTTCATATTCCGTAACTGAGACAGACGCTTCCATGCAACTAACAGTAAATAGCATAACAAAAATACACAGTGTTTCATCTCAGATGATCCAAAATTTAAAACTAATAATAAAACAAAGGTGTTTAAGCCTTTTCAAAAGCCTATGCAGTCCTTTTTCCCCTCCCCACAACCAGCTCAAACGCAAGCTGTCAGGAGCCTGACCTCACATGAATAGCTTCAGACTCACAGAGCAGGTCCATCATTAAAGAACGGAATGCAGGTGATGGTTTGCACGTAATCTGAAAGCCTTAGTGAGCAAATATTCCATTAACGAAGGGCAGAATGAACCAGAAGATGTTCTTCTCTCATTTATTTTGTCACTTTCAATTCTTGAAGACTTCCTGATAAAATCAGTGTAGGTCATAACAGCACTTTAAGACTGCCAATGACTTTCCAGTGCTGCGCAATTAGAGAGGATTCCTGTCACCAGATGAAGGGAAGAGTTTTTCACTTACCCTGTGAAAACCCATGATGGAGCAACTCTATTGGGACCGGAATCCTCATGAGCCCCTCTCCACTGCTAACCGTTTAGCATGTTTTCAGCCTGCAGGACTGAGAGCAGTGGAGAGCTTTTTCCATTAGAAGCACAAAGATTACTCAGTAGAGATTGTAAGGCACATTATTGGCCTTTTTTTTTTTTTTTTCTCAGTTATGAGCATCATACACTGGCAGAGACAAAGTTCTCAAGTTTCTCATCTGCTGCAGCCTCAAAGCTTTGTGGCAGTAACAATCTGCCACAGACCCACAGTCCTAGCAAAATGAGGGAATGAGTCTTCCCCAAAAAAGGTCGTCCCAAAAGAAGGCCCTCAGTCATCCAATTAACAATACAACTCATTCCTTTCCAAAGGTGATGTAAATCTTCCTATCTTTGGGACAGAGGTTTGGAATACTTATCCCTATCTGAGGGCAAGAAGCAGTTATGCCATCAGTTCGTGGCATAATTGGCAACAATAACTTCATTGATGAGTTGAAAGCTGTTCCGTGTCAGGACTCATGTGGCTCCAGCTGGCACACAATAGTGATTAAAAAAATACACTTAAGAATCTAAGCATGGGATGATCGTGGGAGATCACTTCCAACTCTACTGTGCTTAAGCAAGTGCAGAACAGAAACGTCGTCACAATGGTAAGTGAAAATATATGACCAGGAACAGCTCTAATACAGCTGGGAAGGGAGATGGTCCCTGTAGCTGAATTACTGTAGTAATCACTCATCATCTTTGCCACTTCAGAGTTTACCACAACAGGACAGAAGGTAAAGAATACTCACTGAGTAAAATTTGGGACACCAAAGCTTCTAAGAGTGAGAAACGGCCTTTATGTAACACCTGGGATCCACTTATAAAATGGAGACAATTCTACAAACTTCATTGATTTCTGACATCACTGTGCTGACCACCTACTTCCTGAAGGTGCTGATTACCAGGTAACAAGCAGGCTCTAGGCCTGGGCCTAAGCTTTTGCTGAGCTTTCAAAGAATTTAGGAACTAAGCTCTATTTCCTATCTCAGACAATGACAAGCTATACTTTTTTTTTTTTTAATTAAGACTATAAACCTAAATCGACTTTAACATATTGCCAGCCCTATATCAATTACAATGCTCTTAGGTGACCATCCCCCAAAACAGAAGCAAATAATTAACTTGAAATCAGCCCATATGAATGTCTGACAAAAGAAACACTCTTTCAGATCTGCAAAAGCAGTAATACATGTTGTGATAGTCAGACTTCTCCCCCCTCCATTAAGACCTTCTTATATAGCATGTGATTTAGATTAAATAATCCCCAGTGTCTCCATACTCCAAAGACAGTTCTTAATTTCAATGAATGTTAATCTGTTCAAGTTATATCCTTTGATGCTTTGGCTCCACTTTCAATGAAAGCACTCCTTCTTTTTCATCTGCTCTTTATCAAGAACCCAACAGTAAGAACGTATGAGGTCAGGAAAATATAGTCTTTCAAAGAACTTAAGCCTGTGTACAGGGATAGCTTTGGAAGCTTTTTCCTTGCTCCCCAACAGCTTAGTTATGTCCACCTACTAGAATAAGAGGGCTCCTTCTCATCATTCTGCAAGCTTTATATAATTGATATTGAGATATCCTGGCAAGTATTCTAAAAATGTTACAGTGTCATGATCAGCAGTATAAAATGTCATAATCATCAGTTTGATCCAGTGGTCTTCAGACCACTTCTCTACTTCTACAGTGTGCAACATTAAAGAACAAACATCACACATCTCTAGACGTTGATGGACAGATTTCACAATAGCATTCAGAAGTTTAAATCAGGAACTGTATGAGCGTTGCCAAAATGCCACCCCGGTTCTAGCAGACTGCTTCATTATTCAGTGACAATTTTACTAAAACAAACAAAAAAAAACCAAAACAAAAAAACAAAAAAAACACAAACAAAAAACAGCTCAACCCTTTAACAATTGTTACAGTTGGTGTCAAATACGGCGCTGGTGTCAATGTTTGCCAAAGTTGAATTACCCCATTTATTTATAAAATATCTTGTACCTTGCTGCAACCAAAATCATTTTACAGGACTTGTTTTACCAGTACTGCATTGAAACTGCATTTTGACTCCAACTCCAGGTGAATGAGGATGACCTAAAATTAAGCCGAAGGACTGAATAATGAATATAACCACAACAAATTTGTAAACACTCCAGAAACTATCATCAGCCTTCCCTTTCCCTTCCCTGAAAATTCTCTGTGGATAGATACGGAGAACAAACTGTGTGCTATGTTAGAACATAAAATCCCATGGACAATGAATTGGAATTTATGTACATTATCATCCATGAATGTTACAGTCCCTGCAGTTACACTCTATGTAAGGTATTTTGTTTTCTTTATCAAATCTTTCAAAGGAAAGGCAAAAATGAGTGGTGAAACAAAGGATTACGGAATTAGCAGTCAGTAAAGTGTTTGAGAGTTTTAGTATTGAACGCAGGAGAATCCTCCATGAAGTTCCATAAATAAATGGTGGCAACATGTATATATTGCAATTTTATTTCATTCGCTCAAACAAAACGTTAGCATGTAAGAAATTTAAAATGACACAATATGGTAAAAATAGCAGAGAATGAACTGAGAAACTAAAAAGAAGGTAAACCTAAATGCATGAAAATTCAACATTCATTAGTGATCGTCTTCAGTTTGATTGACACTTGATGCTTGATAACTTTTTAAAACAATGAACTGGAAATTATGACTGTCTGAAGAGATTTCAGCACCAGCACTAAGATTTTTACATTCAGTTTGCTTGTGGTTGACTTGTTAGCCACTTGTATATAGTACAGGTTTATCACAGATTAGATCACAGTGTTGAGGAAAGCAATGCTTTCCTGGAATCAGAAAGGATCCCCTAAACTGTCCTCAGTTTAAGACATCCATTATACAAAAGCACAGAACCACCACAATATGGTTATCAAAGAACTTAGTTATCTTTAGGCAAAATAACCTTAGCTTCTGTAGCTCATTTTCAATACTGAAATCTCTGGAAATGGTGCAACTGTCAGTATGACAGGAAATGTTTACAGTAATCTTTAATTCAATCAGATTTTCTGGAAAGAACCAATTCAGCAACTTGGGATTATAGAAAGTATGTATGTAGAAGCAGCACGAAAGAAGACATCTGTTCCTTTTCTTTTGAACAGAAATCATGTTAATTTTAGACCAAGGCACAAAACGTTTAGTGCATAAGCCAGTTCCTTGCACAACCTAGTCGCTTCTCGTTTAATTTTGGACCACTTTATATCCATTCACACTATCCCACTAAGCTACTCCTCAACTCTCCTAAAAACAAACCCAACATGATTTCTGACAAGGGTAAACTTCCTTAATGCTGAAAATGTCTGTGTAAAACGAAGTTACAATAACAAAGATGAAAATGCCTCCTCTTATTTTGAGAAAAACAGTACTTTACAAGGTTACTACGGGTTTTTTTAATGCCTCCAAAAAATGCATGCAGAAAAACTGTTTCTTTTTTTAAAAAATGGTTTCATGACTTGAATTAGGCAATATTTCCACTGTAGTCTTCTCTCAGGATTTGAAAAAAAGAAATGTTTGGAGAAAAAAATCCAACTTAAGCCTTTCTAAACCAGTAAGTGCTGTTCTGCTTTGGTGTTCGGCACTTAAGACAGTATGTTATCGAAAGCATTTGCCCATGTGAAGGAGCTGCACATGCTTTTATGCTGAAACACTATTCTCTCCAAAAGTCGCAAGTAAACTTTTGTTTCAGATTAGCACAGACCACAAAGCAAACATGGCACTGTTACGGCTCAGAAAAACTGACAGTGCAAAGGAAAGGGGGAGATTTTGATCCGCATTATTTTTCCAAAACACTACAGGTCCAATTCATAGGAATTCTATGCCACCAAATTGCACCGAGTCAAAAAAATCTGAAAATCTGGGGAAACAGAAGGGTGGCATCCTCCCTGAAAACAACTCTCAAATTACTGACTGAAACCAACGGTACAGCACTGCTGTTTTTCAGTTTGGATTGTGTGGAGCAGCTGTTTTTCTTGGTGGTGGTTTTGGTAGGGTTTTTTCCCTTTTTTTTTCTTTTGGAAGGAAGGTGGTAGATAAATTAGAAGGGGAGATATACTGTGATCTGATGCTCCATCTTTCTAATGTAACTAACTGCTGTCTTGTTTGACTAACCAATCAGAAAAGGAGTCTCAGAAAACAGTGAAGCAGAGGGTCATGGTTAAAAGGTAAAGAATAACACACTTGTACAGGTGCATCCTCAGTAATTTAGATATCTAAATGTTTGCTCTCATCAAAAAATGAGTTAGATTTTCACGGGAGTTTCAGAACCATTATGGAAGTGTTACTGAATTTCAAATACAAAACTGGAAAAAAGAAGATACAAAAAAGAATTAAGTACCTGGTTCCATTAACATGGTTACTGATAAAGTCACATTTTCCTCATTATTACACATGCATGTAAGATGAAGAAAAAGTGTAGAAAATAAGTAAAATGTGTCACCTTCCCCCTCCCTCAATCCCACATTTTTCTGGGCATAAATTAAGCCTTAAAAATGAAAAGGCTACTTAATATCTGTGACATGCAATTTTTTTTTTAATTAAAAAGCTGTGTTGTGTTACATTACAAAAATGTCCACATGCATAAATCTAAAAAAAGCCCAAAAATCTACTGTAAATCTACAACATACTAATGATTTACATTTGACTGCTGATTTGCTTTATGTAGAAGTCTTAGATTTGGTAAAGCATTGTAACAATGTAGGAAGGCATCTACATCTTTAAACTCTGGACTGCAATTGCTTTTCTTTTTTTTTTTCCTATAAAATTGCATGAAGGCTAACTAGAGAGGCTTCCTATCATAAAATTCCAAAATCTTCACAAGTGAACACTGTCTAGGTCATTCACTTACAAATATTGCCCTTTAAAAGTACATATTTCTAATTGTTCCATATTTTGTGAACTGAACTTACACACATCCGGTCTTTTAAATTACTCATGGAAACATCAGATATGATAGGAAGACAAACCTGAGATACATTTGAAGTACAACAGTATAACTTGCTAAATCCTTCATTAATAAAGAAAACCTCTCTGAAAAGCCTTCCCAAGCTTTTCCCTGTTTTTTTTCTTTAACAACAAATTCTGAAACATGTGCAATTTTATTTTGACATGAGTATACTTCAAAGCACTGTGATCTTGTCTGAAAGGTGTAGGAATTTCTGCACAATCATTACAGTAACCTTAAGACTCTTTTCCACCCTGCTGTAAAGGTCAGAAAAAAGCTGCAAACCAGGAGGGAAATAGCGTATCACCAGAGTGATGCATCTGAAGCTTTTCAGAATACGATGTTTCTCCCTCCTTCCAAGTGTCTGTTTCCATTTTCTTCTAACAGCTCACAAACGTAGTCAGTTTTATACCAAGTTAAAGAGTCACATCGGCTTAGTACTAGTCTTTCTATGCAGTATTCGACTTGCTCAGTTCCTGCCTGATAGCTACAGAGAAAGAGAAATAAACAAATTTTAAAACAAGGAAGAAAGCCAGCATACATAACTAGCTTCTTAAAGAAAGCCCAGTCTCCTAAAACAGTCACTGAAAGTGAACACAATCATATTTATGTTGCTTCACATGGTTAAAGGTGTGTGTAATTCTCAGCTAAGCAGTGCCCTTCTCCAAATCTACCTCTTGCTGGAGATATCAAGAAGCGTGTATGGGCTTATTTGGTGTTAATTTAAGGAGAGCCTCTGGGCTGCACATTATTTTCATCATATCGTCCATTTGGCTGGAATAAGCAGCATAGTCAAAATATTAATAGAGAAAAAAATCTTTTATAAAACAGACAGTGACTAAAGTATATGGGAAGGCACTGCAATGTCTATTGCCCCATGCCAGTCAGCTCTTTCTACCACATCAGCTGATGACATTTGCCATTTTACCAGCACAGTACCATTTGCAAATAACTTCTCATACTCAGGTTTGGTACATTCCACGAGGAAAAAGAAATCTACACTAAAGTGTTAAAAAACACCACTATAGCTTACATGTAGTTTTATTTACTACTTGACTCATGGATGTATGGAACATTCTAAATAATTTCCTACGACTACAGAATACCACTTAATATCTTCCTCTAAAAATAAAAAATTCTGAACATTCTTTTATCTGAATCTTACGTTGAAGACTGAGCATGAGAAGTTTAGATGGTGGAAACACAGCCACTGCCTGAATGTCATGTTTTGAAATATACAATCCAGCAGCTCTGGAGTATTTTGATCATAGAAATAGCCAATCTACAATCACACAATATTAATGATAACTGCAAATGATTCAAATACAGCACATATTCAAAAGAGAACACTTGGTGCTAATGCACTCTTTGCTTTGGCACAGCCTTTGCCTTTTTCTCCCTCTCTTTTAGTAAACTGTCTTGTCTAAAACTGTGAGCCTTTTTTTCCTCCCATATTTCCCCTCCGTGTTCCTTTGAGATGGTGGAGTGAGAGTGGTGCTGTGGAATTCAACTAACTTTCACAGTGAAACCACCACAGAGACAATTGAAAGAATGTCAACAGATAGCAAACTTACATTTACCAATACTTAATTCTCAGAACAGAAACCAGAAACAAATTAAGACTGCATTTCTGGTTGCCCTAAGACTCAATGATAACAAACTGATACTTACCATCAATGAGTTCTTCCTTTAATTTTGTTAACTCCTTTCTCATTTCATCTAAAATATCCTGCGACATAAAAGTAATAGATTAGCTTTCTAACCTTTAGTCTTCTACTAAGAGAATTCCAAAATTGTTTCAGCCTTCAATAAGCCTTTAACCATTCTGAAATTCATTCCACAATCTTAAAAGTTCATCTCCCAAACCTGAAACATGCCTACAACATTCTTATTGCAGGTAAAATTAAAAAGTAGATATATGTAGAAGTCCTATAAATTGATTCCAGTAGTGCTCACTAAGAAAGAGAAGTAGTTAAGATAGAATATTGCACTAGAATAATTGCTAAATAAAATTTTTAAAAAAGGGCAGAAGAAAATATTCAAAGAAATACAGGCAACGAGTTAGTCCCAGCCACAAACTAGAATTTGACGTAATCAAATCGATTGTCAAATGCTGTCATTAATTTTTCTACAGCCTCCTCTATCACTGATTTGGGACAAGTATTTCCTGAAACTGCTTTTGAAATCAGAGTGGGAAGCATAGTCTGTTTCTGAGGAGTACTCTGTCACACCCTGGCCAAATCAGTGATCATCAGTTAACTCATCCAGAAGATTTCATGCTCAATGAATCCCAGATCTGAATGAAAGACACCTTAAAGAAAACCTTAAAGTTCTTGGATCAACATCATCCTAATGTCCCAGATATCAACTAGTCTCAAAAGAGAAAATTGATTTAATCACCCACGATCAGCAAAGATGATCATTTTACCTTGAAGGCAAACTTAGTAGCTTAAAGAACAAAGATAAGTTATACCCAGTTGCTCACGTGAAAGATTCTATTACGAGCTCACCCACTCTACCACGGAAGGCCTCGGTCAGACTAAGCACCAGTGATGTTATTAACTTGTATCTCCTGCCCTGACACAAGTGACAGATCTGTTGCTGACATTTTTGTTACACAGATTACTGTTACCAGAAGTTTTCCAAACCATCCTGTAAATTCCACTAACCTAACAGGAGGTTCCTTCTTCAGAAAAACCTCTTTTCTGCTGATAGTCAATGTATCTACAGAAAAGGTGGTTTCATTGCCAAGTGACTGGACAAGTGCTCAAGCTTGATTAAAAAAATATATAAAAATTGGTGATGCTTCTACTAGAACTGCTCCATTGGCTTTGGTTTGTTTGTTTTGAGAGAGAAAAGGAAGTTTTATCCAACCAAACTGTTTTCCCTGTGACCATCCATGGTATCAACACCACTTTGTACACTGTGTAATGCAAAGGCTGGAACAAGCATCTGGGAGAAAATAGCAGGGCTGTGTAAGCCGACATTATACAATTACAGTTCCTAAGAGTACTGACAATTTTCTCTCATTTTCAGGTAAAGTAACTAATGGAAATTTGAAACTAGTTAGTAAGGCTGTACAGATCTGGTATTTGAAAGCAACAAGTCCTAATGCCCAGGTTTTCCTTCTGTATGCATACCTGCTTCAATCTGTCATAGTCTAGACCTTCTGACTGTACTCCATTGGCACTGGGTTGCCCCGCTGTTGAAGATTTTGGTCTGCAGTACAAAAACAAATGAGTGAATTACTGGTCATCTATTATCAAGGCATATATAATTCTTCATCAAACTTACTAATATTCATCCATCAAAGCAATATTAAATAACCAGAATGAAAAAAAAGTGGAAAAAAAATCAGTTAGACCCAAAATACCACGCAGAATGGGAATCAACAACTAAGAACACCTTCCACGCACCGCAAATACTGATTACCATAGGAACAGATTATTAGTTGGAAAAAATAGCAGACAATTTCACTATCAGTGGTTTCTGATTTCTTATAATGTATATGAAAAAAATTGATCCCCTTATCAAATACTTATATTTTTCCCCTTTTAAACTACTTATTTCAGAAGGCTCTCTCCAAGAAGCATTCCTTCTAACCACTACACACTGCTGCTGCAAACTAAAAGCATGCTGTGGCATCACCTGGAAGAACAAGACTGAATAGCCTCATCTAATTCCTTCTCTGAGCAGGAGCCGAGCTTCCAAATCTTCCTTCCAACCTATGTTAGTTCATGAATCATTTTGTAAAGATTCTGAGAAGAAATATTCTAAGAGCAGCAGGTTTCATCATATATCATTTGAGATGATGTTCTTATTTTTTGGTCTATGGAATATTTAGGTTATATAATACTCTGAGACTTTTAAAACTTGCATACAGAGACCATTCTGCATTGTTAAAACACGGAATTCCAGAAGAAGAGAATTCTCAATCATGTCATTTCTGTTTTCCTGATCTCTTCCATTTGCCCAACATGCAACTCCCAAACTCGTGCTTACTACATTTTCAAAGGGCCTTGCATATGCAACAGCTAGGAGTAGAGATGGAAGCTAGGGGCGATAAGCAGGAATACAGAAATGGCTATCTAAAGCAGGGTTGAATGATGGCATGGGACAAGAGGAGGAAAAATGTTCTGCCATCCTGAATTATTTTTTACACCCTATCTAACATTCTTTGTTAGTCTACAAAACGTTAAACAGAAAAACATTTAGAAGAACTGCTGGCAGTTAATTTCAAGATGCTTCCCCAGCATTAGAATTGCCTTAATTTGTTATGTTTAAGGAAGGATAAGGTATTAGTAGCATAAACTGGGATCTATTCCACTGTCCATGTATGTAGCATCACTGAACAAAAAAATCCTAGCCTAAGCCCAGTTCCTCATTCAGAAATTCTTACACAGGAGGAAATCAAACACTGCCTTTTTCAAGATCTGTTGCTTGTGCAACCTTATTTGTTCAGGTGGAAGTTGATCAGGCACAGCAAAAAGAAAGCAGAAGGAAAGGTATGGCTCTGCAGCATATTTTCTTTCACACACTTTTTTTTTTCCAGAATACAGCGAAACATGATAAACACAAGCAACATATCCACTGCTTTAAAAATACCTAATTAAATGGAAAAAATAATTTAGCTAGCAGACAAGCTGTGCTCTCAGAAGAAAAATAAGTGAACCTCTTTATATTTTTAAAACAAAATCAATACCTTCAGGTGTCACTCACTACAATATAGTGGCTTATCCCTCATGAAATAGCCCAATTATACTATTTTTTCTAACACTAACAGAACGTCTTGATGATTTAAAGTCTGACAGATTTTCTTATTTGCTAACCAAAAGAACAATTCAAGTGCGACTCGCAACCATCACACTAAATGACACTAAATAGTCATTTTGGTACTCTAAAAACTTTCCCAGGTTTGCATTCTCCTACTTTTACATCTTATTGATTCTCTGTGTTAAAAAAAAAGAGAAAGAAACAACATGGAACACAAAAGTTGCAAGATCTGGCACTATTCTAATACAAATTCATAGCTATCAACTAATACTGGTGACATGACATTTCACATCTGTACACCTGAATCCATTCACGCTGTTAAAAGTCAGAACAAAAGTGCAGTCAGTGGTAGACATCTCTCAGCAGTTTCGTTTATTTCATGTTTATTTCTGCACCCTGAGAAGTTACTTTTGTGAAGTTTAGAGGCACCAACACTGAAGAAAACTGCCAGCAGTTAAACAAAACAGAGTCAGCAGAAGCAGCGTTTAACTGTTCCTCCACTGCTGGACTTTGCATTGAGGTAAACAGATGCAGGAACATCTCATGTTGTTACACCAGCTCTGTTCCTCAGGTGGGATCAGATCAGAATAAACCTAAGTTGTAAAACGGACACTGCTAACATTACTCAACTTGAAACACACTGAAATGAAATACATGATCCATTGATTAAGATAGAAATCGAAAGAAAATGTAACTTTACAGTAGAAACAGCTGAAAAATAGACTTCACCCTGTAGCCACCAGAAGATCTACAGTGTGTGCTAATGCTATGAAAACAAACCACAGTTTGAAATCTTTTACCAAAATCTCTAGGTGCTGACAGTGCTAAGTTCCTTATGAAAGATCTCTTTGCTAAAATTAAAAAAAGGTAAATATTTACCTTTCTATCAAGATGGGAACTTTGTCAGTTGATGCTTCATCACGTATCTGACTTTCAGAATACTACTTCTGCAGTTAATATCTGAAGTTCAAACACTGTCTGACCCCAGACAGAACTGCATGAGCTTTTCAGATTCTTGGTATGTTGTTGCTGATGATTAACTATCATTTTGTTCCCATATACAACAGTATTATACCATTTACTGAACTAGACTGAAAAACAATAAGAAATCCCCAACAATCCATTTCTTCCCAAATGCAATCAAACAACAAGGATCTTACCCCTACTCTTCTGCTCCAGATCTCTACAATAACAAGATACATCTGCCAATTGTACGCTATCTACTCCTACAAGTATCTGTCAAGAGGCACAATAGGTAAACACCTTCGTAAACTCTGTCACTCAGTTGTAGGAAATATTCAACTTTCTCTTTCTGTGAAGTCTTGCAAGAATTCATTTAACCAAACACAGAAGACCATAATTTGTAAGCTAGTAATTACTTGTCAGTCAAATCTGCCCTTCACCCTGCCCAAATTATCTCTTTTTTCCTTCTTCCGTTTGCTTAGAGGAGAGATAAATGGTGAATGCAGCAGCCATTAAGACAGACATTAGCTATGAATATTAGTAAATAGAACATCTCAATCATTAGCCCTAAGATGGCTACAGAGCTCTCTCATGTGGTTTTTCATAGCATCGCCTAGCAGGACAGTGAAGCAATCTTCATAGTCCCTAAAGCATCTTAAACCAAACATGCAAGATAAAGATGACATTCCGTGCCAACATGCAGAATACACCACCCAAGAGTAGTAGCTAGAAGTTGAACTTTTTATACAAAAGATGAAGTATTCACCACACTGAGTGCTTTGATGAAAAATAAAGCTGGAATTTGACTAAATAATTTAAAGGGACTCTATAAGAAGTTTAACTGTGGAAAGCTTTTAAAACCCAAAGGCTTTCAAGGTCAGTATTTTAAGACTACTGCTACAGAAACTGAAATTTACAGCTTAGAAATATACAATGATATTTTCAAGTGTGTGAATATTGCCCTGAAAGACACAACATTTTATATTTAATGAGTCTTTTATTCTTTCACATGCTTAGGTCAGGTGAAATCTATTTGTTACCTTTACTTAATCTTTGGCAAGCAGAAATGATAAGTCACCTGGAAAACTGACTGCTATTCCCATAGATCTAAACTAACATTTCTGAAAAGCTCCTTCTCAAAATATTGCAGGTTGCCCAAATCACAGCACACCCAACAGAAATTTATAACTTCATGGGCGAATACCAGAAATCCAGTATTTAATATGAATTCTAAATTGGTTCTTGAATCACCTCAATTTGCCTGTGGAACCACCTCTTTTAATCACTCCAAGAGAGTTCAACCGGATAGTCAAAACGTGAAGAGGGACCTAATAATGTGGTGATTACCAATCGATGTACAAAAAGTCCAACCCTGAATTGGTCATAACAGTTATTACAAAGTCTCAAGTCCCAACAGGATGATACCTGTTTAATGAATCATAGAACCTGTTTTCAGAAACGAGGTTTTTCCACGGAGATTCCCGTCTACGAGGGGGGGAGAAACACTACCTTAACAAGCTATAATAGAACTTCATTATGTTCAGTGTCAAAACCTTGAATACAATGGAGTCACATTATGTTCCAAGAGTTTTATATTGAATGTACCAAGAAATGTGAAAAACACATAGCTCAAGCTTAAAAATCTGTGCTAGAAAAAAAAGCACTACTTTTAAGTAGGATAGTATCTATTTCAAAATATTTAGAACACTCATTCTGAATCACAAATCTTTTACTGTCTATTCGTTTGGAAGCTCTCAAAAGAAAACTGATTACCTGCCAGTAATCCCTGGCAAAGACCATATTCTCTCTGTTTAGTTCCGAAACAGGTTTTCTAGACTAACAGGTGAAAGATATTCCTTTTCTGGCCAGTTCTAAGCAGCATTATCCTTTCACTAATTAACTCAAGGATTTTTTAACAACCTGTTTCTCAAGTTAGGCATGTAAACTGTAGAAAATGTTGAGAATAATGCAAAGATAATTCAAAGAAACTTCTATTAATATCTTTTTCTTTCCTCAGTCCATGAAAGAGGCCTAGTACACTAAAGAGGCATAGTAAACTAAGCACTGCCTAGAAAACATTACCAGCAATTCTAAAATGTATGCTACAGTACCTACTGGTAGGTTGTGACAGCGCTGGAAAGCAATAACAATATTTGATCAACAAGGAATTGTTAATTTTAAGTGCTTATGGAGAATACATTAACTGAGGCTCTGATCAGTCTCCATTCTATCAACGTTTTCCATTGGGTGATAAAGACAAAAGCTTGGAGAGATTTTCTTAAAGTATCTGAAGTAGTCTTGAAATGCCTGTAATTTCTTCTAGGTCAGAAAACCTCTTAAAACAAACTAAAGTAACCTCCCCATTTAACCAATTGAAAAAAAATTAAAAAAAAAATCAGAGAAATAGGCTGCATGCAATTGTTTAATAGGAACTAAAGGTGTAAGGACAGGCCAAATGAAGAGATAAAGACATTCTGGACTTCCCAAAGCAATCTGATACGGAAAGTTGCCCTATTTATTAATCACACTGCTTTCCCTTCAATTGTATACACACAGAACCTATGTCCAAAGAGTCAAATCAGCAATGTCTCAAATAATATGAACTCTAAAACACTCTCTCTATGATTCCTTTCACAAGTTCTTTTTTTTCTGTAGTAAGTTTCCCCTCCACACAATGCTTTTATACCTTTATGTACTTGAAAATAAGGGAGCTCTGTTAAAGCATGCAAGATCTAACAGAGTGGGGCGTAGCTGGAAGAAATCAAGTCAAGGCTTGTAAAGCAGTATAGCAGAGTGGACATCACTAAAGTTATCAGCTTCAAGCTCAGAGATACTGTAAGTTACTGGACTATAATACGCACAGAAACAGGAAGGAGAAAAGCTATTCAGTAGATCTATTACTGAACATACAAATGATAGCACTGAACTTGGTTTCCATTGCAGGAAATTTCAGAATTAATGTAAGGAAATAGAAAGAATTAAAACATTTGCGTAGACAAAGATAAGACCACAGCAATTGTTAAGTAATCTTTTGGCATTTCACTTTTACTACCAAAATTTCACTTGTCAGCATTCCTCAAAAGCAATACTTTGTACTTAGTTAATACTGCCAAAAGCAGTTTCACAGTAGCACTCTTCAACCCATAAATCTTGCTTTAATACTAGCAAGATGATTCTTTTCTTGTTACTTCAGCACAAGATCTTCAGCAGCATGAGCAAGATCAGCACACATCTTTTTAGATAGCTACTGGTATGAAAAGGAGTACCTGGATATAACAGGCGACTTGCTTCCATTTACTGTATTTGTTCTTTCCCAAGGCTTTCTTGTTAGTTCTGTCAAAAAAAAGATTAAACATTGTTGTCTTCTGTTTATTGTATAAATATGTGAGAAAAGTAGCTGGCAAAGTCAGTCCTTTGTTTGTTTAAAATTACACTGCTTTCGTTCCTTTAAACTAAGCTACCTCATCTTACTGTAATCCTACAGCCATTTATGTTGTGGTAGCACCTTTATTTCTCACTTCGGCTCTAAGCACTGTAAATGCCTCTTGAGTCTTAAACCAACTGGAAGATAGACTGCCTTACTTCATATATTTTATTGCCTTAGATGTGGAAACACTGAATTTTGGAACCATAACCAGTCAGTTCCAGATACTGGCTGAGTATGTTTTTAAACTAAGAGTTTTCCTAGCATGTTAACAAATTATGTAACAATAACTCAGTGTCAGTTTCAATAAAGCTTCACAGAACTAGAATATCTTTCGGCAGCAAGACATTTATTTACCAAAAGTCTGTTCGTAAAAAATATGAGTCTCGAGTTCCAATGCATAATTTTGTCTTTCAAAACAAGACTCAAAATTAACTCAATTTTAACTAAAAAAAAAAAGTACATTTTATACATGGATTCATAAATCTATTAGCTTACCTAGCACAACGTGATACTGGACAAAGTTTTACTGAGCATCTCTACTACTGCATGGGCAGGTTATTCAATGAAGGTCAAGTATGCTGCTACGTATTGTGAGAAAAGACTTATGAGCATAGTCTACAGAGGTAGTAATCTGTATTCAAGTTTAAAACAATTCCTCCATCTTTATACAAACTAATGCTTCACCTTCCATCATGAAGCCTGTTTTTAGTTTTGTTCAGAATCCTCTCCAAGAAACTCTGGCCCAATCACTGAAATTATTACAACAACATAAAGTAATGTGTGAAAGCTAGCTTAACTGAACAGTTTTGCTTCTCAACTCCAGACAGAAATAATAGCAAAAACAGGGCAAACAGTTCAATTAAGTACTGCTTATTGTGCATTACTGCATGGTGAATGAGATTTTCGCCCTTCCTCATGACATAGCTCTTACCACAAAGGTTTGATTACTTATGGGTCGGGTTTTATTCCTTGTATTGTTCAACTCTGCTTAAGCTGGGCAAGTTGAAAGGCATAAATATCAGATCTGTGTCTCATATAGACCAGGAAGTTCTCTTGAATTCCACAAAAACAAGAAGAGTATTTGAACTGCAGAATTCTACTTGAACAGTCTATGGCCAGCCAACTACACGCTGCAAATGCTACTAATAGGTCTCAGGCTTTATTGATTTGCTACACTGCACCTCAGGACTTATCCTTACAGCTGTTTTTGCTGTATTTGCAAGATTATTTGAGGAAGCTTTCACCATGGCCACAACCTGCCCAATGATGGGAATTAATACCCAGCAGAAATAGCAAAAGTATTCACGTTTCACGTCTGTAGCCTCCTGTATAGTTCTGAATTTGTTTTGTTTCCGTTACCTAACATGTTTTAACTTACACAGTTGCATAAAGCTAAATAAAACGTGTTTATTCTCCCACAAGGAATACACAACTTGCAGAGATGGACTAACAAGTCTAATCATGCCATAACTCTCCCTGTAAGCAACAGAAGAGAGTGTAACTCCTTAAAAGAGCTAAGACGTATAAAAATACAGCCAAAGAAATCCAAGCTCAAAACAGCAGAAAGTTCTCCTCCTTCAACATTAGACTCCTTGTTGACAATGAATTTGGAACACGCGTAGCTCACAGCACAACACTCAGCCTGGAGAAGAGGAGGCTCAGGGGAGACCTTATAGCACTCTATAACTTCCTGAAGGGAGGTTGTGGTGAGCTAGGGGTCGGCCTTTTCTCTCGTGTAGACAGTGATAGAACTAGAGGCAATGGTTTCAAACTGCGCCAGGGGAGATTCAGGCTGGACATTAGGAAATATTACTTCTCGGAAAGGGTGGTCAGGCATTGGAATGCACTGCCCAAGGAGGTGGTGGAGTCACCGAACATGGAGGTGTTCAAGAGACGTTTGGATGTTGTGTTGAGGGATAGGATTTAGCTGGGGAGTATTGGTGATGGTTGGACTGGATGATCTTTTAGGTCTTTTCCAACCTTGATGATTCTGTGATTCTGTGAACACATAGGAAAGGCAGGCTCAACACCTAAGAGTAAATATAAGTCTGTGCTTAACAATTTCAATCCTACTGTTAATGGTAATTAGACATAATTACACAACTAGACCAAGCACTCATATGCTGCAATTGAGCAAACAGTAATTGTTTAATATTTTAGCAGCCTGCCCAAATTAACACTAGAAGCACTGTCATGACAGATCTACTGTTCAGACTGCTCAGCATATCGGTGATACAAGGACTAGAAGGTTACCCATAAAGAAACACTATATAGAGCATCTAAAAACCACCACAGTTCATAACTTGTCATTCCTCACTCAAAGACACAAAATTCAAAAATGACCACCACTTATAACTCCACCAAAAAGGGCAGAGAAAGGATTCATCTTCATGTTGGTATTTTTATACATCAGTTTCACTCAATTCCTCCACTTGGCAGCCCTGATATTTCTATCTGTCCTCAAGTTTCTGGAAAGCCAAACAAGCAAGGAAGACACTTTCCTTCCTCACACATACAACTCTTAAATACTTTTCTACCCTTTGGCAACAATGTAACTAGGTTTTTCCATTCCTACATTTCAGACAACAGGCTCCTCTGAAGGGTCAACTTCAACCATCACCTTAGCCACTACAACATTCTCATCCCCTCACCAATCCACACTTCTGCAGCAAAACCCTTTCACCACAGGCTCCTCTACCAAGAGTAGACTACTTTGGTACCATGACAAATTCCATGATGTGAGGGAATGGGGACAGAGATGGCAATATCCTTGCACTTAAATTCATGATAGTAGCAATGAACCTACTGCTCTAAGAGGCAGATCTACTTTTTCCTAAAAATTTAGGATACTCATTTCTATACATCCCACTGGAAGTTTCTGCATTTCATTCTCGTCTACCAACAAAACTTTCTTCAAACATGATTTATACCATCTTGCCCCCTACTACATTGTTGCAATTATGTTTTTGAATTTTTGATCCTCTTAAACATTTAATAGACATGTTCCGATGATGAAGCATGCCATTATTAGAATATTTTATATCATCAAGAAATGCAGTGGAATATGTTCTCTGTGATGAAACAGTCACATGTCTGGATGCATATGATATTTCCAAAAAGTTTGGAGGAGCTTGTTATCATAGCAGTCAAAGAAGTCACTTCCACTGTTCCTGATTTCCCCTTTTGGTCTATATTATTAGAAGCAGTATTCCAAAATAAGTCAATTTTCCCAGGATTAACACCTCTGCCTCAATAGAGCAAATTCCAAAGGTGAGAAAGAAATCAAGTTTTCCATCTTTTCTTTTTAAAATCGATTGCCTCAAAATCTCACTTCTTTAGAAGACCTGCTGTATCACAATAGTAACTGTTTTCTCATTATTTCCATTAAGTCATACTTAGCTCCTGTCTCTCCTTTTTATCTCAAAGATAGTGGTTACCTAGAACTCATTTACCCTACGGCAATGGTTTTCAATATTAAGGCTTAATTATCTACTGAAGAAACATACACATGGGCAAGCAATCAACAAAAAGCTGAAGCATACTGAATGTCGGTGTATGGCACATTCCTCCCTCTTTGTACGCACAGTGGGTGGTGTCCAGGGAAGCTAACGTTTAAAAAGGTACTACTGAAGGACAGGAAAGAAACCCACTGCATTACAAAGACTTGAGTGACACCCAAGTATTTACAGTATTCATTCTGATAATACATATCGATTGACTACAGAACACTCAATATACAAGTTTTCCTTAAAGACTGCAGCAGAAACAGACTACACAGTTCCTAACTGCCACAATCATGTATCAGCAATAAGAACTGCGCTTAAAGAATTTCTACATCAGGCTTCTAAATCTAGAACAGACTTACAGGACTGAATCTTAACTACCTGTAATTGGTAACTGCTACGTATGATTGTAAAAGTTTTCATTCAGGGCAGACATAGAAACAAAATAGCAACCCTATGTGTTTTTACACAACTGAAAAGACAGCTTGCTTTCACATTCACTGCTGTTTCCACACACCAGCCTCACAGGTTAGACACAGAAGGCTGCTGTATTAAACACAGTGCTTTCAGTAGATGTCATTCTACAGTAAAATACCATTTAGTGGTTGTGAGGTAAATACCAGACTCCAAAAGTGCAACACAGTTGATTGAGATTTATCTTTAAATTAGTATTAAGAATCTCAGAGTTCACAAATCTGTGCTACTTACCAGGTGTACTTGTTGAAGAAGCCTTAGAGGTTGAAGACTCTGATTCTTCCTGATTTAATGGAAAGAGAAAAGGATGAAGGGAAGCAAGAGTGAGTGGCAGAGAGAAAAAAAACACTTTTGACTCTTGTGAATTTAGCAAATTAATCTCAACTGTACAATATTTAAAACAATTTTCACAGAGATTTAATGGTGCTGTTCAGTAATGTTACGTACGAGCACACAATTCACAAAACAGACAATGTATATTAATATGGTAAAATATGGATTATCTAGTGTGCATTAGGATCTCTTTCAAATATCAAATAACGTGAAGTAGATATAATTTCTCAACTCACAGTTTTATCTTCTTTCTGCTCTGGTTCTGTTGATCCCTTTTCAGCAATTCTTCTCCTATAAGCAGAAAAAAAAGTTACCAAGATCATCATGGCTTTAAGAAGAAAGGGTGTAGTTCACTGTAATTAAAGATATCTAGACATCAAGCTGTTTATAGTTGAATATCGGTGTTAAACAACTTTCAAAATGTTCTCAGGGACAAAGCCCTCTTGCCAAAGTGATTTTGCAATTCCTTATCCTTTTGAAGTGTGTAGCCCCTACTGCTGCACAAAGACTTACAGAGAAGAAAAGTACTCACTTGTACTTGAGTAAAAACAGCTATTGACAAAACGTTCTCAACTTCACAAAACAACCACATGAGCATGCAGATGTCTGTTTGATCTTTAGCTGGATGAAAACAGACACCAAAATCCTACCTCTAAGATGAGTACACAGCTCCAGCACAGAAACTGTTACTTGCCTCCTGGCCAGCAGGGCACTCATTTCTTCCATTAAGCCACTGCCTCCCAAGGGAAGCGGCCCATTTCCACGGCCACTCTCTGTTTTAGATGGAGCAGAGCTTCCTCCTCCACTTGAACTGGAGGAGTCTTCACCCTTTGTAAAACATAAAATACGTGCAAATGAAGCTGTAGCTGACAATGACAGAAGCTGAAATAAGCAAAGCTAGCAGATTAGAAAGAAACAGTTGCATAAGGAATGTGAATTAGTACTGTAATGCTTTTTTAATAATGAATTAAGCCTATTTTATACTGCTATTAATCTGAAACAAAAACTACAGCCAGTTCAGGAACACAGAACTTAGAAATACAAGTCAGAAAAAGCAGCAAAATAATTGCATTTACCCGTGATACTTTCCTAAGCTTGGCTCCAGCAAGTGCAGCTGCTAGTCCAGTTAGAGGGCGATTTTCTTCAGACACAAATCCAGATGAAAATCCCGAAGCAGGAAGGGGGGGAGCAGGAGGTGGGAGGGGAACTGTGGGAGCTTGGCTGGGAAGCGGAGGAGGTGGTGGTGGTGGTGGAGGCCCTGATGAAGGGAGAGGTGGCGGTGGTGGCGGTGGGCCGGGAGGTGGTGGGGCTGCTACTGAGGCCTGGGCTGGGCCTGGGGGCAACGGGGGCGGGGGAGGAGGTGCAGGTGGTCCTTGGACAACACCTAGTGCCAAAGAGAAAAAAACAGCCTATAATGAGGATATTGAAGATAATTCATTTGCCATACAGTTCTTTGTATATAAGAAGTTAATACCAGTATCTTCAAAAAAAAAAAACACTGCAACTTTCAGCAGGTGAGACCATTCTTACTAATGCACTGAAAGTATTACATAGCATGCTGTAAGAGACAAAACAATTTCAGAGCCATTTAAAAACAATAAGCCTCCAGTCAGTTTTGTGCTGCAACCAAGAACCTTCTGAAGGGAAACAGGCAAAGCTTTTATAGTCAAGTGAAGTAAGAAAACAATACCGCAGAAGAAACGCATTATTTCTCAAAATAGGGCTGAACAGAAAATGTTCATTTTATCAACATCGTGTAACACACCATCCAAGCATGTGAACACTGGAAACGTGCAAGTTCCAACACCAGTTTCTAAGCCTGCATAAAAGTCTTTCTCTAAAAAGTACATCAGACATCAACTTCAATAACTAAACACAAACACTAATTAGTGAGTTAGAAGACTGACATTTTAAGCTGACGAAGACGAGCTCTTCCATTTTTTTTATTTATGAGTCCTTTAATCTTTTAAATTCCCACTGATACGCAATACAAAATATGTTTCAAAGAAAGAATATTCTGATTGCTGTTGAGCTGTTTATATTATAGGAACAATTTAAGAACTGATGATTAAAAAAACAGCCCCACAGGTTCTTTCTGCTCTCTCACTCAACTACAGAACTGCAATCTCAAGGCAGGAATTACACATGCAAGACTCCCTGGCTTCCTAATATGCTAACAACCCCTGTGTACATTCAAACACATTTTAAACTCTTCAGCAGTCACTCACCTTCCAAATACCTGCTTTCATTCCATTATAAAACTAAGGCCACTCACCCTACTTCCAACTCAATCACAGAGCAGCTCACAAGTTAATGCAAGACAGCACATCAACAGGATCAACTCTGCACAGTCTGTGTGTGATGAAGCTACTTATTCCTCTGGATTCCCCCTATCCAAACCCTCAGCTGATCTACTGCAGATTTATGTACGTAAGACCTAAATCTGTTAAAATAATATAAAACAGGATTCAGGCTAACAGACATTTACTCCACGTAAATCACATGTATTGGTAGAATGTCTTATAAGACTGTCATCTGCTAAGCTGGCAGAATACTGTAAGAAGGACTTAAGCGTGCACACAACACTCACATCAAAATAGAAGAAAAAGAGGTACTTTAGTTGTTACACACTTTCTAAAATTTAAGCTACAAGTATCAAAGTAGTTTAAATTATTTCCCTCTTAAGGTCATTCACATGTCCAAAATCCACATACACATTCTGTTTCAACTGTCATTAGGAAACTAATGATGCTGCCTATTAATACAATGATCTCAATAACGTGAAAGTGCAAGATTTACCAATGAAGTATTCAACAAGCTCTGTTCTCAACTGATGAGAGCTTAAGAAACCCAAATTTTACTTATGACAGATCACAGTTTGCCGGCTCTTCTCCCTTACCAGTTTCCAAATGGTATTTCATTGTAGTATTAAGATCACTGCAACTTTTGAAGCATTTCATTAATTCTTCAGAGCAGTTAAGGGCTTTGATACAAATTGGTTTGGACTGCAATCCTCATTAGTGAATTAGTAGCAATAACAGAAAGCCTTACCCTGCTGGGTCGTAGGTTCAATCGGCTGAGAGGCTGCCTGCAAGACTGGCTCAGAAGCAGAGGAGTCTCCCAGCACAGAGTTTAGAGAGTTCTCAACAGAGGCAGGGGTAGCTGCAGAGGGAGAAGGGAGAACACTAGGCTTGGATGAGGGAGTCGAGGCATTAGGGGAGTTTGGAGAAGGAGAAGCTTGAGGTCCAGAGAGTGACAGAGGCGGAAAGGAAGGCAGTGGTGGGGGAGGAGGCGGCGGAGGTGGAGTTGGACCTGAGGTAGAAGGTGAAGGAACCGCATAAGTCACATTCTCAGAAAGCCCGTTAGGAGCTGTGGGAGATGCGGGCATCTGAGCCACTGGATTAGAAGCCGACACTGGGAGGACTGGTCTCGGACCGGTGGCTTTGCCTGGAGGACTGCTTATCATTACCGGAGGTGATGGGGGAAGCGGGGCAAAACTGGGCGCGGACCAGGCAACTGGCTTTGGGTTTGGAGGTAACGTCGCCGGGGCATTCACTGGAGAAGGGGGCCGAGAACTTTTGTTCAGCGGACGAGGAACCGTAGCGTAATGGGGAAGAACTGGGTGGAAAGCTGAGCCTAAAGATGTAGCAAAACGTGATGCAGAGTGCCTTAGAGGCGGTGTAGGGGGAGTGGAAGTCGGTGGTGCAGAAGTCACTACAGCATATTCCGGTGTGGCCTCTGACATTGGTGCTGAGACTGCTTTTGCATATGATGGAGGAGGTGCTGAAGGAGGCTGGCAACTGGAGTATTCAGGAAGTGGAGTGCTATACGGGGAGTTGTCGAAAGATGGAGCTGGACAGAAGATGGAAAGCAGCAGCAAAGGCAGGATAAAAAAAGGAGAAAGAGAAAAAGGGAGCTAATGAAGCAACAAAACCAGCATTCAAACAAAATGTATAAATGTAGACTACAGTTAGTACCAGAGGATTAGGCACAAGTGAAAATACTGTTAGGAAAGTTTTATATCTCATAAACAGCTTCCTTTAAATTTTTACCAACTATTTTTGTGCCAACATTGAATTTACAAGCGTGTTCTAGGATAAGTTTTCTCAAATCCCACCTGTGAGACAGATTAGACACAGGGTTGATTAATCAAGTCTTATCAGCTTTCATCTTCTTGTTTTGTTGCAAATTGCAAGCAAGTGTAGTGATCTTAACTTTTTTCTTTTTTAGACAATTCCGCTAATACAAACTCATACCATAGGCAGCATGTAAATATTACCTTTCTCTTCCCTACAAAACACTCCATCACAAACTTCCAAGTACTTGGAATAAAGTTACCAGTAAAATCCCTTTTCTAAAATGGCTAGCTTTTTACATAATATATTGAATTTTACCTTGACCTGATCACTTATGTAAAATTGAGTTAGCTACTGAAGAACAAGAAGTGCTTCACTAACGTTCCATTATATTACCAATGTCAGAAAGCTTCCAATTGTGGCTTAATGCATTTCCGCAGGCAGTACATTATCTACAAATACATCCCACTGAAATTTACTACAATCATAATGAAGCAAGACTTCACACATTGAAGGCATTTCTCACACTATTAATTCACCTTATGTAAGTACATACCCTCTACATGAACACACTCAACCTAATCTTTTCTCGTCATACTATGTGATGAGAAAACACCCCGTTTAATAGAGCAAACAAAAAAAAAATACTTAGAAATCTTAACTCATCATACTTTAACCGATGCTGGAGATGCCCAGTATGATTCAAGTTCTTCAAGCAACCAAGAAGTAAAGCAATGGAGTGAACAAACAATCTAAGTATTTTATTTCAGGGTTAATGGACAATTATAACAGGCAAGTCAAAGATCTTGGACTTCTTCCCATAAGAAATGAAGCAATTTCAGCAACTGCAAGTCAAGCACTGACTATTCTTCAACAGCTATACTCACTGCCCTTTGTTGTCTCTCACTCCATCACCCGAACACATAAGGAGTACAGTACTCGAACACACTCAGTTTTGAATTTCTTACCAGCATTTGAAATTCTTCTCTCTCTTTCCCATTCCAACTGTTCCCTTTCCAACTGTTCTTGTCGTTCTCTCTCTTGTCTTTCCCGTTCAAGTCGTTCAAGTCTTTCTCGGTCCTGCCTCTCCTTTTCCTGTCTCTCCCTTTCTAGGCGCTCTTGTCGTTCCCTTTCTTGTCGTTCTCTCTCCAGTTGTTCCTGCTCTAGGCGCTCTCTTTCAAGTCTTTCCCTTTCTAGCCTCTCTCTCTCCAGCCTCTCCCGTTCCATTCGTTCACGATCCAGCCTCTCCCGTTCCAGCTCCTTCTGCCTTTGTTGCTCTTGCAACTGTCTACAATCATGAAAAAAAGGAAAAAGTCTGAGCTGCAAAGTGAAAACCAGAAATATCAAATAACTGTTAGAGGGAAAAAAAAAAAGAGATGAAATAACAGTCTTTGCAACAGCGAGAATAAAACTGCAACATTAGCACCTATATAGAATTCTGAACTTTGCATGCTATTTTTCAAAGCTAGATAAAAGGTATTATGTTTACTCAAAAAAAAAAGGAACGATATAGCCAATTTCTTGCTAAGCAATTTAGCATTCTGAGAGACAGCTTTCAAAAGCTAAGAATAGAAAGCTACTAATGATAATTTACTCACTGATACAATCTTATGAGCTGAGGGTATGGAGTTACGTTTGCTCTTCGCGTGGTATTTCATATTTGAATTAGTGAATAAAAGAACAGTGCAATAGCAATAATACAAATCCCCATGAAAAAACAAACTTTTATATAAACTAGTCAACAATACTTATCAAAATTTTACAGATGTGTCCAAATGCACACTTAATGTATCCTTTTCCACTTGCATACTACACATATTTACATTTGAACTATCATCCAGATAAGAACACCTTCCAGGGGGAAATCGGGCAGTGATAAGAAATCTTGGGAGTGTGGACCAGGAAAACAGTGCAGGGGGCTAGCGAGGGTTCCAGCTCTTGAAAGTCCTAGCAAAGGAAAGCAGAAGGGTGCAAGATGCAGAGAGGAAGCAGATAAACAGGCAGAGGAAATGGAAATAGTTTCCTAAGAGTAGAAGGTCCACAGGCTGTACAAAACTGCATTTTTCTTTTTCTATTTTTTTTAAAATATTCACTTAAGGTTTTTTGTTGTTGTTGTTGTTGTTGTTGTTGTTGTTGCTTTTTTAAGCAGTCAACTAATACGCATGTTTCTAGTCAACTAAAATAAGGGAGCTCAATATTAAAAGAATTAGACATGCCCTCCTCCTCCAAGATGTGACCACTATGTTTCTGTCAGCATATCACTGAAAAACATGTTAGTTATCACACACTACTTTACATCTCAATTTAAAAAACACCCAAATATCACACTTACAAAGAAAAAGTTATATATTAAGCACACAGACATTTTCTGCTCTGCTTAAGATGCAAGATGAAGATTTCTCTCAACAAACACAAAGTACAGCCAGTTTTTAACTATACGGAAAAAAAAAAGACCTAAATTTAGACACCTTAATCTATGGCATATGTTCTCTACAGACTGCTACTGGCCAATTTTATTTAGGAAGGTCATTGGTCATTCTACATCATAGGCTTACAGCCACATAAAACTAGCATGAAAATGAATGGAATTCTAGCTATTTCACTTCTATTCATGCTCGGAATGTACTTGCAGAAATGGAAAGCCCAGCCCATGTGCTGTTACTATTCAGACCCATCTTATCTCAGAAGAATGATCCTCCTTAAAAATAATAATATATAAAAAAGCCACTAACACGTTGACAGTTTGTTACAACAAGCAATTAAGTCCCAGTTACGTACAGGAAAAAAAAAGACTCTTTTTCACTGAACTTGTTACCCAACACCCTGAGAAACTGCAAAATAGTCCTGCTCCTGCACTCCCATTCCACAGAATTGTAATGGCAGTTAGAAAGAAATTAATGCTGCACGTCACCCTGCTAATGCTTGATTTTTAACCTCTCAAGTCTACCAAAAACTACATTGACTAACGCATTTTTTGTACCAGTAGAGGGTTGCCATAAAACATCAAGAGAATGCAATGCAGACCACAGAATGTTCAAATACTTAGAAAATATTTTTGGCATTACATTCCTACCTTCCTACCCGCTGTGTTTTGTACAAAACTAGTTTTCCTCCGTACCCTCCTTCCCTCAGATAGATATCTATCATCAGAGAAAAATGGGGTTTTCATCTTGGTTACCTTCAGCTGAGCCATCTTAGGCTCTTATTTTATAAATGACAAGTGGACACATTTTCCTATCTAAAAAATGCTATTCAGAACAGATCAGCATTTACATGCTCTAAAGCAGCTTCACTCATTTTGTTCATTCATTCATTCTAAATTAGCATAGCTTATCTAGGAAGCTACACACTGTCAACTCCAAAACTAGAATGTAGATAAGGTTCTAAGTTAGACATGTGATATTAAGAAACTTGAAGGTATCATCAATTGATCAAGCTTAGCAATATACAAAGCAATTGCAAGATACTTTTTTTTTAAAAACAGAAAAATACATTGACATAACATTTTCACATAAGAGCAAGGTGATAAGTCATACCAAGAGCTGCATCATTTTGTATTTCCGTAAGTAATCAGGAAAAGAAACAGCGAGGTGCCCCAGTCTAAGGTCCTTAATATTAGGGTTCTTAGGATAGCAAGGATGACTGATTGTGAAGATTTACAGATGCGTTTTTTAATTCCAAGTAATCAGGAAATAAAACTAGTAAACAGAATAACTGTGACATAGCTGACACAATGCAGGGGAGAGATCTAAATTCACATAAAATGCTTGACTATGATTAAAGAGTGAGAGTTGTGAAAGAAAGTTCCATGCACACATCAATTTGAGTGTTCTGTTCAAAAACATTAGCTATATCCTTTCAGTAAAGGCTATGTAACAGTACAGAAAATTATGTTATCTTCATAAATCCATGGTTAATCTACATCTGTGTTCCTAATTCATAAGGTGGGAAAACCAGTAGAACTATAAAGCTTCAGAAATGCAACACAACCATCAAATGTACCAGACAGCTTCCACACAACAAATAAGTAGAACTCTGCATTCTAGAAAAAGACAACAGTAGGTATACAAAACCTTGAGTAATGAAAACATCCTAATACAACATCCAGGAAGAAAGATTCAACAACTAACAACAGCAAAGCTTAACAAGAAGAAAAAAAAAGAGCACCTCTGCACATCAGGCAGATGAGCCATGGAACTCCTTGTCAGAGCAATTCAAGAAAGAATCCTTAGAATAGTGTGTGTGTGTGTATACGTACATATATGGAAAGGCACTCTGAAACTGAGTCAAGTACAAGAAGTTGTAGAACCAAAAATTCCCGGAGAATGGTAGAGCAACAGGGAAAATTATTCTGGACATTTGCCCTGTATGAGTATTTAATTTAGATGGACACTCACTCTGATCCAGTAAGGTGGACTTTGTTATCTTTATTTAAAGCTTTTCTGACTACTTGAGAGGGGTGTGTGCATATATGTAGGTATGCACACATGCACATATAGAAAGAGACCAACTGTACAAATGTACATAAATGTATACAGCCTCCATACTTCGTGTATTTGTATGCAATTTTAGCTTAAGTGTAAGATGCACTTCAAAATTAAATTGTGTTGAGACTGACTTGTTTTCCTAATACACGTGAACGCATTCAGAAGACTTACCTGGGCTTTTGTCCTCTTCAGAGAGCTATAAATACACAGTGTTCACATGTCAAAACAAAAATGTACTTAAGCCTTTGAATGCTTTAACATTTATCTGATGCATAAAAATACTTAAGTCAGCAAAGGACACATACCAAACCATACTGACTGCCTACCAAGATCCAGATAAAAGACAGAAAAAGAACTACAAGATAACCATTTTTATCTGCCTACAACCTGAATAAAAGAATTATCATCATCAAGCAAGTGATTCAGCATTTAATGTTTTATTTTTCTATAAGAGTTTTCATTTTCCATTTACGCAGCAAATCCAGAAAAGTTCTGACTTAATTTCTAAGTATGCAAATACAAACTATGAACAAGTCATGAAATTTGCTTACAATACATATTTTCTACTCAGAGAGGGCAGCAAAATACCTTGCAAACATTTCCTACGTTATCCAAAATTCCCATTCAGTAATATATGAACCTAACCCCGACAATAATTTAAACTTATTCTCATTATTTATCTACGAAACCTCCCTTCCTCTCAACAAGGTGGAAGGAAAAAAAAACAAACATGACTGGATTCCTACAGTAAACCTTTCAGATCTGAAGCCAAAAGTGGCATAGGTCAAAAGAAAAGCATGGCAATAATGCAGTTATATTGCTTCAACACACATCAGTGAACCAAGGATGAGTTCGGTAAACTAAAAAAAGAATAAAAACATAACAAGTAAAACAATTTTAAAAGATTAAAAACTAATTTTGCTTATTAAAACTAGGATAAACTATGTTTGGTTTTTTTACAGTTTTTTGTTATCACTTGATAATGTAATTTCAAAATTCTCTAAAGCATTTCTGAGATGTCAAGAATCTGGTAGATCTAAAACACATGTACCTTCTATGTGACTGAAGAATTGTCATGAATGATCACGAACATTCACTAACTACCAACCAGGACAACTTTTAATGGAGCTCAAGAGGCACTGCAAATGCCCCAGCATGCTATTTATCTGAAAGTGAAATGCTAAAGCAAATAGACTGATTTTAAAAATGTGAACTATTATAATCTAACAGCCGATGTATGCTGAACAATTGACACTGTGCTATAAAATTGGACAGCACATCACTTACATGCAATGTAGTTACTGTTTTACTGTTTTAGACACACATAGTCAACAAGAGGTAGTGCTAATAAGCTCAACTTCTGATGTTAGACAAAACGAGTCAATAGCTCTGTACAGAGCAGCTGCTTTCTAAGCATATTTTAGCAAGTAACAGTACTACATGTAACAGATCATCACACAATGTAACCAGGAAGCTATTCCAAATGAGTCTCATATAGTACCTCAAGGAACCTCAAGGAAAAAAACAACTAGGTTGTGTTAGCTCTTGTAGATGAATGACTGAGATCCCCACGCCCCTTTGTTAAAGGTTTCAATACGACCAAAAGAATTGAAGTCTCAGTCACTTCCTTCAGAGGTGACCATTACTACACAGATTGAAGGAAAAACAACAGCTAAATAAAGAAACCTCACCTTTGCTGGTGAAACAACATTCTACATCAAAACAAATCTAATGTACAGGGACAGACGATTCTCTCATGAAACTCACTTCTTTACTGCCTAAACATTAAATCTCATCCTGCCAAAAAATAAAACAAGAACAGAACACCATGAAGAAAACCCTACAGATAACACTCATTGCAAAGCAGCTGGCAAAAGAAAATAGATGCCTGCTCTGGCAGGCCACTTTATTTCCTCAGGTGGAAGTTTTCCCTGTACATTCACATAACTCTTTAATATTCTAACATTGGGTTATTCTGATCCTGGCTGTGGGATCAAGCCATTAAAATTCTTCCTAAAAAGGTGATGAAACTGCACCAAGAGCACCATGTATGTACCTGAATAACAGAATTCACCCATGAACCTGAACTCTTGTCATGAAGCCAGATACATTAATAACAGGTATTTCCACAAGCAGTACAGACAGAAGAATCTTTATTATCACATCCAAACCCAACAGGCACTGAGCAGATCAAGACTCCAAGCTGATCAGAGAACAACTTGCTATTTTTTTTTAAACCTCTCTGTAAAAAACAAGGAACCAAAACAAAGGCTGCAGAAAAAAATATATACTGAGGACAGACTGAAGAGATGCATGCAGCTAAAGCCTAGTATTTATTTGCCATCTTTATGAGCACGTCAACTTCATATTCTGTTATTTCTTTGCTGAATAACTTCAAGTCAAAGGAAAGCATCAACTCACTGAGGGATATGAAGAGGAAAACCAACCCTGTTTTGTCTGCTTAAAGCTGTGACAGCCACAGCAACCAAAACAAGAATAGGGAAGAACTGCTTTAAGAGGAGTGCGTTGAACAAAGGCACCAAAAACATCACTTGATCCATTAAAACTTCAAATTAAACTCCATGGCCATTAAGTTGAAGCACATTTACTAATTTTAAGAAGTTGCACTGTCATGACTAGCACTATGAGAAAAGGTCAATAGCACTCCAGTCTGGCAGTCTGGGCATGCCCATGTTCTCAGGGCTCTGAGCTCTTGTACTAGCTCCTCTAAACCTGTCTCAGTATATGGAGCAATATACAAAAGACAGCAATATCTGGAGTTTTATTGTAAAATGCTGAAAGCCCAAGCATGCGGGCAAAGATACCATTATCTAATCCAGCAGTCACTGCCTACCTACCAGAATGCATCACACATGATCCTCATCTCCTCCCACCACTGAGTCACTGCAACAAACAGAGCAGCTGGCTGCAAGCAGGCTACATGAGTCTTAGCTCCAGATGCAGGAGTGACCTCAGATTTTCAATGCTGCCTTTCAGATTTTACCAGAGAGTGGCAGCCCAGCATCTGGACATCAGTTTAACTACACACAGTCAATCCGATATGATCATTGTTGAACCGTTGAGAGAAATAAACTGAAACATGTTTTAATAAATTGATTATTCAGAACATAGAAATAGATCACTGATTTAATCCTCTGATCTTCTTTTGCCCAGGTTCAGAAAGGCAAAAGGTGCGTCTTCTATGGCCCTTCAAATTGGCACAAACTTTCCTGAGTAATAAAATCTGAATATCAACTTGAAGCTTGCTCTTTCATCTTCCATACTGAATACTTCCCTACCATTCCATAATCTAACATTTGCCAGAGCTCACTCTCTCATATGAAGATAAAATGAGCTGGAAACACAGTGGAGATCTGCAGTGTTTGACTGTTCAAAAAAGGTAGAGATTTACGAAGTGAGTTTAAGTACATCTCTACCTTTCCAGTTTCAACACTGGTGGACCACTAGATCTCTAAACAGTAAAGAAAGGTGACCATTCAACAATTTTTTTCCCTGAAGTTTGCAAAGAACACCTGACACTTTAACACCACTTAATACAAACAATAGTATTTAATGTACAGGAGGTTTTCCCCTCCCTCTAAAAGTGTCCAAGAACAGGGCATCAGCTATCTATTATTTCTCATTCCATTTTGATCAAGATCTGCAGTGTAAATCATTTCCCGCTTCTCTCCTTTGTATTCATGTACCTCAATTCCCATCAGCAGCAGGATTGGTTTCTTCAGGAAAGCTAAATAAAACATGACTAGTCTCAATCCAGTACAGGAGGAACTGATGCTTCTCACACTTCCTTAGCAGTCCTCCCTTCCACATTAACTAGGAACTTCCCTTTTGGTATCTGTCAAATGTTTTACACTCAAGAACACTGCATCAATTGCCTTTTCTCTTTCACAAAAGAAAACACAATTTGGCCATAGTTTACTCAACTGTTTTATCTGGTTAATTATTCTTTCCTTAGAAGCAGTTTTAGGGCTTTTCACATTACCAAAATCAAACAAATCAGCTTTCATTTCTTGATCAAAAGAGATTTAAGGTCTAACAATGAGCTTTTATGTCAAGCTTTTCGAAACATCAGATGGAAAACAGAGGAAGTTTTTCATCAGTCAAGCAAAAACTGGTAACTAGCCACCACAATGAAGATGTGAAGGTAACTACAAACCAAAGGATTATTACATACAGAATTTCCAGTAGAGAAAGGGGTCTATTAATGAACTTTGATGGGCCTTCAAACATAGTTCTCTTTAACTTGGCCTTTTAAACCTATCATGTAGACAAACAGAACACTTGAACATACCTGGCAGAAACCAGACTGAAAGAAGTCCTCTGCGCACAACAGATTTTAATAGAAAGTAAGAATCCCAAATAGTAGAAAAACCTACTTTCATTGGCAAACCCTGCAGTGGTATTTCCATGAGTATGACTGGGACAGAACTAGTTTCATAAAGTGGAATCACAGAAATGAAAGTTTTGAAAAAGATGCAGAATATTTTCTTACCCTGAGTTCATAATTTGCATTAAACAGAAAAACAGAACCCACAGAACTGAAGATTTGGGGGAAATAGTAAGATTTCAAAGAGACATTTTTCAAGAATCGTAACTAACACGCTTGCAGAAGCATCCTTCAAGCAACATACATATTCAACTGCAGCAATTAAGGCAGTAATTTTGCCAATGTAGTTATAAGATTGCTTAACAGAAGAGAGCTATCCTCAGTCTGCTGAATATGTCAGTCAGTGTTGCCTGACATCCATAGCTGTTCACAGCTGTAACCAGCCTGCACCCCCATTACCTCTACATAAAATCAGTTATGTCTCTGTAAGTCAGACTTGACAGACCTAACAAAAAATTTTAATGTGAATGGAAAGAAACTGTGAATGGAAATAAAATGAGGCACAAAAAAAAAAAAGTGTCATTACCATACCAGAACTCTTTGTTTTCTATAAACACTGAGGGCTAAAAAAATTAAGTCTTCAGGATGTGATAAACAATGCTGATGGGCCTTCATTTTTGACTCATTTTCCTCTCTTCCCACTCTGCCCACTTTGCAGTTGCAAATTTGTTACCATTGAAATTACCCCAGGATGACCCAGGAAACTACCTCAATAAGCTCAACCTGAGAACTAAGTTATATTGCTACAATTTCAACTCCCTGGAATCCTTAGGATACGCACTGCAAAAGAAAAAAAAACAACACAAAAATACAAAAAAACCCACAAAAAAACCCACACGCCTACTCTTTGACCCCATCTAAATTATGACTTTGCAATGCAAACTTTGTGAGGACTTTGTAAGACACATAGCAGTATTCCACTGAACATATATAAACCTAAACCAGGAAGATAACTACTATATTTAATTCACACGCTTATCTCAATTATAACAGTTTGCTCAATTAAACCTAATGAGTTTGTAAGCCTTCAGAGAAATTTTACTTTCCCAAAACAAGTTGTCAGATAAATAAACTTCAAAGGCAAGAGAGAACTTGAAACAATATATGCAGCTAACTAGGGAAAGGTCACAGATTAGATGAAAAAAAGAAAACAGTAGAAATCAGGCTATAAGCACAGAAAGCAATGGGTAAACTTTCCTTTCTTTACATTTTAACTACTAGATTTCTACTTAATTGCAGGATGCTAGTGCTTGTTTTCTTTCTGCATTTCTATACCTGCTTTTAAAATAGTTGAGAAATTATATTCAAAATCATGAATTGACCAAAAAAAAATGTAGACCCTTACACAGTGGTTATAAATTAAGATCAAAGCTTGAGAAAAAGATATATTTAATCTGTAAAATACAATCCGTTCATTTATGCCTTTTGAAAAATGATAAGAACTGCTACCTTCGTCAGCCTCTGAACTTCTGCCATAGACTGCCAAGAAGCCTCCCAAAAGATGTTATGAATACTGCACCACATCAATACTACTTTCTAGCAGTCACACAACCAAGTTCTCTTTAACAGCATCAAGGCAAACCCAGATGCAAATAAGAGCTGTAAGCAAACTTCAAGCATTGAACACCTACCAAAAAAAACAACCCTACTACTATTCTGCTGTTGAGTTTTGAGAACTTTTAATAGTTTTGATTACTTACGACAAAAGTCGGTCAACTTTTGGTCCATTACGTCCCTGAAAGACAACAGGTGGCTTGTATACCTTCATTATTCCTTACAACCTATACACTTCCTCTGTTTCTGATGCTCTTGGTCTCTTTATTTATGAAGCAGCGATGATTTTGAAGTTATTTATAAACATTAACTCAATAAATTCCTCAGTGTCATACCAAATACCAACTCAGTGAATCATATTCCTGACAATATATTTATCATGGCTAGAAGAGAAGGTAAATTTATACCCACGGGTAGCACACAGAGGCATGTCATGAACTCATCTTGCATTTTAAAATGTTAAGTAACTCTAAAGTTATTAGCAAATACTATGTCAACTGAGGTTGCTCATTACCAAATAACCAGTGGAATTTGTATATACTGCCTAACACTCTGACAAAATGAAAAATAACTCTTAGGACAAAAGAAAGCCTTCACTTTCAAGGATCAAACAGAAGCTTAAGTGCTTTAAAGCTTATCACTGTTGTATTTAAATTAGCACAAGCTAAGGAAGGCTAGAAGTTATCCTGAAATACTCCCTGGTTATTTTGATATGGAAAGAACATACATGTGCTAAGGTTGCTTTTAAGAAAATGACAATTTAAAAACTTACCAGTGAAATTATTTAATTGACCACTTGACCCACAATCTTAGCCTCACAAAAACCTCAGTGTTTTACACTGCTTATGCGGTCCTAGTGGCTTTATAGACCGCTGTTCAGTGCATACTAACTAATGCAAACATTCATTGAATACACTCTGAAAAGTAAAATTACTATTTTAGTGCTTTTATTCAAAACATAAGACATGATTTCTAAAAAGCCTTTGAAAAATATAAGACACTTCTGTTGACAAAGATTTAATTCAATTTTTCAGCTTCCAGATTCAGTAAGATTCTTGAACAGCTATGAAAGCAAAGTATAACATCAGATGAGTTGAAGATCTCCCTTTAATATACCATTCCTCACTGGCCACTTCTGTGGCAAAGTATTTGTGAGGCAATACTTGTGTCTATTTGTGCCTAGGGAAGGCCTGAAGTTATAAGTCACTGAAATTAGCCTTACTTCAAAAACAGGAGGTTAGACTAGATCTTTAGAGAGTCCTTTTCCAACTTCACTTATTACGAAAGCAGATCTCTTATTCAGACCTAGAATCACCTAAAATGTATTTTCCTAAACTTCCTTCATATGGAATTTGGTCCAACACTACTGGATTGAAGGATTTTTAAGGGAACGGATATGAGACCAGCACTTAAAAGAGAATTATTGAGTCATACCTCAAACAGAAACCCTTCATCCCAAGAGACACATTTCAGAAGCAAAGCAAAGCTCGCATTTCTACTGATGCAACTCAATTCCATTTTCTTTCCCATACAGTAATATTCGTTCCTTCTCCTGTGCTCTCATGTCTTTCTGCTCCCACAGTACTCAATTCTGCCCACTCTGCCACTGAGACTAGAAATGTCACCCACAGACCTGTCAAAAGTAATACATACAGAAGTGCTTTTTTTCCCAACTATTTACTATTCTCTACATTATCATAGGAAAGCTGTTGTTATTACAGTCTGAAAGTTGAAAGACGCTTAGTGCATAAGATGTAGCTCAGAGTTAACTGAACTGCATTATAACTATATGCTAACAAAGACAGAAAAACAGACAGCAGAATATTTGTGATATGTTCTGATAAAATTGTGTTTCTCTTAGGCTTGTTGACACGAAAGCAGTCTTTTTCCACAAACAATCTGGCTATCAACATGACTAAGTACTCATTCTGGTTTCCTATCTTTCTTCATGAGCAGAAAGAAAAAAAGACAAATCAAAAACAGGACCAGACTTCAAAGATGATGTTATATTAGATGAAAACAAGTAGAGCACACAGATCAAATGAAAAGTGGAGCCATAAGAACACCACCTAATAATACGGCCTTTATGCATAAGATGTTTCAAGAGACTTTCAGAGCGCTTCATACGGGGCAGCACTTCTCTCTGGTGACATCCATCTACAATGCCTCTCTGCTAAGTATTTCAGCACTAGAAATTTCAATTAATAAAGCCTTCTAAAGGAACAGAAAGGGAAATAACGTTAAAAAACACTACAGATGAACAAAAAAAGATCAAAAGAAAGCAGCTGTTTAAAAATCTGTCAAAAGGAAAGGAACATAAAAAGAGACCTTTATCATGACAGCAGATATACACGTAAACACCTTAAACAGACAGATTTGTAATGAGCTTCTTGATGTTCATTTTTAAACAAGGGAACTGTCAGATAAAGCAATTCCTCCTCAGATTTAAGAAGTGTCACATAATGCTGGAAAGACACAGACAAGTATGACCAATGTTGATGTCAATACTTTGTTCCACAAGTGTAGAGAATTCATGTAATATATGAATTGTTTGTAAACTGGCCATCTGTTTTCACTCACCTCTACATAAACAAAGCAAAAAGTGTAAAAATAGAAAAATCTTCAGTACTATTGCCAACGAGACCCAGCACATTAAGACTGCTCCTGTTAGCACTGAAAACTATTGTGTGTGTCAATCTGGGCCACTTACTTTTCATTCAGGGACCCCATTCCCCGCATCTGTACTCTGTGTAACCCAAATCACTCCTACTCCCTTTTGGAAGGGAACTGTTAATCTCCTGGGAGCAGTGTGATGGTAAGACAATCCAGGACTGCTTCACAGGTAGTGAAGACAGCCCAAGACCTTTGTTTTTCACTTTCAACTCTGTCTGATACCACTACCCTAGAAGACCCTGCCATTTCATATACCACTATCCCAAACACTCTCCAAACAGCACTAATCTGTATCTGTACTGACAGGCAATAAAACACGGACTATGACAGGTTGGAAATTTGTTCCCAGAATGTAGCTAAATGATTGACACACACTAATCATTAGAACAAACTGGGAAAAAAATCCTGCATGTTAAAAATGTTACAGGTAAAAGTGGACATGGGACAAGGCTCAGAAGCTTCTCATTGAACAGAACACTGCTTAGAGGATTGCCACCTGGCCAGAGGATCAGAGACATCTCCCAGTATTGCTGCAGTTGAAAATTACACTACTAACGGTTCTCTGAATTCACATACTGGAAGCTGAAAATGAAGGTTGTTGGGTGTTTTATTGCTGTTTTTTGCTAAGATATTATAAAGGGAACAAGTTTTCTAGTTTTCCCACGTAATATTTTGCCCTACTACACCCACATCCAGTAGAAATAAAAAAAGCCATTCCCCTTGACAATTTAATTATTTATTTCCAAAGGTTAAAAGTTACTGCCTCGCTTGCTTTTTTTACTTTCCTCCTTAGAAGCAGGTGTAAAAACCTGAAGCTACAACTGTCATTGGAAAAAAAATCAGTCTCGTTGAAGATAACAGTGGTGAAATCTTTCATCCAGGCCAACCAAATCTTTCATGACAGGCCACGAGCACCAAGCTTTGCAAAATCTGAATAGCTGGAGACCAAGAACAAGTGATCTAGCTATTAAGATTTTATAAAACAAAGCTGTGCTATTGAAAATCACAAGCATATGCTGCTCTAGTGGAAGAGATTATTAAGTCCATTTAATTTCTCGTTATCAGTGAAGAGCAACTACATTCTTCAATTGAACAGCTTTCTCACAGTACCATACCTTCTCTGGATGTCCAACTCCTCTTGTGATGGGCCATTTTGTACTTGAGAGGGAAGCTGTGAATTCTGTCGAGGCAATGTAGGACCTAAAAATGAAGACAGATCATAAATCAATGGTTTGAACTTTGTGAAGGGGGAAAAAAATGTGCAACAATCTAGGAACATGGACAGCCACTGCATGACATAGAAGCTATCTACTCCTGCTTTGTAAGCCAAACAAGCTCAACAACATAATACAGCAAATAAAAGCTGCAACAAACATTACCTGATCTGCAAAATGGATTTATTTCACATGGATGAAATTTTTACAGAAATGTAAAACAAATTTTTATAGCTGATGGGACTTAACAAAAGCTTTGAAAAGCACCCATGTCTGTTGTTTTCTTAAAACAGTGAACAAATGTTCTTGAAGGAATAGAAAAAGCTCAAAAACTATGGCACTCACCTAAATAGAACACTGGAAGTTAAAAAAAAGAAAAAGAAAGAACAGGAGAAAAAAAACATCAGAAGTTTATCACCAAACCAAAAGGAGGAAAATAAAGTGTGTTTCTACAAATCACATCAAAATTCGCTCAGATTTTAGCTTCTCAACTTGGATCAGAAAAACTCCCTTTTGGGCTATACAAGTATTGTGTCAAAAGGAAAAGGCACATACCTATTGCAAAAACTGCACATTCTACTAAACAAGAGATATAAATGAGAAAGACATCGCCTATCTGTGACTCTTAACTGGTGGGCAATTCTAAAAGCAAAGAGGCTTTCCTACTTTGCTTGCAAATACCTATACAGTACAAAATTATTTAAGAATTGACAAAATTGAAGGAAGGAAAATTGGAATTGCATACAGTACATAGTAAATACATTTCTTTCAGTAAAAATGGTTGGTAAAACAGGAAATCAATTAGACGGTAGCTACATCTAAGATTACAGAACTTAGAATCAAAGAGAATTAGGACTAATAAAAATTGATCCATTTCCCAGGAGGTCCCAAAACAAAACAGGAATTTCTTGCCAAGATTCCACTGAAGTAGTTAAGAGTGAGGGGGATTGTAATGAGATCTCATCCATCTCAAATGTCAAAATGTAGATGCTGTTTGCCATCTGAACTTGGGAAAGTCATCCAAAACATAAAGAGATCATGCGCAACACATTGAGACATCAAGGACAGTTAATCTGCCTCAAATTCAGCAAACAAGTGCCCTGTTCAAAGGCAACACAACAAGGTTTGCATACTCAAAACAGCACTGCACTGTTTCCACTGTGGTCATGCATTCAATGAATCCTGAATACGCTAAAACTTTCTGTATCCTACAGTTAAAGTGTAATGTATAACCTTATTTATAAAATACAGAAGTGGAAAGTGTATTACGGAGGTTATCTTTTTTTTTTTTCAGCAAGCATCAGGTCCTCATGTCTAGGTGCACAACAAAAAAAATGCCTTGGATGCACTTGGAGCATCATTAAGAGCTATCAACAAATGTGAATCTTTGTTACTTTTAATGCAGAAGATCTACCTGTAACGACAATTAATAATAAAACTGTCAGTAAGCGGAAATACACTGCTCATCTGGAAGGTTTTTCTGCTTTAAAACTTCTGAAATTAGATTTCTCTGCTCATCTCCCCTGCGTGACAGCTGCCAGGCTTTTGTGCCCATTAAGCTGTGACTGAAGCTCTCAGGCAGCCCAGGAAGCAGCCTGGCTGTCTGCACCATGCTACAGCCTTTCATGGCCTTTTAGAATTAGACACTATCCAGGAGCAGCTGTATGGCTGCACAAAGGTACTGGATGCCACTAAGTGCTGGCTATGTCTCACATATTCCTTTCACTCAGACCTGTCATTTATCAGAACAAACCACACAGACCTAAGCATTAGAAAACAAAGAACAAATTAGAAAAAAATAAGAACAACTTTTGATGATGGCTATGGTCATTCATTAACTGGAACTATAATATAGTAGAAACCTACATCCATATAAAGTGTTCACTGAAGACAGGAGGGAAAGGAGGGAAATGAAGTAACACAGACTGGTTGTTTTATCTTGCTTTTGTTATTCTACAAAGAGAATTTGTATTTAAAATGATTATGTTCTACCATGGATCACAGCTTCATGTCTCATTGCCTCAAACTTCTTTGTAGAATACATGGTGCCAAAACACACAAGCCAAGCTTGCAGAATCAAACCAACCCACCCTAGAAAGTTCTGGTACTTCCTTTGCATCTGTACATGCAAGAAACCCAAGCACCTGCTAACAATTAACACAGTTGGGTTTAGTACCTCATATTTTTGCCATGAGAAAATGCAACCTGAGCATAACAAAGGCTTTTAGGAAAGAAATGGTGAGCTGCAGAGCCGTCTGGCCTGTTCACCAACAAGTTTCTCTCTGCAAACACACACTTATAAAAACCCCACCATGCTGATGGATGTAGGCGAGTTAAAAGGTACATATCAAGTGGCAAAGCGTATGTTTGATGCTAATCATTTATTACAACAGCCAAGATCGCCATTTCCTTGCTAAACTGCAACCCTTCAGATGGGGAGCAAGATGCTATAAAAATTAACAAAAAGCAGAAACAAGCAGGAGCTGGGTAATAAAAATCTTTCTCAGAGGCTTCATGATACTTCGGCAACATCAAACTCACAGAGAAGCAATCACAGACCCTGCCTGGAAGAAGCCTGAAGCAGCAGGATTACTGTCTTGAAAGATCAGTACAAGCCAAGTATAACATGAGGCTGAATGGCCTATGCATTCTGAGTTTCAAGGAAAATCTAACATCTTTCCTACTCTCAAGAACATACAGTCAGTGCACTCTGGCATACTTTAACAGAGGATATGATTTCATATTTCATCCTTCTCCTTTAAAGGCTTCCCGTTTTTCAGCCTGTTCTCAACCTTTGCATCCCCCTTCCTCTGCAACAGTTTGGATAACCGGCTAATGAGAGATGGACTGGAAAATCCAATGCATCAGGAATCCCTCAAGGGGAAAAGCCTGCCAAAGTTGCCTCTCCCAGGTCAGGATCTGTCCTGGTTCTTCCCACAGATGACTCTTGGCACCACTCAAAGCAGGACATCAGGCTGCAGGCAGCTGCATGGGCCAAATTAAGCATCTGCAGTATCACCTTTCTAAAATTGACTGAACTCCATATGACTGTTCAAGAGCTGAATTTATTAATTCCAGTTGCATAATGCTATGAAGGTACAGTTAGCTAGTTGGCAGCAGAAACACATTATTTTCTCAATGCCTTTCATCCTGCTTCTTCCCCCCCAACCCTCAATCTCTGCGATCGTGTTGTCCTGCTTTGGAGTTTTACTTCAAACTCTCCACCTCACCTCTTTTAACATCCCTTGTCTTACATTAGTAGCATTGCCAAAGCACCCAAGGACATTACATTCCTGTAAGGCAGTAACCCTAAAAAACACCAGGGTATCTACCATTTGATATAGGAACAATCCATGAACTACAGGCTATTCAAGGACCTATACAAGGTCCATACAAGGCTATGGAAGTGCATCCCTTCATTTACTAGGACAAACTTGCTTAAAAATACAACTCCAATACAACTGCACTGTTCAGAATACAGAAGTAAAAGACAAACTTTTAAAAATCAAGTATCTTTAGAAAAACTTGACCAACTGCATACAGGAATTTTATTTTGAGGTGAAGATATACAGAGAAGCAGTGATGAAAACAATTCAGTAATTAAGAATTCCCACTGCTTAATTCCTCAGTGTATCAGCGCCAGAACTACGTAACATATCCATTATGTAGCCTGATATTCCAATCCAAGTAGGAATGACTTTTCAAGGACAAATGGAATGAAAGCAGACAGCAAGTTAATTTGTATAGGCATACGCTATAAAGGTAAGTGCATTAAGAATAGTAATGAAAGCCTTTTCCAAAAGGTTACAAAGGACAACTTGAACAGATCTACCAAAGAACACACTCCAGACAAGAGTTCAAAACTAGAACAAAAAGATACAATTCTGCTGTAGAATGTAAGAACTTTTATAATGCAATAATAAAATTGTGTATTTCAAAATAAATATTTAATCTTTTTTAATGAATGGAAAGCAGACTTTACTTCCTACTACCAATCCCTAAAATAGGAAAAGTAGTGACGTCAAAGTAAACTCTTATTTGTCTCTACTTCTCCTGTTCAGAGCCTCTCCTACTAAAGTGCATCACAGAATAAAGCCTTGGCAGCGCTGCTATCTACTCCTCAGCCAAAGCAAAGTGGCACCACTCACCTAGACCTAGATTTGGAGTAGGGATTCATAAATAAGACTACAGCAGCCAAAACCCAGGGCATTAACAAGTAAAAAAAAAAAAAAAAACAAAACTACTCAAGTACTTCTGCATAAGCTAATCATCTTCCATTTAAGAATTCCCAACCCTTCCAATACCTACATCCTCATATATGGCTCCCTTTTTATAACTGCCTTCGATTGAATTAATAGACTCATTTTGATTTATTTTAGCAGTAGGACAAGTAGGTTACTTTTTTTGCTCTTTTTATATAGAAAGCCAATACTTTTCACTTCACAGATACTTTTAGTTGATTAAGGTAATAAAAGGGGCCAACAATAACAAAGACCTTCAAAAATACATAAAAATACATTTGAATTTGAGTAGAGATAAGCCTTCTATCAAAGCAGCAGAGCCCCCTTATCAGCAGCAGCAGAGCCCTGAAAATAAAGCTGCTGGGTGTTACACTTGGCTTGGGAACAAGCTTGTTTGGTGACCTTAAGCTTGTGGCTTCCCTCCCTATCACCATTCTACATAAGGGGAAACAGAGACAAAAGCTTCCAGAATATAATACTGAGGTCACTTAATAAAATCACACGGCTTGCCTTTAAAAAGAAGCAAAGTCAAAATTTAAATATATCAATCTACTGCAAGCTATTTATTACATTTTTTTCACTGATTCTGTGAAAATTTCTTTAAATAGCTATCTTACAAACAGTAACTGGTTTTGTATAATGCTAAAGAAATGAAGCTTTGTAACAAAGTGATATTTGCACAATTACATTCTTGACTATATGACAGTGCTGTTTGCAAAAGGCTTCAGATTAAGCCTAGCTGCAAATTCTACTGAGAATATTTAAGACAAATATAACTCTCAAGAGAAAAATATATCATTATCCAATGCTTTTTAAACAGAACTTTATCCATAAAATTAATATATTTCTACCTATGGTTGCTATTCAGTTAAGACCAACTATCAGTTATTCATGAAATTCTTTGGATTGCCAGCCCAAGCCTCAACACTAATCCTCAAGAACCACACAAATCAGAAATACCACACAGGCAAAACTTAAAGGTGAGCATATCACTGAAAACTGAGCAACTCTCCCTTGTCCTTCTCAATACCACAAAGAAGTTGATGATCTTTTTGATAATCTTACATGTAACTCAAATGGAAATATTTTGTTTAAGAAGCAGCTCAATTTATTTCATATCAGTATTTTGGCATATAAATCAGGATTGGTTATTACAAAAGCTAACAGTTTAAAAAAAAAATCTCTCTTTAATCAATCCAATATACAAAAACAAGAGGAAAAGCTTGCTACCAAAAATGGGGATATTACCTGTGCTGTAAAGAGCAGGCTAACTCCATATCACATTCCTCTCATTCTGACAAGGAGTGCTGACAAACTGCTCCAGAGCTGCCAGGAGGACAGGTCCTGAACAGTTACACCACTGCAGCAGAATCATTTTTCTCTTGATACAAGTTTTAGCAAGATGAGAAACACAACAGTGCACGGAACAGCTCTCCTTCCCCCTGCTTCCTGTCTATTTCTCATTTCAGTCTCCCATAATCTCTATATGTAATATAATGAGGCAACTCCAGTTTCCACCCCCAGTTTGTATTTCCCCAAAACGCTAAATTATTCCGTCTATTATATGAATAAGTCCATTCAAGGATTTATTAACTCTCTTTGCCAAAGAGACAGGACCATATGCAGCTGCAATTCCAAAGGTGTGAATAAAGCATGCATTTTTCCTCTGTAAAAGTTTGATTCTTTAATAACTAAAGAAGCTAACTAAACAACCTAACTCCCAGGGTTACTGATCATTTTAAAGAAACATGATTTCCAGTTCCTTTTTACTGTTGGATCAGCAAAATACATTTTGGGGAGGATAAAGTTCTTCTTCCTGATTTTCATATGAATTAACACATCATGTAAAGCAAAAAAAAAAAAAAACCCATAACACTGAATCTTACATGCATATGATTGTATCAGAAGGAATTAGTACAGGCTTACTGACAGCTGTACAACACCTTTCAGTTTTTCCTTACCAGCTTTCATCTGCAAACAACTTTAAGAAGCAAACTACAAATGTAAGTCTCATACTTGTTTTCTTCTTCTCTTAGCAAAGCCTTCCTGGGACTAGAGACAAAGGTACAAAATAATACTACTACCAAAACCACTGGAAGGTACATTCTGCAGTAAAACTGAATGATATCCGTTCCTTCTTCCGACCTCCCAACCTACAACTCCCGTTTCCTCACTCATCCGTTTTCCTTCATTGGCTCTCTTCTCTTGTTCCAGAATCACTCTATATTTGCAGTGCAACACAAAACCTGCACAGCAAGCACTCATCTTTATTCAAGACAATTAAGACCAGTTACTGAATACCTGGAACACACAGCACGCAACCTTTAAACCAGAAATCCTCTTCAAATGACCTCTTAAACTGATGACATATTTGTCATTTGGATAAGGTGTAGTACCTCTTGACTGCCTGCAACAATTACTTTAATGAAATGAAGTCTTTTGAAAATGTCCCAAGTGAGTGCCAGAAACAAAGTTTGGTTTCTTTTAATACATCTCCTGAGCAGGAGCTCGTAGCCTCAGCAGGCTGCCTTCAAATCCCATAAGGGATTTGCTTGCAAAGTCTTGTAAAATTTATGCATAAGGATTCCACCCTGCATGCTGTCCTTCTGTTATGGTGCGCAGGGGGCCCACAGTCTGCTCAGCTGGTCAGAAGATGCAGGGGCTGCCTGCACAGCTACTGCAGCCACACAAAATTGAGTGGAAAACATGCTGAGTTCTGTATTTATTCCAGTAACTAACATTCAAGAGAAACTGCAATAATCACATGAGCAGCACTCCAGATCAAGGAGAGGGAAACAAGACATGCAGCACATTTCAAACAGTTTCACTGACAGAGCAGCTTTGAGAAAAACACTTCTTTTATTTTAATATCAGAAAATTGCTGTTTGCAATAATGTTTTTCTTCTGCTCCAACTTCCAACGTTTTCACTCTGCCTTCTAAGCTCATTCAATTGACAAAAAGCCTGTTGTGCTCAGTACTGGATGCACCCTGTCTGCTCCCGCAGGTCCACTAGAGGGAGAGAGATCCTAAACTAAGCTGCCAATGAGGCCACCACGAGTAGAAGACCGAGGACATTTTTACAATACATGCAAGAGAAGGAGATGAAAACAGAGAGAGCGAGCTCTAACAGCTCCCTGGCAAACCAAAAGCACATCAAGAAAATAATCTTTAATATTCCCCAGAAGTCATTTAGATTTCTGTGAACCTTAGCACAAAGTTTAAAACTCAGCTATAGCTTTATTAATTTCTTAGCAGTACACTCAGCTAGCATTAAAACTGATTTCCTTCTATGAATAAAAATAACTAAACTACTGAAAGGAAATTGCCAAAATGAGAAAACACAGAGGGAAATAAGGATACTGCAAGAATCAAACTTCCATTGCAAGCAATTTTGCATAAGTGAGGTATCTACACCGGATTTTATTACTTAGATTTTAAATGCTCTTTTAGATACACCAAGAAACACAGCAGTTTCTTCTGTTTTATTTTAGAGGAGAGACAAGCTCTCCTCTTTATGTACACATTTTTGAAGCAGTATCACAACAGCTAAGATGCACATTGTACAAATTTTTACAAGTTTAGCAAGCAGATCAGAAGAAACAAAACCAACCTTCGTGCGTTGACCTTCATGTACTAAAACAAACTGTATGTATGCATGTGAATGCTTTTACAATCAGCACTGCAAAGCTAGGTGGTTTGATAATAAACACCTGGAGCACATGAAACATTTACAGACAAACAGTCCTTAGGGAAAGAAGAACTCTAAGAGGAGAAAACATCCAGGCAGAACAGGACACACAACTGGATTACTTTAGGTGGCAAAAGAGATCTTAATTCTACCTACCCTTTATTTTTTGATCTCATTTATAAGCACTGCAGAATGCAATGTCTTGGTGCAGACAGCTGAGAATCTAAAGGCAAGTTCTTGAAACAACTATCAGAATGAAAAGAAACCTAAAAGTCACCTCTTTTTTTTTTTTTTTTGCTACAGTTGGGACAGCTGTACTAAGGTTACTGACAGTATCTCTTCTACAACAGAAAGAAACCTGGCACAGAAGTACTCTCTCCTGTTACAAGGGCAAACTTTAAAATTTAATGAGGACAAAAGAATTCTATTTGATTACATGAACACGAAAGTCTCTAGAAAGTCTTGTAAAATAACATCTCCCTCTGCAGGCATCCCAATGTTATTCTGATCATTTCGCTGTAATATCTATTTAGAATTGATTATGGATACCACATGAAAACCGAAAGCCAATAAAATTCACCAATAAGAGTTAAATCTTCAACAATAAGAGTCAAATCTTCAACATCACCTATTCTCCCACTGAAAGAGAGCAAATGAAATAATAGATTTGTTGTCAAAATTGTATGTGCTCATCTCAGTGTTACTCCCAGGATCTAAAGTCTTGACGCTAGAAAACTGTATGGTAAGAACATTACCTAAGATTACCTACTGTCAAGAGAACAATACCAATTCTGAAGTTCAGATGTAAAAAAAAGTTTAAAATGTTCGTAACAAACAATCACTCCTCGAGAAGGAAAAATACTGATACATATTAAAAACATTGAATAGTTTTAGAAATCCTTTAGAATACCTTGATTAAGAGTTTCACATGTCTTGATCAGGCTTTTTTGTGGTTTCCCAAAAAAAGTGGAGTCAGTAAGTTTCTACGTATAAGAGATAGCATGAAAATAGATTGTTTTTATGAACTGCATCCACATGGACAGCATCAGGTTGAAAAGCACTATTAATCAGTAGCAGTTAAGTACACAAAACACCCAAATAAATAAATGGACTAGAGGCTTCATCATGACTAGAAGACCTACTGACTTTTCTGCATAAACATTTGAATTTTTTCATCCCTATTTGATCTACCTTCCAAAAAAAAAAAAGTCAAAAGACTTACCAGCTTCCTGTGAATTTAATACTTCTAAGGCATGCATCATGGCACTTGCGAAGACATTGGCATCTTCTTTGCTGCCAAAATTCAGACCATACACTTGTCTAGCATCACGCCACTGATGGAAGGTCTGTGTAGCCTGATTGTACTTGAGCCCTTTTGGAATGGCACAGTTTATTACCACCTACAGTTAACAAATGGAATAAATAAAATTGCTGTTTCATTGCAAGTTCCATTTCTATTTTATGAAGCCATATAAACAGTTCTGATTTTTAGTAACACAGTAGTTGCACAAATGAGTCCAGATTTCAGAGACTGCCTTGGTTTTCCATTAACCTCAGAGTACTTGTTAAAAATATATGTATATTCTAGCAAAATTATCACCTTCCTCCTGTGGATGCTGCATCCCTTAGCTTGCAGTGCTTTCAGCACCAATTTACATTGACTATGCATCATAAGGCATACTGCACAATTGTTACAGCTCACACAAAAGCTGGTAAATTCTAGCCAGTACAACCACCATTTCTTACCAGCTATCCACTAAGATCTCATTGCACTTGGGTAACTATATCCTCTCAGATTTTTCCACTATCAAAAAGAAAATTGTCCTCAGATGAATACACAGGTACTATTTATTACTTGCAACAAGTTTTTAGCGACAAATCACACAGGGCATTTTCAATCTACACCCCAAGTACATGGTAGAAGATAAAACAGAAGAGAATCATTTCATGAAAAGTTGGAAAAGGGGTGATATATAGAAATTTTCCTCAAACAAACAAACAAGATTACAACTCTACTCCAAGTTATCAGAAAGCAGAGCAATTTTTTACAAGAGTGCCAGTCTGTTATTTAATCAAGATCTATTAAATTCTTCATTGAGGAATTAATATTATCACTACTGCTCCCTTCTCAAGATCTCAGCATAGTAGACGTTTTTGAATAAATCGATCTGAGGAAATGAGTAACTATTCAGCAAACTTCAGAGAATAGGGAAGAAGTCCTTAGACTCAAACTCTGACTTAAAGAGAATCACATCATTTACATCTACATTACCACTCTTCCTCCCTACACTTCATATCTGCCCGTAGAAAGGAAAGTAAATATTGCACAAGGGGAATCACTTTAAATGTATTCAAAGTGCTTAGTTTTATGGGGAAAAAGTCATAATAAAGTTTCATTATTTGAGTTAAAAATGAAAGTACTATTTGAAGTTTCCACATTACCAAAGATGCATTTCTTAGTGTTAAAAAGAAGCAAAAAATTAACATTCTTATTCAAAATTTTCAGAGATTCAATTACCTGATGATCTTGAATCTTTCTGCCCACAACTCTGAATGTGTTGTTGCCTGTGTGATGATATATGTGAACTCTGCTGAATCCAGTTGATCCACCAGCTGGTACCCATTTCTTATTGGCATCATCGTAGACCATTACAGCAGCTCGTGCTTGGCAGATACTCTGTTCACTGTTAACATACAAGTATTTCAGATCAGAACATTAAAATCACTTCAGGCAAATTCTTTTCACTCAAAAAGTTGAAGTAGCACTCCTTGCAGCTTTCTCACTTTCTGTTAATTCAAAACTGCTATCACTTTGACATTTTGCTAACAGGCAATCATTCTGAACATGTACAGTCAAGACAAATACAGTACAACTACTAATGAAAAAAGCATTTACTTTTTTTTTTTTTGCACCTTTTCTTAGCATTTTTCTTTACACGTTTTCTTTTGTCCTCTCCATCAACTACGAGCTTTCTAATTAAACGCTAAAGCTATACACAACATTTTGGGTTAATAGTAAAGAACAAAGAATCTGGAGCTGTTCTAGCTTCATACAATTTCCATTTTCCAAGGGACAACTACTTCTATAAGAAGTTAAGATTGGAATGCCCTGGCTCCTGTTAATATGTATGAGGAAACTAACACAAATGTGTGCATGCACACATGGATGCTAGGATGAGGTTCAGCACACAGAAGTTTATCTACTCATAAATGAAATGCTTTTTGGTTTTGATATATTTTACATCAGTTAGCACCTAGAATTTACATTTCCTCCCTAAGGAACGTTCTGTTAATTACTGAGAACTGCAATTTCAACATCAGAGGACTTTACTGACGCTCACAGCTCATCCTGATTACAGCAGTCATCCGGAAGCTAAGGTACAGCCTGAAGTTAAAGGGAGAATATCACAAATGGCATCATAACAGAAATGAAACTAAGGAAAGCAATGTCCTGTAAACACAATTTACCAGAGGGGTGCGGATGGGAGAACACAAACTGTCTTTGCGGGAAATGTCCAGACAGGACATAAAAATAGAAAGGAATGATTTCTTATCAGTATGCCAAATTCTCTGAACATTGCACTCCAGCAGACCCAGCATTACAGAAAACACATGAGATGCCTGGCTTGCAAAGAATGCAGTGCATCATTTGGAGAACAGAGAGAGCTGAGGAAACATGCTTCTTTTTTTTCTTTTTAATAAATAACAAAAGGAGAAAAAGGAATAATAAATAACAGAAGGAAATATTTGTTCATAAAATATAAAGGTAGAGAAGACAACTCCCCCCACATTCCTACTAAAAAAAGAAAAGAGGCATCAAGACATCTCCAATATCTCATCTGCATCTCCTGACATAAGAAAACACAGAAACATACCCAGCTGTTTTGCTACCTTTCAGTAACAATGGTTTTGACAAAACACTGCATCAATTTCCATCACACTTCCCTCATGGCTCTAGCTAACAGAGTAAATGCTCAACACCAGAATGGTGGAGTAGAAAAATACAGAGATCATGCTTCCTACAGTAGCAACAGATTCAAGATCGGATGAAGAAATACACTCTCAATTCTAAAGCAACATGTATTCTAGTCTAACTATCTAAGCTCATAACAGGAGAACAACCTCTCAGTGGGCCACTCTTTTTCCAGACAGAAATCAGGTAAATAAAGGCAGAGTAAGATTATAACATGAGCTATACTGGGAAAAGAAGTGCGGTATAAACATCTTAAAATCTACCACCTACACCTAAAGGATCACAACTGGTCCAAAGAGAAATGCCAAGGCTCGTAATCCTGTAAATAAAATAAGCTGCAAATCTCAGACGCTTCACAAGTCGTATTAAAAAGCACAGCACAGGTTAAATGGTGTTCCCTCACCTGAGAAGAACACAATTCAAAAACATATTAGATTTCTCTATTTAGAGTCTTCTGGCAACAATCTTACCAATGTTCAGATCCAGAAATGCTCAGCATTGATCACAAAGCACAAAATAAACAGCACTGCTCTTCTACATTACGTAGTAGTTTTATAGAAAATTTAGACAATTTCTGAACCTACAACAGTTTTGCTACATCTGAATTTGGGTTCACCATAAGCACGACAAACCATAAGTGACAGGACCTAGATACTGATTTGGAAACGGTGCCACGTGGTCTGCAGAGTCCCATAAGAAAATAACTTCATCTCAGATTCACAATCATGTGGCAGACAAAAAAAAAAATCATTTAGATCCTATTAAAATTTGAGACAATAAGCTAATACAATCCAATTACAGTAAGGTACTACCAGAGAATGATTCAGTAATGGTAGAGTGATCAGAAGACTTAATTAGCAGGACAGACCACCAAATTCAAATGCTCTTTTTCAGTGTGTTCTTCTTCCCTGCCCTATCATGGTCCTTCCATGTGCCTAAGCTCTGCAGAAGCTCTGTTTTTACATGATTTTTTTTTTTCAACATAAGAAAAAACACTACTTATTTTACAACTATTCAGAATGCAAGTGGCACAGTGTAAAGCACAAACAAAGCGGCCTTGAGTACTACTTCCAGCTTTTCTTTAACAACTCTTCTAATTATTTTTAGTTCCACTTTTCAGGCTATGCCTCCCAACTGGAAATACTACACAAAAGTTTCTATCACTAATATTTCATGCTCCATTTAAAATAAAATAATTTTCTTAATAGCAGTAGGTAATTCTTACCCATACAAAGATACAGGATGATTCACATCCTTCAAAAAAGCCAAATACCAACAATTTCCAGTTGACCTACTTGATTATTACAAAATAAGCACTCTGCCTTCATTTCACACAAATCCTAAAACTAAAATTTTCACATTCCATACCTATAATTTTCCTATCCAGGTACCAATTTAAAGGCAGCAAACTCCCCTCCTGCTAACAGCTCCCACCATCCATCACTTTGTTTACCAGGCTGCAGCATTTAAGATAGACAAATGAAACCATTGCTATCAGAAACAAATTAAACCATCACAGTGTGCTAGCCTTTTCCCAGTGTACAATAATTGTACTTTACTCCATGGAGGGAGACGAATTCAGTTTCTTTCTCTTAGTAAAAGTTCTGCAATCTAAAATGACTGCTACTGAAGAATAGTAAGAATAGTAAGAAGGCATGATCTCTAGCAAAAATGGATTCTCAGGCCTTCTCCTCGATGTTTATTTCAGTACAAGAGCCAACACCATAAACTAAATATGTAAGGTTCACTCCCAAAATTCTCATTTTTTAAAACATGAGCCATACCTGAGCTCCGACCTCACAAGGCTACACCAAACCAACAGCCATGTGTGTACCTCACCACCACGCCATTGACGGGCATAATAAAAAAAAAACAAGCCTTTATTTTCTTGCCTTGACCAACCTTCTCCAGGCAAAGCACCAAGTTTTATGTAAGGACTGTTAATCAGCACCTCACCCATACTCTTCATATTCCTCCACTATACACAAACTTCAGTTCAAAAGGGATAGGAGCCAACTGAAACAGAAGAGTGCCTTTTATCATATTCTTTGTTCTTCATGTTTATTTCACTTCCCTGCCGTATTTCCAACAGGAAGAAGGTCTTCACTCATCTCGGTATTTATACGTGATCTCTTTACAACCCACAGAGGCTCTATGCATGCCTCTATTCCTTTGACTACAGGACTCGACTGTCAGATGTAAGGAGACGACTTCCCTCACCACCTGAGAGCAACTGTGGCATTATTACAGCACACATTTTCAGACAGATTGGGAATGAGCAAGTTCTCTACAGTAACGCTGCAGAACAAACGGATAAGGGTCATCACTTCTCTGCCATGTCACTAGGCCTTCTAAAGCATCCTTCATTGACTCGCATCTCTACCATTTTCCCTTCTTCTGGTGTATTTCCTAGTGTAACAGTCCCAGGAGCCGTTACATTCTGACTAGCCAACAGAAGCTCTTGCTGGGGTATGTGGGAGAACAAGCAAGACATCTCCCTCCAGCTCCAAAGGCTGCTGCCAAAACACGCAGCTGTTTCCAGGGGCCGACTGCCAGCTCACTGGGCCAGTGGGCTGCAGAACTGAAGTGACAATCTAAATCTTCGCTCAATTAAATGAAGTGATTATCTTTTTCCAAGTGAACTTGCTGAAATAAGTGTGTGAAATGATATCTACAGAAGGGAAGAGTTGTGCTAAACAGCATTTACCAAACCTTAGGAAACAAAGCATGCAAGCCCTCTCCCCAAAATTCAAAGCTTGACAAATAGCTGGATAAATATACGTTAGCAACAGTTCTATAGACATAAAGCTCTGACTGTTGAAGCCAACTATTATTCTGAATAAATCCACCTACAGCAATATTATATAAAGCTGAAGACAGGGGGGTTGATTTTTGTTGGGGGTGGGGGGAAGTAAGGGGAGGTCTGGCACTCAAAAAGCTCTCACAGAAAAATATAGTAGTAATGAATCATAAGATTGTTCTTAAGGGAGAATATACTTTCCTCCTCCAGCGATGAGATCATATGGAAAGTTCAAAAACCACAGCAAACTGACCCCTAACAGACATGATTCCTTTGCCCAAATGGAATGTGCTCCCTCTTTCACATTCCAAGTTCTTAAGCTCAGTGCACAGTGACACCAGCAGTCTGCTGAGCTTAGCCTCCCCCAGCAAAGGGGATGCTTGTTTCCCCTCCATTAAGGGATAGAAAAAGAGAAAGGCTGTAGATGATCAAATGCATACAGAAGTGCAGGAATACAGCCACAGAAAAGATAATTCAGTATACCAACAAAAGCAAGGAGAATTTGAGACTGCTCAGGTTCTGAATCTTTAGTATGTTAGCGATATAATGACTAAAGTTGTGTTGGTTTGTTTCCTAAGTCATATCCACTACCACTTCTTTTGGCGATTCAGTGGTTTTTGGCTGGTACGTTCCCAATTCATAGAAACAACATTCTCAAATGAGCAGTCTTTGTAGGTCAGAAAGGAATGGAAAGATGCTGATTCACCAAATGTCTACTTAGGATTTTCAAACTGCAACACACAGCTAGGAAACCACAAACATTTCTAATACTGATGTCTTAAAATAGAATTCCACAAGCAGCACAATATAGGTCCAAATATCCAGTTCTGCACCTTGGTGGAGTTTTGAAAGATGATTTTCCCTGGTTGTTTCTGAACCCCTACTTGCACGATACAATGAGAACGTGCGTTCTCCACTTTGTTATTGAAAGAAAATACACCTGGTACTGCAGCACTGCTTTCTATCAACTCAGATACTCCACAAAGTTGGCATGTATTCTAAGTCGCTCATTTCGCTTAGTTCAGTAGTTATTTGCTAGCATTTTAAAGTTAGTAAAATGTTTCTAATGCTCTTCAGTTACTTTTCTCTCAAACTTACTAACCGAGCAGAAGGAACCTCCATTTTTTTCCTGCATAGCAAAAACCAAGCTGAATACGGTGCTCCACAGAAGCACTGGGTGCCTGGTACAGCAGAACGAGCCATGTCACCTTGCTGCTTGCATCCAACCTCAAATAACACGGCTTGGCCACTCCAGGCCTTCAGGCCCTATAGCATTTAACTCACTTTCTAAGCTTTAGAATAACAGCAATATGAGAGCAGCTGACATACTTAACACCTGCTTCTCACGCAGAATCTTTTTCTGACATTAGGATCACTCTGAGGACAAGAGCGGCTGTTGATTACTTAGAGCAGGCCAAACTCATCTACAAGTTACCATTCAACTGGGAGGTGAAAGCAGAGGAAGCAGCTCCAGATTGCTTCACTAACAGCTCCCTTGTAATGTGTTAATTCTTGCCTTTGCTCAGAAAAACTTTTGATTGATAACTGAGAGATTCATTCATCTCTCCCACTTTTTCCTTCTCATGAATTACTCAGAACAGACTAGCTACAGTATCAGACACCAGACAAATCTGCATGGGAAAGTCTCTACTAGACATAAAACCTACTACCACTGAGCAGTAAAGGAAGCTGAACCTAAATGCTGAGACAAAGCTTGCAAAGGAACAAAGCTTTACTTTTGGCACAATATTCTGCAATGCTTTATTCTGAAATTTTATTGTTGTACAGCTTTTTTTCCTCTCAATAAATGCCTTCAACAATGGAAATTGCTTCTTAATTTGTGTATAAAATCATTTAACAATAATTTAAGAGCAGCCTGTTTTTATAGTAACTAACTTACAGAATAAACTTCTTATTTTGCTGAAGATCTGTTCTTTTAGTTTCACAGTTTTATCAACAGACCTGGCAGCAGGCGGCTATTGGAGAGATAAGGAAATCACTGCAGGAAGAAAGCATCATTTAAAACAACAGCTTAATCTCAAATGGAAGCATTTTTCACATAATTTATATGCCTATGAATTCTTTACTTTTAAAACAGTGTTGCACATTACTATATTTACCATGAAAGTATTCCACAGAGCGGCCATGTAGTCACTGAGATGGCAATTGAGTACCATCTCTAGGTTTGTCATATGCTGAATCAAGTAAAAATACAGCAATTATTCTCATTAGAAACTGCTATTTAAGTTTGAAAACACATGCTTGAGTCAGACAAATGCTGACAGTTCAGAATATTATTTCAGAAATATCAGACGTGCAAAATTCCGTACAAATTGTTGTTTGTTTTAATTGATAATAAAGTACACGCAAAAATAGTCTGAGAAATTGTAACAATGAATGTGTTCTGAATGCATACAGTATAGGGACTGAAAAACATCACAGAAACCACATGAGAAAGTAACAGAAATTGTAACTACTCTGTACACAAGAGAAGCCTCTTATCACTTCAAGCTGACAAACTATTACAGCAGACAAAAGGAATGACAATTTAAAGTCTTGCTTTTGAAAAAGAAGGAAAAAATCCTTAATTTTCATCATCCATAGTACACATTGTATTCCATAAAGCTGGAGATACTCAGAAGTATCAGCTAAAAAACAGGGTCCAAGTCAACACATCATCCGCACCACTTCACCCTCCACAGGTTAACTGCTTCCCTTCATTATTTCCCTTATTCGTGTTAAAATACTGTCTGCATATTTATCTGCTTTGGGGCTGTAAAGGAAGAGCAGTTTTGTCATAAATTGCACTTCAGATTCAAAGGCTTCCTTATAAATAATTTGGTGTGGAAAAAAAAGCAGCACTAGAATGTTATGCATTCAAAATGCACGCACAGTCTTGAAGCAGACAATACTTTCAAGAGATGAGGTTTTGAATCCCAATGAAGAATTTACTTTGATCAATTAAACACTGTACATTTGTCCAAGCTCCAAGACGAAAAGAAATAGCAGGTTTACTTGAAATTGCAAGCACTGAGGTGAAGAAATAAGAGTTTAGATAAACTGCAATTTCATACACAAGATTTGGTCTTCACCTTGTATACAAAACTCAGCAATAACTTCAAGGAAATACTTTACTAATAGCTTTCACTAATTACCTTTGAGATAATATTTTTCAGTCAAGTAACCTCTAAGCAGCAAAAGCAGTCTTTTTCCCCCTAATTTTCTACATTCTTCATCCTATCAAGAATCATTAAAATGTTTTCCAACAGAAATTTTGAAAAATATCTGAACTATGTGCTGGCTGGCTGTTTCATTACAACCAATTTGTAGGAGAAATAAGATCTTTGTAGACACCCTTCTTATACTGCTAACATCAAATCTTATGTTTAGACTCCAGAGACCCACAAATGGGATAGTTCAGTTTACACTTCTGCCACGAACTCACCCGTATTACTGCCTTCTTTTATCCTCTCACACAAGGTGCTCTCTGAAGTATGCCATTTTTGGTAATGCATCCAGATTTATTTTTTTTCCCCTGAAAATATGCCACTCTTAAAAGCAAATCTATTTTTCCCCACACTTTCTTCACACATTTCAAGAGTTTACTGACACTAAAAGGTTATGCAGAATCTAAGTGGTAATTTAAGTAGATTAAGATTCCTCGGTGTAGATCCAATGATTCAACGCAGTGGCATTACAAGCCAGAAGTTCTGCTACAGTCTGGCAAGCACTGTTTGGATGGCAGTCTTACTTCATGGTGGAACAGAAGCACAAGGTTGCTACCAATGATCTTTTGTACAACTTGAGACTTTTCTTAAAATCAAAAATATCTATTATGACATAACACTCTGAAAAAATCAGATTCTCAGTTGTACACTACTTTTGACAAAGCAAACAGATAGCAAGCTCCATGACACAATCTAGGGATGAACCAATTTGCAAGCACCAGGCTCTGCTGTGACCGAGCAAAGCTAGCAGTCGTAAAATCAATACATTTACAGGAAAAGAACTACCATAGCTTTAAAAGTTGAAGTCTATTAACTTCAGACGAGAGCCAAAAGTTAGCCAGATGCATTCCTTCCTTCCTATAATCTTTTTTTATGGTTTGTCATTTTCAGTGCTCCAGTTCCATGAATCCGAGCCCAGTCGTACCATGGGAAGCTTTTAAGTGGGCACGAAGAACAACACCATCTTTAGCAACTAGATTGACAGTTGCTCACAATTTCCTGTGAAAAAAAAAAACACTTAACACCCATTTCCCATCTTCTATACATATTTTAACAGAAATGACCTTATGTGATTTCTTAAAACTTTCAACACGGAACAAATCACAGCTTCCAGAGTCCAGGCTCCCAGTGCAATCAGAGCTCTTGAATGCACTCTGCAACACAATCCGTCATTACACTACCACTGCTGTGGATCACGTAACTCCCTTTACTTTCAGATAAAGGATACTCCATTCCTCCTGGAATAGTACTATAGTAGCATTTTTACATTGCGTATTTAAAATAATGGATGATTCCAATGTAGAGAGCTGTGTAAAGTGGATGTGGCTGATCTCTGATTGACACATTACAGCCCCAGAGTTAATACACAGATACACAATTCACAGCTCATTACAATGATTCCTTTAGGAAGTGCCTTTTTACAACTTACTTCCACCTAAAAATACAGAAGCGAACAGCATGCTTTGTGCTCTTCCTTTTGAATACTGCATTGATATTAATATGAATTAGAGAAAACAGGGCTCCACTACAGAAACAAGGATTATCTAGTAGTAGAGAACACAGAAAAAGCTAGAGATTGTCAGCCCCAGTCTCTATCAGTAAGTTGCCTCCCTGGGTCCACAAACCTCATGGCAGCCTAGAGGAATGTAGTACTTAATGCCTGTGTAAATGAACATTAAGTAGGGGCTTCATTTCAGCATACTGGATACAGAATTATATAGAACTTAACAGAACATGCACTCAGCAAGAGTGGAGGTTCTGAGGTGTGATGTCATGAGGTCATAAACATCTTTAAAAGGTGAGCAAGAGAACAAGAGAACTTCTGAACAGCTGGAAATAAGCACATATTGTGACCTTCACAAACAAGTGGAAGCACAAAAACCCAGGGAGCCACAGATCAGCCTGGAAAGGGCTGTTCAGAGAAGCTGTAGGTGAACCACTCCTGGAGGCACTCAAGGCCAGGTTGGATGGGGCCCCGGGCAGCTGAGCTGGCAAGGGCAGCCCTGCCCATGGCTGGGGGTTGGAGCTGGGTGGGCTTCAACGTTCCTTCCAACCCAAACCACTTTATGATTCTGTGATGGGGCAAGTACTCTTAAAGGTCTTGGTGCAACTGCCTGGAAGTCAAGAAAGCAGCTGGTCACAGACAGCAAGGATACTCACTGGCAAATTGTACCTGATCAAGCCAATTGCCTTCTGTTGCAAGATGCTGATAAAGGTCATGTAACTTGACTTCCATAAGGCCTTTGGCACAGTGTTCCACAGTACCTGAAGGTACTAAACAGACTAAAACTAAACAGACGGACTGAATGTGTGGGCTACAAAGCAGATGGAGAAAAGCTGGCTAAATGTTTAGGCTCAAAGGGTTACAGTGAGCAGTCTGAAATCTCACTGGTGAGCTATTACTGAAAAACGACAGAGGTCAAAAGCTGATACTGTTTTATGTCTTCATTAATGACCAGGAAACAGCCTCAGCAAGTCTGTGGATGGCTGTCTCAAACTGGGAGAGCAGATACGCAGGACAGCTGAGCTATGCTAAAGGAGTCTGCAGGCTGGACAAACCAGCTGAGAGAAACCTCAGGGGCAAAAAACTACACCTGGGATAAAGCAGCCACCTGTGTGTAAGAAAGTGATTAGTACCCTCTACTTGATTAGTACCCTCTATTCAACACTTGAGATCATATCTAGAGCATCATGTCAAGTTTTGAGCTCCCGAGTACCAGAAAGACTGAGAAACTGGAGCAATGGAGCAAGTCAGACAGAAAACCATTAAGGGGACTAGAGAAAAAGATGCATGAGGAGCAGCTGAGACAGGTGGGTGCAGGTAGCCCTAGGAGAAGCTGAAAGGCATGCACAAAATTGCCATTCTCAACTACTCCACAGCTCATTATAAAGAATACAGCCAGCTTCTTCTCAGAAGTGCTCAGGGATGAGAGGTAACAGCCAAAGGTTACAGAAAAGGAACTTGCAACCAGGTAAGAAAAAGTTACACCAGGAGAGCAGTTAATGGCTGGAACAAGCTGCCAGAAAAGCTAGCTGTGGAAGCCCCCCCTTCCCCCCTCAAAGACTTCAGAATTCAGCTGGGCAAGGCCACGAGCAACCCAACCCAACTTCAAGGACAGCCTGTATCGAGCCCAGGACTGCAGCTGAGGAACTCTCAGGACTCCCATAGTATCTAAATTCTAGAAGGAAAAAAGATCCTTTGAAGAGGTCCTTCTGATTTGCAGACATATCACCAGAATCACCTTATTTATGACAATTACTGCCTCAACACCTCATTCTACTGGAATGTTCTTCCCAATAATAACATTGTGCATTTCACGCTTGCAGTTTCAGCCAGCCTCTCCCACAGCATACAAAGAAAGTCCTTAAACACTAATAGTCCTACTGCTCAGTGTCTAAAGCTAGGAGGTTTAAATGAACTGTGCATTTGTATTACTGCCCTGTTCTACAAAATAGATGTCTGTATATTTAAAACAGCATCTGACTGAGCTATTTTAGAATGTTATGATTAGCCGAGTAACTCAGCGAGTCTGAAAGGGAAACGACATACTACAGTTCTCAACTATGGATGAAACAAATGAGAGAACATCAAAAAAAACATGGAACTGAAGGACTTGGGAAGATCCAAGGGTAAGTAAACATCTCAATGCTTTTCCTTTTTAGATCAAACAAAGTTTTTGGTCTTCACCAATTAATAGGTCTGCCTGAACTCCTTGTAGTTTTATTATTAAATACATATACGAACTATTTATTAGAAGTACAATGAAGTGGGACTGAAATATGGACACAGTGTTTAAAATGAAACACTGCTAATTGGGAATAAAATGGAAGGACAAACACCCAAACATCTTACACACAATATTTACATCCCAAAATGCTTCCTCTCTTCCCCTTTCATTTTTCTTCTTGTTCTAAAAGTACCCAGCAAACACACATGGAATTTGGTACTCCTACTCAAATAAGGAAGGAAAAATGAAATGTGGTTTTTAAAAGTCAGGTGAGTCATTGTTCCACAAGTTCAGAAAAAGGAAGGAGGAAAAAATAGTTATAAGGAAGTTACAAGAAGTTTAGTCAAGTATTAGAAGAAATTAGTAACAACTGCTGTTATGCACCAGGACAGTTAACAAAGGAATTGGTAGAACTCCCTTTCACATGAGACTCTTTTTCAGAAAGAGATTAGAAAAATACCTGTCAAGGCTGATCATAGCAGTCTTCAACTCATTGCTCCAAGGAAAGCGATTACATCAGTCCTACCTTGCTGTATGCCAAAGCTCTTCACAACCATTTTCTCTTCCTCTTGTCCTCATCCAGTTTCCCTATTTCATTCCTGCTGTGCTACACCTGCTGTAGCCACCCCACTCTTTTATCTCTCTCTCTGTCTCTCTCCCGTTCCTCTCCCTTTAAGTCACATTTCCTTGCTCTTGCAATTGCTCCTACATTACTCCCTCCACAAGCATTTCTTAACAGAAGGGGGAAAGACTGTTTATGAGGGTGGATAGTGATAGGACAAGGGGAATGGTTTTAAACTGAGACAGGAGAGTGTAAGGTTAGATATTATGAGGAAGTTTTCCACAGGGGGGGGAGGGTGATGACACACAATGGCGCAGGCTGCCCAAGGTCATGGATGCCCCATTTCAAAATATGCTATTCTTTTCCCATATGCTTCAAGCACACACCTGTCTCATGGCCTGCCAGAAAAAAAAAATAAAATCTGCTAATAAGCAGTCTGCATTTTCACATGGATGTAGCTCACAGGGCACAGAATTTATCTGCAAGTTCACAATAAATTCATGGAAGAATTCAAACCGGAAAATACTTACAGCACCTTTATGAGTGGTAGTTTTGCTGATGGAGCAATCAGTGTTTATTGAACACTGCAGAATGCGTGCCAGGATCTACGATACTGGAAAGTGACTACAGATCACTTTCTGAACAAAAATGTGGTATCCAGCTACTAAGTTCACTTACATTTTTATAGACAACTGCAAAAGTAGGTAAGTATATCCACCATGTTAGTAAGCCTGATGTTCTGAAAACGTATACCCCATATACACAGTGGTATAGCACAGCAGTTACAAAGCAGCAAAGACAAAGCAACACAGCCATTTTCTGAAGTCAGTCTTCAAATACCTTCCCTTCCCTAAAATACATGAACTGCTAGGAATCTCATGCTGTATTTAACCTGATTTTTCTTCTCTCTAGAAAGCAACAAGTGTGTATGCTGAAGTGCATGTGATGGTTAAGAATCTTATCTACTTCAAAACCATAACAGAAAGAAGTTCCCTAATCTATGGTAACAGCAGGGTGAATTGCTATTAGCACTCAGGCCAGTTCGTTCTTTCCCTGCTCCTCACACACTTCTCAATACACCCTCCTTTGATTCAAATTACTTTTTGGCAAGTGTAATTCAACCTTACTTTGAGCAACTCCTATTTCTTCCCCACAGCTTTTAATCTCTCAACATCACTTCTTAAACAGTTGATTATTTCTCACTCTTATAAGCTATACATTACTGATGTCCTCCTAGAGAGGGTTAACTCTCTGCCATTTTAGAAGCCCTTCAAAACAGCCAAGATTTCAGCCCTTAATTTGTCCTGCTTCAACTCCTTCCCAGTTCTTCACTTCTTCCAACAAATTTTACCAACACACTTCAGTCAAAGTACAAAGTTTTGTCTTTTTGAAATCCAAACTCTTAGATATAAACCCATTTTTATACTGTAATGATTGTCAACTTTAATTATTCTATAAATCAGCCAGACCTGTGATCATTTTTCCTCTGAATATCCTTCATATAGTGCTAGCTAACAAACAGCAAAAATTTCAGCATCTCCTAAAATCTGACTTTTGGTTTCAACAGTCAATGATTTCAAAGACAAGGTAAAAAAGGTGATTTGATTTAAAGACTCCGCCACTGTTTTATGGTATTGGTGCTTGACTTCAAGAGAAAATCCATTGTCAGGAGCTGTTGGAGTGAGATCTCTCTCCTGCAAAATAGGCACTGCTGTAACTCCATCAAAATAAGCCAGGTTACTTCCAAGAGGCTCTATGCAAAATGTCCTTTTCTTCTCCAAATAGGCAAAGAACAGCATGAGCAGAAATACAGAAATAAGTGCTAGAACTCACTGTAAAAGTATTTTGAGTCTCTGTGACCCACTTTTAGCTTTGAACACCAAGAGACGATTGCAGTAACTAATTCAATTTAGTTAATAATTAACACTAACATTTGTGCATCCAATGCATGTAATGCTCTGTCCTAGAAATAGGTTTGAGCTAGATGCACCACAAGCCATTAAGTAGAAGCTGTTTGATTTTCTCAATGTTAGCTATCCCATGTGTCTCGTGGAAGAAAGATGAAGCAGCTAGAAGGAAGCAGCAGGAGCTCTACAGCCCCCTTAACTAAAGCATACCAGTGCTCCAACACCTGCTTGAAGGGTGTTTTTTTTTTAAAATCCACACTGAAAACCTAGTATAAACTGACATTGGAATTATCATCTCTGAGTAAGACAGACTATTTTTCAACGTGTCTTGCCTCAAATAAGTCTATTATCAAAACTCAACAAAAGATGATTACCCTGCAGAAAAAAGAACAATCTTACTCAGAGCACAAAGCACACACGTGGAGCAGCTGAGGCATGACGCATGCTCACTCTAGTTAAAAATCCATCAACAGAATTTCTAAAACTCATCAACACCTTTGTGACATCACCCACAGCTTTTCCACAGAAAGCAGCTCTTCTACTATTTCAAACCACTTGACAACGTAATTATTTCCTAAGACTGCAATGTTTCATTTGAGGAGGCTGGTTGTAGGCTCCCGGCAGGTCTCTTAGATCTGCCTTCAGACCTGAATGAGAGCTATTGAGTTAAGCAATGAGAAACTGTTAGCCATGAACTTCAGCTCCCAGCTCATAGGTGTTCAACTGCCTCCCCAGCTGACCTCTCTGCTTTTCAGATGTTCGTGTTTCAAGACAGAAGCTGAATGTTAAGAAACTTGTATCCGTTTCATAATGCCATTAACCTTACATGTTTGTATCCGTTAAGCAGCAGGATCTCCAGCCAAGATTTCAGCCCTTAATTTCTAAGTCCTGCTTCAACTCCTTCCCAATTCCTCACTTCTTCCAACAAATTCCAAGGAGTGGCGTACTCCTGTTCACTTGACCTTCTGTTCCATTACAATACTCACCTCTACACTCAAGTTTTAAAAGGAACTGCAACATGTCTACTGGTGCTGTGGTAGGAACAAGAGGACAATATATTTCCTGATAGCCCCTTCAATGCAGAACTTTCAGTCAGGACAATTCATATCTGTGTTGAGAACATCCGCAAGCACAGATAATTGCTCAGCAAATCCATTTCTCTGCATGCAAATTTCCAAGTGTATCTGGGCTCGAGATTGAGCTCCAGAATGCATTATGCACGCAGACAATATTACTCAAAAGACTAAACATTTTTATATTTTGTATTATGTGCATAGCATAAAACAATCTATTATACACAATGGTATTACTCACACTGCTCAGGAAGTCCCCTAAAGTTCTAACAAAGGTATTTTTTGCCTGTTAGGGCATGGAGAAAAGTAGTTGCCAGCTTCCTTCTGTCAAAAAACAGGAAAGTAAAGTTTTCAAAACAGCAGTAAGATCAAAAACAGGCCCAGAAAGAGGGTTCTTTCTTACGTCACCGTCAGAACTGGAAGAGGTGTTCAGACATTTTTTTTTCCCCAGTATTAAAGTTACAAATGCCAGCTATTCTATCCCCTCATATTTAGGGAGTGGAATTCACTATACCTTAAATTGCACTGAGAGTAGCATGTAAACCCAAAGCACTGAACAGGCTAATAGTACTTTGCACTTTATTTTTTTCCTGCTAACCTTTTCTTACCCCAGTGAATTATTATAAATACTTTTCATTACAGTAATGTATAAATTCAAACCAGAAAACATTACAGAAATAGGCCAGCTAATAGCCAGTTAAGGCTTTTATTCTGAGGTCGTAATACTGAAAGTATTAAGAATATAGAAGTATAAAAGCTGGACACCTGTGCCATTCACTGTTCTCCAATAACAAAACAGAACCCATTCACCAACTCCAACTGTAGAAACCATGTGCAAAGCCATAGTTATGTATTCACTGATTATCTGCTCTAATAAGGTATTCAGTGTTGCAACTACAATGCAAAGGTGAGCTGAGGAATGATTTTGCCAGAAAATTAAGGCTCCTTATCAGCACCCTCATTGTTGAGGCTCCTGTTAACTAGAGAGCCAAAAAGCTTTATCTGCATAGGGAATTTCACTGTTTCAGCTCATACAGCAGTAATCACTGGAAAGCGCTGTTTTGCAGTATAAAAGGAGCACAACCCAGCAGGCATCCCCACATGCCTTTTTCATCATATAAGATGGCTGTTATGGAGCAAGAAATTTCATGCGGTTTCCCTAATTGTAAATCAGACCAGCCACTACATCACCTTTCCTCTGCAGCTCTAACCTCATTTTAGAAACCACCTTTTCCAGGCAGTCTTGCATTATTTTAGTTTAAAACATTGCTCTCTGTAGCCATTTAAGTGCTAAGTTATTTTAGATGAAATGCCACAGGACAAAGTTCTGCTCTTTACAGCCTTTATGACTGGGCTTTTCCAGTGATACACTTCTAACTAACTACTGTCAGAAGTTTAATCTTTAAACCGCACAGGGAGTGTCTTGCATCTTCCTTCCTTAAAAAGCTTTGGGACTCCTACCCTCCCCACAAGGACGGTCCCAGAAGAGTTGCTGTGGTTCTCACTGGCAATACCACTGGCATTGGCAGGTTCTACTTGCCTATTAAGTGTTGGAGGGTTTAGGGCTTTTTTGCTTGTTTACCTTTTTTTTTTTCTTTTTTTTTCTTTTTTTTTTTTCCCTCCTAAACTCAGCCCACAGTTACACACTGCTATGCTTGCCCAGAGAGGTGGTGAGGTGGTGGATGCCTCATTTGAAGGCTTTCAAGGCCAGGCTGGACCGGGCTCTGAGCATCTGCTGTAGGTGTCCCTGTTCACTGCAGAGCAGACTAAATGATCTTTAAAAGTTCCCCTCAAACTCTAAGGATTCTGTGAGTCTATGAGACACATACATCAGTTTGACAGCAACAGCTACAGGCTTAATAAGTTGTGGTTGTTACCTGCCCCATAAAAACATTATTTCAGGTAAGCAACACACAAGACAAGGGGCTTCACTAAATATCGCATTTTCATGGAATCACAGAACTGTGGGGATTGGAAGGGACCTCTGGAGATCGTCTGGTCCAATTTCCCACTACAGCAGGTTCCCTACGGTAGGTCACACGGGAAAACATTTAAGTGGGCTTTGAATATCTCCAGGGGAAACTCCACTACCTCTCTGGCCTGTTCCAGGGCTCCGTCACTTCAATAGTAAAGAAGTTTTTCCTTGTGTCAGTATGGAACTTCCTGTGCTTGTTTGCTCCATTGCCCCTTGTTCTGTTGCTGCACATAACCCGAAGTCCACCTCCATTGACTCCCACACTGTAGGTATTAAGTATTTATGTTCTGCTAAAGTAGAGTATCCCATCATGAGCCGGAAGAGACACACAAGGATTAAGGAGTTCAACTGCTGGCTCCACACAGGACCACTCACCAAAAACCAGCCCGCTGCCCTGAGGAGCCTGTTCCATGCCCACCATCCTCTGCTGAAGAGCCTCTTCCTGATACACGACACGATGGCCCCCAGCCACAGCTTCATTTTAATCCCTTGGGTTCTATCACTGGTAACCAGATTATGTTGTACATTATTTCATCAACTGCTACTCTTAAGGTAAGCAAACAAAAACAGGTGGACTCTCCTTTAAGGCTACCAATCATGTGCACAGATACAGATAAAACAGAAAAAGAATTCTATCAGTTTTGTGCCATGTGTAGGCATACACCACAAGCACAGCGCATTCTGCTGGTCCCCAATAGATTATAATCCATCTTCCATTTATGTGTAAACCATTGTCCAAGCACACTTTTATAAAAATCATGTGATGAAATGTAACAGTGAGATCTGGTTAATGTAACATGAACCAAAGTTAACAGAACAGAGTTAAAGAGCATAAAATGAAACAACAATGTTCCATAAAACCCTAGAAAAATTTATTATGTATTCTGGCAAATCATTTCCTTTAAACATTCCCCCCTCCCCCGCCAGAATATCAGTTTTTTTTTCCCATTTGGTTTTCTCTTTGTTACATTTATCAGCATCTTTAGAAGCAAAAAGGTAAAGTGATGGCTCTCCCTCCAATGCACAAAGGCAAGCACTCAATGCCTTTGTGAAGAGTCATTTGTTTTGGGGGAAAAAAAGCTCCTAAAAACCATCATGCATGCCTGTGAGAGAAAGGTTTTCAAGACTTGCATCGGGACTTCTCACATGCTATACATACAGTAAGTAGAGGCTAATCTTATATGTCAGACTGCACACTCATGAATTCAGCCACCAGCAGGCCAGTGAGGATAACAGAACCCAGGCTCTGAGCAGCACATGCTCCTCTTCACACACAGGTGCTTCACAAGTGCTGTGCAGCTTTCAACAAGAACTGAAATTCAGATACATTCGTAACAGGAACAAATGAGCTGGGAGAACTGAAGGTTCTTTTTACCAGAAGGGAATCCACAAAGCAAAGACATACAGTAAGGCTGTCTCACAGAGCAGAAAGAAGCTCAAGCTAACCGGCTAGCCATGCTGTCAGCAGAATCCACTGAATAATCCATAGGAAAACTTCTGGTTTGGTTTAGGAACCAGTTACTTCAGTTTTCATTCCTGCCATCAAAGGCTGCCAGTGACCTAGGCAGACTAATCCAATCCAGGCCTCGTTAAAAACAGTAGCTTAAATGTCAGTAGCTGCTCTCCTTATGGCAGGCTCAGCAGCATCTGTGCTCAGAGCAGGGAGCTGTGTGTGTTGAAATCTAGATGTGGCAGTGCAGCTCCATTTGCAAGCAGAGACATCAGACAGTGTTGTTTAATATCTGTTAAATTAAGCAGCGTGGCGCACAGACATCAGCAAGTTTCAATAAGAGTTCCCTTTAGGCAGGGCTGATTCCACTCAAGATTTTTCTCATGAGTGACACACATGGAGACAGTGATGAGCTTTTTCTGTACATCTCCACCCCAACCAAACTTCAGTAGTTATCTCCTATAAAATACCAAAATGAAAACCTACTGCAGTGAACCTGCTTCACTGGGGGACTGGGGGTTGTGGGTTGGATTGAATGATCTCCAGAGAGGTCCCTCCCAACCCCTACAGTTATGTGTTTCTACATGAAAAAAAATACAACAAGCAGCAGCAGCATGGAATCCTAACTCTCCTACCTAATAGGGGTCAGAAAATCATGAGGTATACTTTGTGTAAGTGTGCATTTGAAGCAACTGGAGAAGTCTGGGCATGAACCAAATGCTGCTGACAAGACACAGCATACTATAGTACGTGGTATGCACATCAGTGTTTCCTTTAACACAACAGGTAAAGAACAGTCAAATAAGTCTTCCTAGAGGTAAAGCAGCAGCTTGAGCTACAAAGAAGAACTGGTGCGCTGGGTAAAGGTGTTCAGTAAATTCAGCAGGTGGGTGAAAACAAAATACAGCAGCACAAACCAACTGGGAATGCTGTCCTACAAAATAAAATAATTAAATAGTACTTAAAAAAAGAAGATACATGAAAGGAGTTTCTTCAACTCCTTTACATAACCAACATTCACACTGTAAGGTCTAAAGATGTTAACAGCGGCCTAGCCAAACCCAGTCAAACAGTATCATTTCTACCAGCTGACCAAGTATTTATTCATTACTTAGGGGCAAGCCATCCCTAAAGTATGAAAGACATGCTTGTAAAAACCTAGATTCCCACTTACTTCTGGATCATAAGATTTAGCACTTCCCATTTTCTGTGGCAAGCCAACTGATGAGTAGCTCATCATGAAAGAGTTTAAAGCACTGGGGGTCATGCGGGAACTGTAAGTCTGGCACGTAGTAGAATATACACAAGTACCTTGCTATCAGGATAGACAAGAGATCACACAGAATAGATAGGGACTATCTTTCATCATTACCCAACTCACAAAAGACAAAAAATTAACTGTGTGTTTGTGGTATCCAAAACAGTATCGTGTAAGTAAACAGTAAAAGGAAGGTAGATAAAGGAAAAGGAAGAACTGCCATTAGCCTTCTAGAGAGTAGATCATAGTACCCTCTAGGCAGAGGAATGATCTGCTGACAAAAGCTGGGAAAACAGCAGTGCATCAAGAAAGGCATACGGCAACAAAAGAAAGAAGCAAACCATGCAACAAAGAGGAAAAACATCCCGTCATCCACAAACAAGAATGAGCAATAGGAAAATTTCCCTCCCACTAACAGTAATGAAACATTAGAAAGTACTCTTCAGAAATATTGTGAAATCTTCTCACAGAAGATCCTGACAAAGTTAGGCACGTCAAGATAAATCTGACTGTTGCTCCTCAACTCTGTAGTTCAGGAGTGCCTCTGCACGTAGGCAGCCCTGGAGCAAACATCAGAGAGTATTTTTGGTCAGGAGCTGCACGTACCTCTTTTTTTTTTTTTTAAATCACATCTGCAGCCCTTTTGCGTGGAACATCATCCCTCCAGTCACTGATGCAAGTTAGCAACTTGCGCCATTTATATAAAACAATTTCAGTTATGTCACATCCAGACGACAACCATTTTGAACATAAATATGATAGCTGCATCGGGGGGGGGGGGACCAGATGGGGATTAGAGAAAGGTCCTTCACCAGAGGATGGTGGGCATGGAACAGGCTGCTCAGGGCTGTGGGCATGGTCCCAATGCCAGAGCTCAGGAGCATGTGGACAGCGCTCTCACACATCAGGTTCAGATTTTGGGTAGTGCTGTGTGGACCCAGAAGCTGGACTCAGTGATCCGTATGGGTCTTTTCCAAGTCTGTGACTCTATGTAGTTTCCTGATCAGATTAACGTTTATGAAAACATGGAGCAAGAACCAACCAAATGAATTTTATGTTTCAAATGAGTTTTGTGAAGTTGGTTTGGGTATTCTCAGGCCATGGCTATGCTCTGATGTCTGAGGAATGCCAACGCTGGTCACCCCAAGCAGTGCACTGTACCAGATGAGTCTCGAAACCGCATCCTTTGCCACAGCACCCCAATATCTGCAGGAGTTTAAAAAAAAAAATCCCACCATGCTTCCATGACAGCTGAGACACAGAAGTAAAAATGTAAGAAATCAAATGAGACAAGACCTAAACACTCACAGTAAATGCTTAGGAAATGGAAAAAGAGTGTTTGCAAAAAAATCCACATTGAACTCAGAATATCTTGTCAACACAAGACAGCTTTATAACCTTAGAAGACTGTTTCTGTCACACTTCTCCAACTGATTTGATATTTGGTATATTTGCCCAGAATAAACAGTCCCTCAAACTCAATCACGTCTAGAAATGTATCCGGTAAATTACAAGTTGGCAACTGATTAATGCTGAGTCCCAGGATAATAAGTTATAGAATGAGCTCTCTATGGTTAAGAAAGCAGAATGTGCTGCCTCCTTAGGTATGTCTGCCAGAAAATACACTGAAGACTTTCAAGCACACTGGCAAATCAAGAAAAAAAAAGGGGGGGGGGAAGGGAGAGAGGGTATTATTTACAACCTAATGCTCCAGAGTACTTCCCATATGCTGACAAAGAGCCTAGAACGTGTATTTTCAAGGTCAAAAAAGCAGCATATTAGCTTATTTTGTTTTTTAGCCCAAAAGACTTCAAACAAGCGATCAGAGATAATTATTCTCCTTCCAAGTTTCAAATATTACATGGTATAATACATGTAGAGGGGAGCTCTCCAGGGGAAAAAGCAAACAGAAATCCTTTACCTTCATAGGAGGCACCTGCATGACTAAGACCCGCAAGATGCACCTCACTATATCCTTATGGATGGCCCTCACAAATGAGGAAAGACTGGGAAAGAAGAGCGACAAGGAATCACCAGCATCAAGCCTTTATTTCTGGAACTCACCACCATTCAGATAGAACTTTCCTTAAAATGAAACAACCCATCCCTGAACGGTCTAAGAACGGGTGCTTTGTTACAGTTCCCAACATTTTTCAATACAGTAAAACTGGTAAGTTTTACTTTCAGTATTATACTATTTAAGTTTCAGTTGCTTCAGATTACAAAGATCTCCAGTGAAACTCATTCCTCTGTGGTTTCTCAAATGATATTTGATTCAGCTGATAAGGAAAATCAGGTTCAACCTCAAAACAGTCTGGGATCTTTATCTGCTTCTTTTAAAGCTTTGGAGTAGCAATAGCTCCACAACTACTGAGCACACACAGCTTCTCTTCACACGGAGTGCACTGGCAACGTGGCAACTAAAATCCTCACAACGCGCTGCTGTATTTGAGTTGTCATACGAAACCAAGGACCCCAGCCAGAATCAATATCCGCAGGTGCATGGCAACTATGGCAATTCAGTATCTGCTCACCTCACCAGCATAGCTGAAACACGCATTAGCTTCGCAGATACTGCACTTCACACTGAAGTTATACTCAGAGTTATCACTAACTTCTGCCGATTATCCTCAAGCTATTCCTATTGCCACAGCTATTTCATGCAACAACAAATGCTTAAGCAATGCATGTGACCACTGTCTGCAGAAACCGGACATGGGTTCTCCACTGAAATGCTGCAGTACCTGGGTAAATCATGAACACCTTGTGACAACCCCAATAGTGAGATTCAAACAACACATCGCTGAAGGCCAAGTAACTATTAACCTGTTCTTCCCAGAACAAAAAACACAGGTTGTGGCAGGTTGCATTTGTGGGATTTGGAGTTGATTCTGAAATCTGCTTTTTGCTCTCAAAAGGTACCAGCCTCCACGAATGACACATGTTGGGAACACATATTAAAGATGAAAAGAGAATTGCAGAATCTCCTTTTGTAACAGTTGGTCCAATTGCATAGAAAAGTGAATATGGAAGCTCTTTGTCTCTGAATCTAGCAAGTACTACCCATGCTCTTCTGTGTAAGAAGTCATGTTTTTAGAAATACCGTCTGATCTAAATTTAGACAAACTTGTAACCTGCATACATATCAGCGACGTTTCCTGACAGCAAGCTATGTGAGGAAAAGTTAAGGCTTCGAAAGTTTTGACTACAGCATACACAAAGGGGTGATGTTTTCAACAAATGCCATTTCTAAAAACCATCAGAAGGCACACGGAGCCTGGGTGCCCACACAGTGCCTGCTCAAGTTCCTGCCCCTCGCAAGCCACCTCACTCAAGGAACAACCTGAGAGGCACCAGGTCCTTGCTGTTAGCATACTGACTTCTACTTACCATCTGTGAATACATGGCCCGAGTTTGCATAACTATACCTGCCAACAGAACTTTTAGGAGCATTTCAAATACTTCTTGGTACTGTGACTTTGCTTGTTATGCTGAAGCAGCCTCCCGTGTTAAAAATTATAAGAGTCTGGCAGAGGAAAGCCACACCGCAAAGCCCCGAGGTGTTGATTTTGAGGCTATTTAGAATAACTTCGCATAGAGTTACACTTTCATAACTTCACCTCCTGCACCTTAAAGAGTTGCACTCAGTTTCTGATGTCTCTGAATCATCTTCCATGTTTAGAACTCAGTGTAAGCCTGGACTTTTACCCTTTTACAATGTTTTCTACAGAGCTAATAAGTGTCTTATTGAAATGGTGAGTTACTGAGGAATCCACTGAAACGGTTTCCAGCAGCGTGGCTGAGCAGCCAGGGTGGGGCAGGGCTGAAAGCTCCATCCAGAGCCACTCTCTGGCTGATAACATGTCTGCTAACAGCCAAGAACTCTTACAAGGAAGAATTTCAATGCATCAGCACTTTCTCTGAAGAGAAAGCCATAGCATGAAGTTACTATGTAATTAATAGTACTGCAGTCTAGACTTAGTTTACGCAAAGTCTCTAAGCTTACACCCATCGTACAATCCCACCAGTCTGACTTCTATTGGAAAAAGACTTCCTCTTGGTTTTTAACAGTTTGGGTTCAATGTGTTTTCTATACACCAACACACAATCGCAACAGCCAAGAACGGAGTTCTCTGTAAGATTTATGAGGCACTGACAGCCACATCCACATCCAACCTCACCAATACCCAATCCGGGGCACTCCAGCGATGACACACAAACCAAATGATTCAATTACGGTAACAGAATTTCATCTCTCGTTTATAGTCATCACATGTTCAGAGGACTTCTGATTTATGGCAATATTTTTATATTTTAATCCAGATGATGGCATTATGTACGCTGATGAAAACAACCAGAATATTTACAGCCCACTCACATCTTAAAAAAAAAAAAAGGGGGGGGGGGGGGGGAAAAAAAATGCTTTCCCTAGGGAAAAAAAAAAAAAAAAAAAAAAAAAAAAAAATTAACCCCCAAAAAAAAAAAAAAAAAAAAAAAGGGGGGGGGGGGGGGGACACAAAGTTGGATTCCCTGGGGCAAACAAACAAAAGAATGTATAAATTAAATTCATAACCCCAAGTATAGTCTAATGTTTGCAGCCAGCTGATTGGAAAGAACTGCAGAGGAAAATAATACCTAAATGCAAGCACATTAAATGGATCAGAGTTAATGAATTACCTCTATTACTTGCAACATGTTCTAAAACGAAAGAAAAGGTAGATTTTTTTAATTAAGAAATTCATCCTCCTTAAAATGGAGTTCTGCTCAAGTTTCTTGTGAAGACAACCATGGTGATGAGCATATATTCCCACTATGCGCTACTTCTTCCTAATTCCAACATAGAAGACAAGCAAAGCCTTTTCTGCATCATTTGCTGCTCCGCTCCATCTAAAAGAACAGTGTTTGGCCTAAATTTAAATTATATAACCTCTGCTTCTTTCTATGGGAGCCTTACAAATGTAAATAAAGACAGCTTTTGGTCCTGACATAGAAACCTAATTTAATTTTGAATGAACTAGAACACAGCTACGTTTTCTTACACACAGCTACATTCACTTTTTACAGCTACCCACTGCCAGACAAAAATGAGAAGCATGCTGCAAGTAAGTACACCTTCTGTGTGCCCACAAATGTGAACGCCTTAAAACAGCATTTATGATTCCCCAGAACAAAGCAGGAAGGGTTACTCATCACTTTCTTGCCTTCTGTGTTAGGCCGTTAACCTCTGTAACACTCACAATCCTGCCTTCCGCCACTGCCAGTACGACTTGCATTCATGGCAAAGGAGGACACAGGAGATAAAATTAATGAAGCTTTCAGGCTTGATGTCTAATTAAGACTTAAAGTACACAGAAATTGATGTTAAAATCCCCAAAGTAATTCTTACATTAATGATACACAAACTATGCCAGCCCACCAATATTACAGTGAAGAAACAAGTAACAGCCACCAAACAACTTGCGAGAGGGGTGATTTCCAAGCATTTCACTAGGTTTTGACTATGATACTATAAACCACGTTTTTACGCGTTTCCCTGTCCTCCCCAGGCTCCAGGCAATAACACTTGCAATGAAATCCTCAAATAAAACAATTATTCTACCAAAATCACAACATCTTTAATGCTGCCACTGTAACCATTTTCTGAGGTCATCGCTTTTTCCTCCAGGTTGGTTTTATAACCCTCATAAGAAGAGAGAGAGAGGCAAGGCAGAAGAGTTAACTGATGCTACTACACCAAAAACCTGTTTTGTTCCTGACAGGCAAGGAATCAGTCTTAGAGAAGACTCTGTAAAGTCCTTTCTGGTACAGGTACTAACCTTGCAAATCCAACGTTCCTCTATCACAGGATCTCTACTTAGGTTTTGTGTGTTTTGTTCTAAACACAGCTACCTAGTTACGGTTTAAAAAGAGAAAGAAAAAAGCAAGTTCTGACCTACGAGATGAGACAGGAATGTAATGCGGTACAGCAGCAAAACAGGGACCTGGAGTAAAGCTACAAGGGAGCTCTGCACTTGCATAGCATAAATCACACACAGGAGCTGTACAAATTTGAATGCTCATGCTTTCCCTCCAGCCATACAAATTATACCATACATACTGCCTCTCTGCTGCATACACAGACATGCATACATCTATATAAATGGTTTTAAGAAAATAGTGCAAACTGCTGGAGCAATCACCTGCCAAAAAAAGATCAAAATGTTGAGAAAGATCTTTACTTCCTACCACCGACCTGCATTTGCTCAAAGGAATAAAGGGGAAGGTGCCATTTGGATAGTCTCAACTGCTTAATCTGCATATCCATTTAATCTATGCTGAGGGAAGTTAATGCTCTTTTGGCCTTGGGGTATGACGAGCAACGGGATCGCTCTCCCTTTTCATTTCCCTAGCAAAGAAATAGCTGTGTGATTTCGTGCTACATACCATGAAATAGAGTAAGAATTCACAAGGGTAAAAACAGAAGCTAGTTACCAATTGTGAACTTCTGACTCGATTCAACATCAGTTCCTATTGCCCTGAAGGTTAAAGAGAGCTACCTGCTGAATGAATTTGTAGCACTTGTTACAGAAAGTTTTCTAGGAAGCCTTTCCATTGCCTGGCCTGCTATGCTCACCAGGACAGAGCACGGGGCCTGTTTCCTTTGTGATGTTACTGTGCTGCTGCAATCTCTGCTGCTTCACACAGAACCGACCTCTGTCCACAGACAGGGAATCCTAGAGCACTGACATTTGCACTGTCTGCATTTCACATCCTGCTTGCTTTGCTTTGTTATCAAGTGAGCTGCATCTAAGATAGGAAGCAAAGATTAACAGTTATTTTCTATTGCTTAAATTAGTCAGAAGGAAGTCACAGTTTAAATAAACAGTTACACTGTATGGAGATCAACACTGTACAAATCTTAGCAAGCTTTTTTTTCCCCTTCTGTTATTAATTTTAGATATAACAGCTTTCAAGCCTATATGCACAATTTTAAATGTATTACAGTGCTACACTGCTTCTGATGTACCCTTATTTAACATTCCATACCAAACCAATTAACCTAAACCAAGTCCCTGAAAGCACTGGTGTTTCTGCCAGGCAACATCAGGAAGCCACTGCTTCATGACTCTCTAATAGCACGTTATCTGATAGAAGAAATTCAAACAACACAGAATGAGACTGTATTTTAGACAGTCCTGCACACTTCACAATGAAATTCGGAGCTCAGTATTTCAACTGCAAAGTCAGAAAAAAAAAAGAGATGATGATTTTTTCCTGTTACAAGCAACAGCAATGCAGCATTAATATCTGGTTTAGCATCTGCTGTATTTACAGGCTGGATGGCACCAATCTTGCCCTCAATCCTATGGCACACATGCAGACAGTGAGTGCTTAATCTCAGCAGCGGGAATTAGCCAGGAGGAGCACTCAGACTTCCAAGAGACACTACACTGAGAAGGAGAGCTGAATGCAGTCAACTTTATGGGCTTCTAACAACGCACAGCCTGCAGTCCTCTTAAGAATTTAAAAGCCGAAACCAAGCCTGTAAGTTCCAGTCTCCCACATCCCAGCTGCCCCACAGCTACTGAAGCTGGGGCAGCTCTCCAGTGCCAGCACCTTCACTTACTCAAGCACAGCACAGCAGTGCAGCAGGCCTCGTTAGCTGACATCGAAAAACAACCCTGCTCTCGCTTCAGCTGGAGAGCTAACAATAGATGCGGTGCATTCCACATCTCAAATAGAGCTGCAAATAATCCTAGCATTTTTCACCACAGTCACATGCAGTGCACAGGCCACATCACAAGTCTTCCCCGAACTGCAGGAATGCTCATCCAGGGGCTTCCTGAAGCCATGTTTTACAACCTCTGAAGACGAGTTCAAGCATACAGATTCTAAGGTGGCTCAAGCTGACAGATTCTTACTGCAGATGTAACGCTAGAAAACAGAAGTTCCCATTTTAGGACCTATTCTGCAAACGAGGCCTATCAAGAAATTTTAAAATGCCAACTAAGTTTAGGATTGATAGTTTGGCTGGCAATTATCCAGTTAATCATCCGAAAAATCTTTACAAGAACAGAACAGTATCTTTATAGTCGTAACCACATTCCAAAAAATAATATTCAGCTGTTCAAAAATGAACTTCAATTAACTCCACAATGTAAGATGATAACAATAGAAAAATCAGATATGCAGCTTTAGACAAAAACACTGATTCTGCTTCTAATTTCCAAAAAGACTGCAGTAAGTACAGCTTTAGCAAGTGCTAGACATCACTTGTCATTACTTCCTGAAATTTACACAGCACACATCTGATAATAAGCTCCAAAACATTTCTTTTGACCAAACATAATGAAGTTTCCAAACCCTAAAAGCTAAAACACAGAAAACAAGGAGAATGGTTGCATGCACTAGCAGATGTTTGGAACCCAGAATGGAATCGAGCTGTCTTGATTCCATTACATTTTTTGATAGCACCTTAATGATGTCAGGGCTACAAACCCTACCTATAGAGATTGCCTTAGCATGGTCTTGAGACCATCTACCATGAGAGGGAATGGCCTTACGTTGCTCCAGGGGAGGTTCAGGTTGAATATTAGGAAACACCTCAGAGCGGTGAAGCAGTAGCACGGGCTGCCTGCGGAGGTGGTGGAGTCACTGTCCCTGGAGGCATTCAAGAACCACGGAAATGGCACTGAGGGACGTGGTGAGGACAGGGTGAGTGTTCAAATGACTAAATGATCTTAGTGGTCTTTTCTAGTCTTAATGATTCTATGATCTATAGACATTTCCAATCCCAGAACAATCACCAGGAGAGTGCACTAGGCAGGCTGAGTTGACAAAGATATTCACCACGAAGCAAAAATAAATCATTTGTTTTGTCAATAACTCCACTGACAGAGGTTTAAAATCACAGAATCACCAAGGTTGGAAAAGACCTTCAAGACCACCCAGTCCAACCATCCACCTATCACCAGTAGTACTCACTAAACCACATCCCTCAACACAAAATCCAACCATTCCTTGAACACCTCCAGGGTCAGTGACTCCACCTTCTCCCTGGGCAGCCCATTGCAGTGCTTGACCACTCTTTCAGAAAAGCAGTATTTCCTAATGTCCAGCCTAAATCTCCCCTGGCACAGCTTGAAGCCATTCCCTCTAGTCCTATCACGAATTACATGAGGGAAGAGGTCAACCCCCAGCTCACTACCACCTCCCTCCAGGTAGTTAGAGAGAGCAACAAGGTCTCCCCTGAGCCTCCTCTTCTCCAGACTGAACAATCCCAGCTCCTTCAGCCGCTCCTCATAAGGCCTGTGCTCCAGACCCCTCACCAGCTTTGTCGCCCTTCTTTGAACCTGCTCCAGGTCCTCAATGTCCAAATGGAAAGCCCTGCTGTTGGAAAAACACAGCACCACCACCACGCTCACACCTCTGAATTTTAGTGCAGTGCAGTGAGGCAAATCCTGTACAGCATTTGCTACAGCTTGATGAAAAAAAAAAAAAAAAAAATGGACACTCCACCCCACTCCCATTCCCTTTCTGATATGTTCTTTGTTACCTCAAGTTTAAGTTTAACATCTGATAGAAAGATAAGCAGCATTAAGTTACTCAAAGAGAGGTACTCAGCAGTGTAGGGCAGATTAAAAGGAAATCCACCAAGAAAAAATAAGAACTAACATTACCTCAACATAACATATCACAACATAATATTATTATATTGTGGCAACACAAAATATAAGCAAAACTAAAAGGTTTCCACATTTTTTGAACCATTCTGCAGGAAACAGTTGCTATGCTGACAATTTTTAGTGAGAATTCAGCAAGTTTGGAGAAGCAGGTAATCCATGGTGATTGGTTTCAGGTTTATGCACCAAGTCTACCAACTAGCTATGCAGAACATTAAAGTTTGCTAACACAGTATCAGTACTTCCAACACTTTCAGGCTGCTATGAAATGCAAATAAGCCAGGTACAAAGAAGACAAGCTGCTCCTATCTTTTCAGGCAGTATTTCTGCTAGACACAGAAGCCATGACTACTGCTAATTACATCTCAGTGAAATTAATTCTCGCGGTACAAAACAAAAGAGCTTCAATCAGAAAATTATTTTCAAGTAAAATATTTTGCTCTAAGAACAATTAGCTCAAATTGCATGAGAAGAATATACTGACTGCAAGTCATACAATACTCTTCAGTATGCTAGGCTTCCTGGAAGGTTTTTAAGCCACATGCATTGTTACAGCAATACTCCTCCTTCTAACGAAAACCTGACGTTTCTCCTGAAATGATGTACTAGCAACAGATCGCAGTTTTTTATGCTTCACATCTGAATATACATGATTTGTTCTCCAGTGAGAAAACCCCAAACACGGTAGCTGTGAGCAGAAGACTGTGCTCATTCAGTTCATGCTGAACACATTCTATTCAAACCTGAGCACAGACTAAGCAAAGCTATAGCCAAGATCACTACCAGTGTGTTTTCAGCTGGTGTTCAGAACCTCATTCCTCCATGGCCTGAGCATCAGTAAGACTTGCAGATGTGTTAGATCCATCAGTGGCTACTTCTCTGACGTCAGGGTGGATGTGAAGCATTGAATGGGGAAGTGGATTCAGCTGTTAGATTTGGAAGGTTCCTGAATTTAACCAGAATCCCCCCCAAAAAAACAGAAGCATGAACTACTGGTAAAAACCTGCTAACATAAATAAATCGTCAAAGTTAATTAAAAACTAATAATATCAAAGTAGTAATTTCCTATTCTGGAGTCCTACACTAATTACTGTAGAGAAGTAGCAGATGCCATAGTATGACTTGGTTCTTAAAAGAATTTACATCTGTATTTTATTTCTCGTGAAAATGCCCTGCATGCAGAAATAACTGTAAGGAAAGCAGTTTTAGAAAATAAATTCAGATAGATGTTATTGACGCAATACTTGGAAAAAATATATCAAGTGTGCATTTTATGAACTCTGTGCTGTATCAGAACCACAAGGAAATGGAATAATGCGCCTTCCTACCTCCAAAGAGAGAAGTTGAGAAAAATACCTGAACTTAAAGGAGGATGGAGTGAAAGCTCTGAATGACACCAACACGCTGAAAAATAACACAAGGAAAAAAGTTCAGTTCCGCACTTACATATACCCCAGGGTACAGATGCAAGATAGCAATAGGACAGACCAGGTGACACTGAGACTTAGCTTCAGAGGAGATGCAGACCCAGAGGAGAGTAGCAGAAGTGGCAGGAGGTCTTGGGAAAAAGCAGCCCGCAGGGAAAGATAAATGAGACCAGCTGTCTTAATCTTGAAAAGACTTAAGGGAAAACAATCCGTCGTATACACAAGAGGTAGCTTAAAAGAGAATAAGCTGTTGTTTATGTCTACAGTTAGCAAGTATAGAAGGCCTAATTTACAGAAAGTGATTCAAGCTACACAGTAAGAGAAAAACTCCTGATAAAGGCAATACTGTATATTTGACTAAGGTGCCCAAACTACAGCCTACATGCCAGACTGATTTTTCTTGCAGACTGTCTGCCCAGACCTCCCCCTGGCATCATTTTTCCCCAGTCTCCCAAAATAAGGTCAGTGTTATTTTGAAAACCCGTTCCTTCTTGCACTGAGAGCACCACAACACCTCCCTCCCTTAATAACCGCGTTTGCACCTGTCAGCCAAAACACGTGCAAAGAGACCCGTTCCATCATTAATTATAGAGCAGTTGCATCTCTAATTATCTAGGAGTCAGAGTGGACTGTTCCATTATATAAAACACATGAACGTTACATCTGTCTTTCAGTTACATGGCAAAGGAGAGATCAAGATAGACCAATTCAAAGCACCACCAGATAAACCCACGTGGCCTGACTGTCATGTGCCTAAGAGTAAGGCTACTGAAGAACATGAAAATAACCATCAGGTTGATCGAGCTTCCAAAATCGAGGTGGCTCAAATAGACTTGGACTGGCAGAACAAAAGTGAATTATTCCTAGCTCGGTGGGCCCATGAGACTTCAGGTCATCAAGGAAGAGATGCAACATATAAGTGGGCCAGAGACCGAGGGGTGGACTTAACCATGGACGCTATTGCTCAGGTTATTCATGACTGTGAAACATGCGCCATAATTAAACAAGCCAGGAGGATGAAACCTTTTTGGGGGGAAGGGCGATGGCAAAAGTATAAATATGGAGAGGCATGGCAGGTTGATTATATCACCTTGCCACGATCTCGCAGTGGTAAGCATTATGTACTTACCATGGTGGAAGCAACCACTGGGTGGCTCGAAACATACGCAGTACCCCATGCTACCGCCCGAAACACCATATTAGGTTTGGAAAAGCAAATCCTGTGGCGGCATGGCACTCCAGAAAGAATTGAATCAGATAATGGTACTCATTTCAAAAACTCTCTCGTAACCACTTGGGCCAAAAATCATGGCATTGAGTGGATTTACCATATTCCCTATCATGCACCAGCTTCTGGTAAGATTGAACGATTCAATGGGTTGTTGAAAACTATGTTGAAAGCAATGGGTGGCGGAACATACAAAAATTGGGAGAACCATTTAGCAGAAGCCACCTGGTTGGTCAACACCCGAGGATCTAGTAATCGTGATGGTCCTAACCAATCCAGCTCCCTACGTACCATGGAGGGAGATAAGGTTCCTGTAGTACACATAAAGAGCGTGTTGGGAAAAGCAGTTTGGGTCCTTCCAGCATCTGGAAAGGGCAAACCTCTCCGGGGTACTGTTTTTGCCGAGGGACCTGGGTGCACTTGGTGGGTGATGGACAAAAATGGGAATGTCCAATGTGTACCACAAGGAAATTTGATGCTGGGGGAGTGCCGCCAATGATTGCTTGTATATATATATAGGTAGAGTCTCAAAATTTTTTTGTTGTTATTGTTGTTTGTTTATTTTGTTTTTCTTTCCTCCTTGGACGAATGTCCGATTAGGTACAAGACCTAAGATAGAGTGGATTAATGTTTAGGAAACACTTTCTATACACCTTAATTAGGCATTCTGTAAGCAAGTTCTCCATCTGGGCTCTATATCGTGCACTGGCCATGCATGTGTAGAGCACACATGGAAAGAAATTTAAGTCAAAAGGAGATCTGCTGTGGTGGTTGAGAAAGGATGAGTGCACCTTGATGTGGGGGACGCCCTACTAGCGCTGCCTTTCTCCTCCACCGCTGATATGTTTTCCTTCTTTTTCTGACATTTTTTTTTTCTTTTTGCCATTTCCTCGAAATTAATAAATAATAGTAAGTTAGGTTATAGAGTTTTGTTCTCAACTTAGGTAATTGTATGGAATAAACATAAAATAATGTAATGATGTAGAATAAGGGGTGGAATGTCATGGTTTAATATTAGTATTCCACATCACAACATCATGTAAAGTATGGATAGTTCACAGAAGAAAACTACATTTCCCAGAGGACATCACGGTCAGGAGATAAGTCACGGGACCAGAACAGTATATAATCTCACTCCCGTGACTGATATCTCACACTCTCCCGGATCCCTTGGAGCGTGGGGTGCCTTCCAGCCGTTTCGCCTAGAGCTTACAGTAGGCCTTTCAGTTTTTGGGACTCACTCTCTCTCTCCCTTTTGCTTAATTACAATTATATTGTATTATATTGTATTATTCTGTATTCTGATATAGTATTTAGTAAATAAGTGTGCCTCCTTAGATCGCTGCCGCTGTTTTCTTTTCCCATTCCCTTTTCCCCTTCCCTTTTTGGGCCAGCGGCCCTTTTGGGCCAGCTGCCCCCCTGTCACGGGAACAGGTAGATCTTGCTTAACCCGCGACACCTGACCCACACAAGCACTGGGAATGAGCGCCAAGGTTCTTCCCAGCCCTCTCATAAACACTGACAAGTAAACATGGATGTGTTTTTAGTTTGGTTCAAGTCAGTGGCTCCGATTATGCACTGCATGAGCAGAACACAGATTCCTCGCATTTCAGTACTCCTCTCCGTTATGCACACACACTGCTGCAAATCACAATTTTCAACTTCCTATTAGTGCATTGTCTGCAAACTGATCAAGGACTACTGAGAGTTATGCTGATTTCAGGTAGCATACAGGGGTGTATATCAAGAAATTCCAAACCTGTTGACGACCTTCATGCCGTATTTGGCTTATTAGTCCTATTTTTCAGAAGCTCGAGTGATCACACTAATATGGTCTTTTGAAAAGTCACTTCCAAAGTTTAAAAAAGTACAAGAAACAAGAACTACTGAAATTCAGGCTGCATATATGTAAGAGGAAAGAGTGATTTACAGCTGTAAAATCAAATACAGTCTTAGTTACATACTTACTCCTCTCGCCCTTCCCACCTCTTTTCACAGACTACCTCTCACTAAGGAGAAATGGACTGATGAGTGACTGAACAGCTACAGTTCTTCTCTTCACTGTTTCAATGCACAGTGACTTTTTCTACGTTAGTCAAACCTCATTCTGAATACCAAATTCAACATTGATTTGTGGTTTACATGCAGCAGCATCAAATATTGCATTTGTGGAGTTCTAACTTGAACCCAGGTATTTTTAAAACACTAGCAAAGGTTGAGAAAGAAAGTTTCCGGCGCTGAAGAGCCAAAGGATGGTAACTGCACCAATCTTCTGATCTCAATCAATCGAGGATGCTCTTAGGCTCTTTCCCTTCAGTGGTTGTATAATGCTTTCTGTGCTATATCATGTTTTCTGTGCTTTGAAGGACTAAGGAATATGCTAAATTATTTAACGTTTTGAAAGATTAGGCCCCACAGCCTCAAGTTAGTCGATAAGTAAAGAAGTCAGGACAGAACTAATGAGCACCCTGACAACTCTGAACAACTCATCCAACACCAAAGGACAGAATCTCTTTAATGCAAAAGCAGCAGTCGGTTCTTCCAGAAAACACTGAGCAGAGACCATGAAATCATCTTCTCTTCCAGCAGTCCTCTTTCATTACAGACTTTCCAACCTCTGCAACATAAAAAGACAATCTTAAAAAACAAAAAGGCAAAAAAGCAGCCTTCAAACCACAGCCTTTCTTTCTTTCTGCAAGCCAGAAACCAGTCCCTGCTGGGGGGTGGTGGCTGTGGGGGGCACATTCATGTGCTTCAGCACTGTTCCTACACAGTTTTGTATACGCATACCAGTATTAGTGAACAAGATCTGGTAGGCTAACGTGACAGACCACAAATATGCAACGAAACTATCTTCTTTTCAACAGCTGAACAGAACTTCAGACTACTTGTACCAAGTCTACCAACCTGTCTTAATGTAATCTCACTTTTCAGAGAGAAGACAGATACAAAAGCTGACTGTTTTGTAAGAGCCCTACGTGGAGCAGCACAGCACCTGAGCTGCAAGAAAATAGCAAAACAGTATGTACCGCCCATCTCTGTTTTCATCTGGCAACCGTTAATACACAAATAAACGGCTGAGTTGCCTTACTGCTGCATCTTTTTGTTCCTTCTGGATTGCTACTCCAATATACAATGAGGCATGATACTATAAACCTCTCAACGCAGAAAACAAAGGAAAACAACACTGGAGGGAACAAAAGGAAGAAAAAAGATTTTAAACAACATTTGTTCCTGGTTGTTAATTTTTGCTCTCCATTGTTTGTCTCCCTTTCCCAAAGTGACTCCTGGAAAATTCCTGTGGAATTTTTCTTTAGTCCCTGGGTCAGCAAAATCACAGCTGTTACCAGACTTAGAAGGCAAAGGAGAGGGGTGTGCTGCATGGTGACAGTTAAAAGATTATTCCAACAATACTACAGGCAAATTCAAGGCCAAATACCAGAGAGGTACTTCAGACACCTCAAGATAAAAAAACAGTGTTTTAAAACATGAATCCACTGAACTTCAAGTGCTGTCTACCATATACTCAGAGTAGTTTTAGAAGACCCATTTCCCACCTGGAGTTCCTCTAAGTTACCTAAATAACCTACCTTGCAACTCACATTTCCCAATCTCCCACACTTGAGACCTTCTCCATCCTACATGTTAAGATGAGGTAATTTCATTAAAGTTACAGATCAAGTACATCACAACTAAACTACTTCCCCCACACAATAACACACATTGCATCCTCAAGAAGAGGCAGTTTTCACAAGTTCCTACAGTTTCTCATGCCAAATGACACCACTAAAAAAAGCCATTATGATGTTAAAAACCACAGGTAGCGATCGAACTCGTGTCAGATAATTCTGGAACAGAAACAAGGGTTTATCTTCCTAAACAAGGCCAACAAAAGTAAAAAAAGAAAGAAAATGAAGCATCTCCCCTCACGTTGTTGTATCGTTTCTCTATGAAAAAGCTCCATTTTAGCCTCACCAAATATAGATTGCCATGAGAGCGTTTCAGGTTCCATCATGTTCTCTTTTGCGCACATTAAGAAATAGTTTGGCCTGGGATCACGCCCGCAATGCCCAAGCACCAAGTCCTGAATTAAGCAGCGGTCTACAAGGAAGAAAATGGCATTATTAGAGGCCGCTTGCTCCATTAGAGGCACCTCCTGGGCAAAACAAGACAGAACAGCAATGCAATGTATTCCTGATCTTTCCTAACTTCATTTTGACTCTTGCACTTATCAAGAAGCCACATACATAAGTCTGTAACAAAAAACATTAAAAAACATGCACTGACAAACCTGCTTCAGATTGCCAGTTTAAAGAGATGTTAGGTAATGGCATATTTGAATTCTAAGAGCAGAAAGGACACTATTTGACTTGCTTATTTTAATATCTAACTTAATTTCAGGCTCAGATTTTATAAGCTGGCTCTTAAGAACTACAACAAAATTCACAGAACTTTGCTGACTCTTAAGAACTACAAGAAAATTCACAGAACTTAGGAGTAGAGGTAAAATTAACATCTTTCCAGTTCTCAAATATTACTTCTGACTTCTTTTTCACTATGAAAGTCTAACTTCATTATGAAACAACGACTTACCAGTTGTTGTCATTTGTCCATTACTTAATTACTGCTTTCAGTCACAGAACATAACTTCTCCAAGCACATCTTAAGCATTTATTCCAGAACCCATCTAGAGTGAATGCAAAGAGGCCGGATGCTGGGACTGGTTGGCCTCAGTGCTGCAGATGGAACAGGGAGGGGGGAATATGGATGTGGCAGGGAAGGGAGGTGTCAACATATTTAAATATCAAAGTTAATTCTAAGGAAAAAAAACAGTTAATTTTTAATGAAGAGCCATGTAGTGCCACCTGCATTAACTTTCTCTGTATCACATTTAAAGGTTTTTAGAATTCATAGCCTGAGGTTTTTCCATAGCAGAAATTTCTCCCTTTTGAAGTCTGAGCATGTTGCTTGGCAATATCATCCCACCCCCGGGAACATAACCATCACCCTTTTTGTCTGACTGCGTTGCACAGGTGCCCCATGCATCTAAAAACAAAGGCAGGCTATGCAAGCACTCTGACGTATCCACAGTTACAGCAAGCACCAGAATAGAAGCTCAAATATATGCTTCATACTACAGTCCTACAGGAAGTCAGAAACGTACCCTCCTGTTAAAGTACAAAAATGAGCGTTCGGAGATATGTGCAGGGAATACAAATTTAATATATCCTGCACTAAGTGACATTCTGTTTGTTGCATAGCAACAGGAATCCACTGCAGAAAAACAATATGGAACTACTTTTTTTTTTTTTTTTACTTGCCAAGCTACAATTAACCCCAGTCATTCTGAGAAACAAAACATCCACAGCATAAACATGGCCCTCACCACCAACCTAACCAAGGAGATGAGGCTCGGTACAGGATCTCTTCTACGTCAAAACAACTCTGTGTATTCAAATGCTTGCAATATTACAATGCTGCTGAGAGAAAATACAGCATGTGAGGCAAAGCAGTATTTTAATTCCATAGTCATGTCCATGCAAAAGTTCTTTAGTTGCAGAAAATCTTTGTTCTCAGGCGTGGAACGCTTTCAGCATCTTCTGTCAGATTTTTGCCCTACTACATACAATAATAAAAGCTCTCAAGTTCTAGAAGAGAAGCCTACAGCTTTATTTCCAAAGTTTTGCTTCATTTTGCTCATGGGGTTTTTGTTTGTTGCGGGACTGGTTTTAAGAAAGAAGAAAATGAACTCAGACTAAGGCCTGCTATGAATTTTGAAGCAAAACTGCATGCAGACATCTCTAAACTGTGCTCCTCCTTGAAGTTTTGGATAAGATGATATGAATTGCATAAAATCTCCTCCCCCTCCCCTAAAAGTGGGAAAATTGTGATCACTGACCTGGCTGGGGAACAGACACCTCATAAGGAGTATTAAAATACAGAAAAACAATTTCTTCTGGTATTTCTGGTGGTGGCAATAGGTTTTGCTTGAAAAAAGCCTTCCCCATTCTCAGGAAAGGCCATGGTGTTGCCCTGAGTTACAAACCAAACTGCAGACATATGTGGAGCTCAGCTCAATGCCGAAGGAAGAAATGCAAGAGTTCAAATATATGGATGCTGACAGGATATAAATAAATCATCCAAACTGAAAGGATTCCTAGAAGTTACACTAATGGGGCAGTCTTCATCCTAACATCACTTACAAAGTTAAGTGCAATTTACATAGAATTTCAGGAGAAATAAGGCCTCCTGGCCTAAACAGCAAAAAATGTGCCATGAATAAACAAGCTTATACGCCCTCCCAGTTCATAACAGCTAATGACTTCTCATACAAAGGCCATCAACAGGGCAAAAATAAAATCTTACTATTATTATTAATCATGCGGTAAGTGAAGGATCCAATCCTTGCAACAAAATCCACTTCTTCCCTGCAGCTTACAGATTTACCTGTATGCAGTCTAGTGGCCACTGCTGCAATGCCATCTCTACTCCCTTTATGCAGGCATTGTGTTTGCAGAGATATTGGAAAAACAAGTGACAATTAAATAGGGTCCTACAGATGCTTACTTGCTTCTCACATTTTTTAAGCTAAGAACTTTACTAAGTACTGCTATGAGGTTTTACATCATAATTATGAGCTACCCATTAAAAAAGAAAACAAAGAGCACAATGGTATCTACCCATATTTGCAACATTCCTGCAACAACCCCTACAGAACAAGATCTCTGTATGCTGTCTCCAAGGAACCGAGCAAGTTTCCCAAGAACAGAGCACTTCAATGTCTGCGTCCCGCTGCCCATCAATGTGGCAGTCAATCTAATAAAAGATACTGCCTCTCCTTATAAAACCTTTTGTCTTGTTTATGCACTCAGAGCAACACAGCTACAGCAACAGTACTCAACCTGCAAAACCACCTCTGTGTTTACCTTACTGCCATCCACTTGCAGATGATCTATTGCTGGAAACAGCGGCAGCACTGTTCTATCACTGAAGAACTGCAGAGCAAGTACAAAATGTAAAGGAGTAACCAGCATTTTCAAAGCTGCCTTTAGAGTATACCAAACCCAGAAGGCCAAGACATGCTTTTCTTCCAAACTCCATAAAAGGACTAGTCTAACATACCAGCAAAAAACACAGTGAAATCCCAAAACACAAGAGTAGAAACTCCCTCAACTTACAGCATAGGTCTAAGGTCAGACGTAAGGTCCAGCAGCAACAGCTCTGGGAGTAATTCATGTATGAAGCAGTTAACTGAGTTGGTCACTAAGCTGAAGGCTACTAGATTCACCATGCTGTATTGTGGGGAGCAGAAGGAGCAATGGCACTGACACAATCCCTCACAACATACCACAGAATCTTGAAACTGCAACATGTAATATACTTCTTATGTACCACATGCTTTTTCCTCTTCCTAAATCTTAGATCAAAATACCCAAATTTTCATCTAAAACCCACTACTGCATTTCGAGTCAGTAGCTACAAATCTAACCAGGCCACTTCAGGTGTCCCAAAACTTCATCTCAAATACTCTTCAAAATAAGAGACACTGCAGAAGCAGGTGAAATGCTAGATACAACTTCTGCTGTATTTTATTAGCAGTAATTTACATGTGCTCTAGTCATTCATCTGTTCTTCCTTCTACTCCTGCTTAGACACATTCCCAGCTATCTTTGCAAGGTTAACCTCCTAATGTACTTCTTTGGCCTTCCACTGGCCAGAAGAGCAGTGAACTGGACAGGCCTTTCATGTCCTCAGAGTCCCTCCACCAGGCTCAACCAAAAGAGCAGTGACTGCCAAACACAGTGCCTACTGCATTCATTCCTTCTTCATTTCAGACCAAATGGTTTGTATCTGAGTAGTAAGGTAGGTCTGTCTTTGCAGCACATTCCTTGCACGAACACCGAATGGAAATCCAAAGTATCATCTGCTTCCTGTGCCATTCTCATGTTCAGCTCACATCAGTGATTTGACTAAATGCATCGGTGTGCAACGCTAAGTTGAAGTCAAATACGATAACTGTTTCTTAAGTTCCCACTATTGTTTCAAATTTTCCATGAAAACCTCTAAACTTAATTGCCAATAACAGATCAGTGTTTTCACTAGAGAAGTAGACAACCATGACCAAACTATTCATGCCCCAATCTAAGTTTACTGATTGGACTTAGGCATGCAAAAGCTGCAGGGGTCAGCCGTGATCCCTTTCCTGTCAGTGCTGTCATTCACTACTTTATTATCTCTGCCATAACAGGTTCATTTGGACTAGCTTTCACTGTTCTGCCAGTCCAGCCAGACCACTTACTTCAGACAATGGATAACAGTCCTCATTTTGAAACTGAAGTTCATTTTTGCTTAATCTACAGTAGGTAACAGCAGTTTTCTAAAAAGAAGATACACTTCGCAAATGCATTTAACTGCAAGTCCTCTAGTAAAGTTTCACTGTGTTCCATTTGAAGTTCAAATTCAAGAAGCTTAAAAGAAAAAAACAAAAAACTGATCCACTAACTTCAACGGAATATTTTTATAGAAGAGTCAGCATTGTTTAACGGACTCTAGTTTGCCAAAGGATTGTATACTCTCCTGCAGATATTTCAGGACTTCAACACAGAAAACAAAAGACCTACACGTCACTATGCATTGTTTATAAAAGATTCAGCTTTTAAGAGAAAGCAAAAAGGAGAAAGGCTTTTGTTAAATAAAAAAAAAAAAAACATGAACAAAAAGTTTTCAGAGCAAGTAACAGTGTATATTCTCCATCATAAGCATCAGTGACATGAATATCACCAGCAGCTAGAACAGAAATCCTTTCTAGCCTGGAGTTGGAAGCTCAGTACCTTAAAAAAGCCTGTTCTTTCAAAACAGTCAAGAGCAAGCAATTTAAAGAAGCAACACTAATAGATTAAAGGCTCCAACTGACTCCAAGCATACGCTAAGTTGGATATGCAAAGAGTCACTCAAACATGAATGCAACCTAAAAACACCAAGCACCTCTTCCACCAACGCCAGTAATAAATACCACTAATAAGCAGTATTGAAAGTTTGGTTGGAAATGCACAAAATACAACAGAATCTTAATCACCGTCCCGTGTAGGATTTGCATTTTTGATGCCATATAATAAGAACCACAAAACTTACATGGAAGCCTCCACAAATACACAGTATAAGTAGATTGCACTGGTGTGTAGAAACACTGGTCTACAGAACTGAAATACAGAAGCATTTACCAGTAGCTCAAGTGTGATGAGACCAAGATAAAACACTCCTTTAACTACATGACCTTCAAAGCATTTCAGTTACAAACCTGTTGTCTGTGTACAGTAACCTGCAATAAAGTGAGGGATGACAGCAGTACCCGGCCTAAAGAAATCTAAGTATTAAACTCTACTTCAGGATACTGCTTAAAGAACACAGACTGAAATTGATTTTTAGAAAGAAAATCCTTTTTTAGCTGCTATAAAACTGAAATTAAAGTATAACAAAGGCTTGAGCAATAATGATTACTCTTGCAATTATATTATTCTGTTAAATCCAGTTTTGAAACTACTATTTTCTTAAAGTAGGTGGCTAGTATGCTGAGAACATAGAGCCAGTGAAGCTCACCTTCTTTAAGTAATTGGCAATAAGCACAGATCACTTTGCAGTCTGATTCCAGAAACCGAAAAGAGGTTCCTATTTGTGAACAACAGAAGAATCAGAGAACGTTTGAAACACAATCTCTCCAATTTTGTTTGTGCTGCAAACAGGGAGCTGAGAGTTATTTCTGGCAGTACATCAGTCCAACAAAATAACATTTTTGTATCACGCTCCAGAGGGCAATCAGTTTCCACTTCCCTCCCCCATACTCCACTGGGTATCAGCACCTTTACCATCATTTGAAAAACAAAAACATGAACAAACCAAGCAAGAAAACAAAAGCCACAGCACCAATCCACAAACTTCACATGAGAAGCATCCCAGTTTGGGACTGGACTACAATAGTAAGCAAGCTTTGCCTGGAGGATGTTCAATACAGGACACTAAGAGCAGATTTTCTTGGCCTGAATGCAGTTGGTCTGTTGTTGGGTTATTTTGTTTGCTTGTCTCCATAATGTTAGCCCTGTCTATAGATTACTTATGGAAGGCAACAGGACCTTACTTCAGCTCCTTGCACTGACTTATGCACTGATTCCCAAGACGTACACTTAAAACTAGCAGTTCCACAGGAAAATCCCACCCAAAGCAAGCTGACAAACAATGCAATGTCCACAGAACAGTAAGATTCAGAGCAGTGGGTGCACGATGCTGTCAGAAGGCAACACAGAGGATTTGCACTTCTCTTGAGGAACCCTGGTTCACTGAGAAACAGCTATAGGAAAGGAAAACTTGTAACAACTGACACTGGGCAGAGGAGTTACCGATTATCAGAATGATTAATTAGAACTATCTGAAATAAAACTGAGCATTTTCATCTACAGCATGCGTTGGCACAATGCATTTTAAAACAAGGCAAAACTGAGTTTGTTACTGACATATACATTTTTATTCTTTAAGTTAGAAAATGTGACAGTAAAAATAAAGAGTTGCAGTCATTTCTAACAGGGAGAAAAAAAAAAGATTATGCACGCTACTGAACAAAAATAGAGCTATACACAAAACTAGTTGTTCTCCAGATCTGTGAGAGCACGCAGGAAACAAAGGCAAGCAGGGACACTGGGGACCCAACACCGGATCTCATCTCAGCACAGCAGACAGCAAAGCGGCTGTGCCCCCGCGCTGGTGCCAGGGCAGATGCCAGCAGCCCAAGAACACAACAGTGCTGTACAGTTCACAAGGACCAGTAGGGAAAGGAGGGGTGAGTGCTTAAGTGAGATAGGCGCCACCAAAATCACTCAAATATATTGATGGTCCTCAAGGCTCATAAGATTGCTGTCTCTGCTATGTTTACTTTTAGCTACCATGGAAAAACAAACTTTTTTTCCCCCCCTTTCAACCCAACATAAAAAGATTGTATCTTTTGCATTCTCTCAGCACTAAAGCACTCTTAAAACCTAAACCTGTCTGGCTGCTCAGAGAGCTGGCACACGTATTTCTACCCCGCTGAGTGGAAGCAGGCACGAACTGTCAAGAGCAATTCCTGAAGAAAGGTCACAGTAAAGAAGAGAATAATATCAGTTTCAGAAAATACATTTGCTCTCTAATAATGAAAGCAAATGACTCTATCCAGCGGCTCAATAACCTGCTCCTACAATAGTTCTGCATGAATTGGGCTGGCATGGCAAGAAGCACTCCTCATTACTAAGTACTTCCAATCCCATGCCTAACGCAGGGCACAGATACGTCACTTTGGGCTTAAGTGTGTTAGGAAGGCATTCACTGAAACAGGTGCTGAAGCAGTAATAATTCCTTGTGTGGAAACATAGAAGAAAGGCTTCCATGCAACGGCAGCCTCAAGTAGGACACCAAGGAACCTGGTCTCCTCTAAAAACCAAGAGGCAGCCCTGAATGAGAGTCAAGACAAGACTTGTGTCTGTCTATTCCCTTCTAGAGAGCATTCCTGAGTTCTACATACTGCCAAGACCATTCCTAATTTTCACAGGCTGACAACATAATTGGTAAGATGGTCGTAAATAGCTTTTTCGAGGAAAAAAAACTGTATTCTGATTCATGCATCTTCCATTCACACAGTAATCTTTTAAAGACTTACAGTTTTACTATCAAACTAATCCACTGAACTCGATCCATAGACCTCGAGGGCAAAAACAATTGTCAGATCCCATATCAGGTGGGCAGAAACAACCAGTCCAAAAATGACTTTCTATTGTCACCAATAAAGTGCTAACTAATGTCTGCACTTCTATCAGACAGATGACTCACTCCATCTGGTAGTTTACTTAAGAACAAGGAAAGAAACCTGAATTCTTGTACCCACCTGAAACAAACTGCCTGCACCTCCAATTTTGCTCTTGAGACACGAGCAATTTTCGGATCTGTACTGGTTGCAGTAGTGTGTGCCCAACCTAAATTAACTGTGCTTCCAACATTCTGTCACATATTTCTGAAGTAAATTAAGCTTTCTACTTCAAATACACTATTTGTGCAAGCACCGAAGCTACAACAAAGGCAACATTCCTAAGTATGACCCTGCACTGCGATGTGTAACACTCAAATTGATGGCTTCTTCTACTCTGGTATTTTACCTTAAGTAACAGCAGTTGCTGTGGTAGGCTGAATGACATACTACTGTCACTGCCAATACTGTGCTCTTGTATGCCTGCTTTTCTGGAAGCCCCATGAAATGTACGTGGGATTCTTGAAGAGTTCCCACCTCTAATGAACAAGTACATGTTTTGTGACTTCTGCCATGCGCTCTCATTCATATATTAATGATACCAAGTATGGTATCAGACATCTTAGCACAACACTTAAAGTATAATGAAGGCTTACTAACCCAGGCACTAAATAGGCTGACTTTTAAATAACATTAATTATATCCTAGAGCAACATACTTCAGCAGAAAAGCTACTCGATGCGAGGAGAAATTTTAATATGAAAGCCCACAAATTTAACTTTTTATTTTGAAAACACAAGTGAGGATATGACAGGATTTTCTAGAAAGAAAAAAAATCTGCAGTAATTGAGCTGCTTGCCCTATCTAAATATAGAGTGAACATTCACACACACAATACGCATAATAGCCCATCGTAAACACAAATGAACATACTGAGCTCTGGAAACGCTCGAATTTAAAGTTCCAAACAAAAAAACGCTGTTTTCTTCCCAGTTCCTGAAACTTGGGTAATGAAACCAGATTAAGCAGTCTGCTTTCTGACTAGCACACTAATGAAAAACAATTCTTTCCCACACAAAGAAATGGATGTGGAAACCCCGAGAGAAAGCTGTACAGTTTGATTAAAAAAAAGTCAGCATCTTGGAAAGCTCATTTATTTTTATTGGAGTTAGCATACAAAATGAGAGAGATGCCAAACAACAAGAGAGCGTTTTTAAAAGCATTCAGTTAACCTCCACTGTAGAATCCCAATTCTACACCATTTTTTTCATCAGCTTCCATAACACAGATTTCCACACATCTTTCAATGTCATCTTGTTTACAGATGAGCTTCTTGTACAAATATGATGGGAAGTTATGCTATTATTAGAACCAGGGCACAAAATTCTGCTGTTATTTATATTTTAACTACATTTTCCCCCATTACTGCAACCTAGCTGGCTCAAAATTGAAACCTCACCAAACATACCTATTCCTGGATGCCTATTATAAGTGCATTCAGGAAACTATTTTTAGGGCAGCACTCAGTCAGCTAACTACAATGCATTAAGAGGAACAGGTATTAACAAAAATCAACTGTTTACCCAAAGCCAGGGGGGGCTGCTAGTCAAGTTATGTCCCAAAGCAAGTAACTTCATACCCAGTTCTTCATCTCTTAACTGGAATATTAATATTAGAAGTTTGTCAGCAACCAAAAGCTCCAACAGCTACTGCCCAAAGAGCATTTAAAATTAAATCAGATGTAGAACAGACTACCCAGGAATTCCTCTGGTCAACTTGTGCTGATGGATGTTCGCGTCCTACTGAATTACTGGTTACTTTATACTATGGAAGATGCTCTCCGCAACCATATTTAGTTTGATCTAACACAAGCAAAACTAGTTTGCTCTTTGGTAACTGATCACCTGAGCAACCCAGACAAGATGTGAAATCTGAACATGAAATCATTGTAATTATTTCAGGCTTGAGATGACTGAAGATTAGGCCCTCGCTCATGTAAGTGCCAAAGAACGTAACAGAAACAGAAGTTACGGGGTGGAGGCGGGGAGGGCTGCAGCTCACCTCAGGATTACTTCTGGTATTTATTTCTGCGTTAACTGGAGCACCAACTGCATACTTACCTACAGAAGCAAAAGCAGAATGCAGTTTATGCATTTCAGGAAGCTATCAACATCGTGTAAAAATCTATTTTCAGCAATACCTACAAACATAGAAACTATATCTGAAGCACTGGTTGCTCTTCCTATTCACTCTCTCACTCCTCCCCATCAGGACTTACCTTGACCAGCAAATACCCATTAAAACACATTGCCCAAGCATAGCAGGGTGTGCACATATTGGTTTGAACATGTTTCAGAAATACAGCGTCAATCCTAGTCTAAACAAGTCCAAAGGGAGAGCGTGCAGTCAAAGCCTGCCATTGTACTGGAGTTGGAGCAATTAAACAAAACCAAGACAATTTAATAGTGCCTCTATAGAGAGAAAACACTGCTTTAACCACATCATTTTCTTAACTTGTGCAGTTTAATTGGTATGGCTTGCTTTTTTTCTTAAAAAAAAAAAACAAAAAAGCCCTGCAATCAAGCCTTTGAAGTCAGATTTTTCCAAAATACCCAGTGACAGCTCAGCGCGCCCATTCAACTCCCAACCCTGTTTCCCTCTCACCAGCTTCACCTTCTGCACTCAGGAGCAGTTAAGAAAGGCACAACAGGATCATACGTGAACTAACAGCTTGAAGTCAACTAGTCCAACACCCAAATAAGCAACCTAAGGGTAGGTTCAACCCAGGCACTTCCCGGTTACGCCGGTGAAGAGAAATATCCGCGCTGCCTCTGAGCTGGCAGAGGTCCTGGGGCAGACGCTTCAGCAGCAGCACGGTCCTGGGACAGCTTCCCCTGCTCTGCTCCGCACCAACCGCGCTTTGCCAGCACAGAAGCCGGGTTTACATGGGGCCCTCTCCAAAGGTTTGTGGCAACCTTGGTGTGAGTCTGTGCTAAGGGCTGCCCAAGGAAGTCAGGAGCACCCCCCTGTTCTGAGGGTCCAGCTGGGAGCTCAAGTTGTAACTTTGTGCTTGCAGGGCATCCTGCTTTCACAAAGTGATGCAGATGGGTGAAGATAAATCAGCACAACGTGAGACGAGGGTGAAAGGAGCATGCAAATGCTTACGGCTAACAAAGAGCGCTAGAGGGAAATACGGGAACGCATTTTCTAACAGAACAGCAGGGACAAACCGCGTCCCCCTGCTTCCAGCTGCAGGGCTACCGTTTGCACGGGAGGCACACGGGGGGAAGAGGAAAAAACCAAACCTTGAAGTTCAGAATCGTAATTGCGATTTTGCGCGAACGGTCGCGGAGCCGCAGCAGAGGCGTCGGCCCGTTGTCACCCTGCGGACCTCCCCGCACTCGGAGGGGCCTCCGGCCTCAGCAGCACAAAGCGGGTGGAAGCCCCCCGGGGGCCGCAGGGCAGCTGGGGCCGGGGCCTGCGCCGCACGCCGGCCGCTCCTCGCCGGTGCCGCCCCGATCCGACGAGAGGACGACGAAAACGGGAGGAGGAACGGGGCGGGAGCGGCGCGGGGACAAATGAATGGGGCGCACGGAGCCGGGTCCCGCGTGGGAGCGGGCAGCCCCCGCCCGGCGCTGTTTACATCGCGGATCCCCCGAGGGGGGATTCCCCCCCCTCCCCTCCCGTCCCCGCCGCCCGCTCCGTATCGATCTCACAGGGAGCAGCCCAGCTGCTGCAATGCAACACGCGCCGGGAAGGGGCAGAGAGAGAAGGGGGGGGGGGAGAGGAGAGAAAAAGGGAGGAAGGAAAACGAAGAGAAAGAACGGAGAAAGAAAGGCGCCGTGCCGCCACACCTCCGCCGCGGGAAGGGGCTCCCGGCCGCGCCCCGCCCGGCCCCGCCGCCGCCCCCAGGCCCCTCAACTTCGCCGCCGCGGGGGCCGGGGCCGCCCCTCCCCCTCCGCCGCCGCTAACAATGGGCCCCTCCCCCGCGGGGCGCCCCTCGGCCCGCCGCCCTCCCCCCGCCCCG
>JAPSGF010000007.1:12692631-12807696 GCA_035772895.1 Perdix hodgsoniae
CCCCCCCCCCGGCCGGCCCCGGCCGCTCACCTCATGGTGCCGCCCGGCGCCGGGAGCCGCTCCCGCTGCCTCGCTCAGCTCCGCGCTCTCCCCCGCCGCACCGCGCCGCGCTCTCTCCTCGCCGCCGCGCTCCGCTCGCCGCCGCTCCGCGGGGGCCGGCGCCTCAACGGACAGCGAGAGCTCCGGCAGCCGGCGCCTCCCGCCTGCCTGCCTCCCCGCCCGCCCGTCTCCGCCGCTCCCTCCGCCGCCGGGCCGGGCCAGACCACCGCGGGGCGCCGGGGGTGGGAGGGGACGGAGAGGTGGGGGAAAGGGGCGGAGAGGAGCGAACCAACGCGCGGGAAGGGCGGGGGGAGGAGGGGAGGAAGGCGGGAGCGCGGGGGAGGCCGGAGACACCGGCGGGGCCGCGGGAGGGCGGGGCGAGGGCGGGCACGCCCACCCCGTGAGGGGCGCCGGCGGCCGCGCGCCTCCTGTCGCCGGGGGGCGCGGTGCGGTGCGGTGCGGTCGGCCTTGGCCGGGGGATGGCCCTGCGCCGCCCGTGCCCCGCGCCCCGCGCCCGGCACTGCCGCTGGGTGAGGGGGGGGGGCTCGTCCCGCTCTGCTCCGCGCTGTGCTGCCTCGCCTCCCGCACTGGGTGCGGGCCGCGTGCCGCAACATAAAGCAGACACCGTTGTGTTGCACGGCATCCGAAAGAGGGCAACAAAGATGGGGAAGGGTCCGAAGGCAGCGCGTGTGAGCCCCTGGCTTTGATCGGCCCAGAGCAGAGGAGCTGAGGGGAGGCCTGATGGCGGCTGCTGCTCCTCTGCTCTGTGTGGCAGCGACAGGACCTGAGGGAACGGCATGGTGTTCGTGTTAGGGAACGGTTCTTCAGCAGAGGACAGTGGGCACAGCCCCGAGCTGCTGGAGTTCAAGTGGTGTCTGGACAATGCTCTGAGACGTAGGGTTTGGATTTTGGGTGCTGCTGTGTGGAGCCAGCAGTTGGTCTCTGAGCCCGGTGTTTTGAGCGCATGGCACAGACGTTTCAAACTGGCTCTCCTTCAGCCCAGTCCTGTCCAGCGCCGACTGCCTGCGCTCTTTGGTTTCAGTCAGAGGAAATGAGGAGCGAGGATCGCTCCAGTTTCCAATGGCATGAAGGATATTTTGTGCTTTGGCATCACCCATTTTATTTTTCCTTCACAACAGCCATTATTTTCTAGGATTTCGTTTTTAAAAACATATAGGATATGAGAAAGAAATGTGTGTATACTTCCTTCATAAATTTCTAGATTTTTAGATATAAAAAGGTACAGAATTTTAGAAATTATATAGAATCGTAGAATATGCTGAGTTGGAAAGGACTCATAAAGATCACTGAGGCCAACCCAAGCTCCGTGCGGCACCACCCAAAATCCCAACCCTATGTCTGAGAGCATTCTTCAAATGCTCCTTGAACTCTGGCACTGGGGCAGTGCCCACTGCCCTCTGGGTCAGAACTGTCCCTAACCCCCACCCGGCTCCATGCCTTCCCCTCAGTCCCTATTGCTGTCACCAGTGAGAACAGAATCATAGATCAGCACCTGCCCCTCCACTGCCCTGTGAGGAAGCCACTGATCTGGGATCTGCAGATTTGTTCCTTACCTTGAGCCTTGTTCATGTGACGGCGTGCAAACGACCTTTTTCTTGTTCGATGTGGTACCTGAGGCAGGGCTATCCATGGCCAGGAAAGGGCTTCAGTAACACAACTACTGAAATGCTACTTCAGAAAAAAGGATAGGCTCTGAAATTCAAACTGATGAATACCGATTTTGTGAAGGAAATTAACATGTTTTTACTGGCAGAGGGATGATGTCAATGAAAATGTATCCGTAGAGGTGAATCACAAAATGCAGATGAGTAATCAGAAGCAAAGCAGCATCATACTCTTAAAAATTAAGTGGGTACTTTTGACAACAATGTGTGCAGTCTGAAATAGGGGACTGGAATCCTGCTAAATGCATTTCTCTTAATTGTTTCCATTGAACACTTGGGACGCTCGTGACTGACTGTGGATCTTAAGAATCCTGACGAGTCAGGAATTTTCTAAGGTCTGTGGTTACTGTATCACCAGAATGTCCTCCAAATAAAAGGTTTCAAAAGTAAGCCATTCTGACAGTGAAAGATAACTTGAAGCAGACAAATATAAATGTGAAGATCTATATCCAACTGATATATCTGAGCATCTATATAGATACATACCAGATCTATATCCAGCTGGCTGCAGGAGATACATCAGAAACAATAGCAGAAATGTTGGGAAGGAGTCTGTTCTGAGCTCCCAATTGCTCTACGCTAGAAAATATCAGGATTGTAAAGCAACTGTTCTGATGTGACTGTTTGGTCACATTAGTCACATCTAAAGGAACTTTGGCTGTGACAGGTGTATAAAAAAACGCTGAAAGTATGCCTGAGCAACAAGTCTGCCTGAGAGGGAATGGAAAGAGCCAGTAGCCGTTACTCCCGGAAAAAATCAAAGAAAAACCCAACAAAAGCCTATTAGCATTATTTGTGTTATATTGCTTGGTGCTCTTAGCCAAATCAGATATGGTCATAGCTTGATTTCTCAAGACGTGCGGTGTTGTACAGCAGGATCTGTAAAAATGCCAGAAGAAACATTCTGCGTGCCGGTATCACCGATGTCACCAAGTGCAAAGTCATGCTGCGTGCTAGCTTTGTCAGAAATGCCACTGAATTAATCTGTAACAGAATATTCAATCTGCGGAAGCTCATATTAGCAGTTATATGAGAAGGAGGGGAACCAAAATGATGTAGGGCAGAAATCAATTATAAATGTTGAGCGTTTTTTTGTTTCCAGGCCCATTTAGCAATGTTATTGTCAAGAAATTAAAGCAGTTTAGCAGAAGAATGACTTAGCGCCATGTACGTTCTTATGGTTCTGAATTATGCATTGAGAAGACTGTAATCTCTTGTAACTGGCCTGCATGTTCCCAAGCTGTGATTGTTAGATGTGTCCAAGTCAATTTGTGCAATCCCACCGATCATCTTTCTCACTGGTGGGATCCTCCAGTGGCAGAACATGGCTGTTCATGCCCTCGACAGCACCTCCTGCCTCTCTGCCTAATTGCAGTGACAAAAAGGATGTGGTGGGAAGCCTCGGTAGCTGGTGGTGTCATTACTAATAATGTAGGGCCCCTGACAGCTTAAGAGGCAGAGGCACGTAATGGCTCTTACGATTTGTGTCAGAGGGGTGTTTGTACCTTCCTTCCTTGGGATCCAAGCAGATCAGAATACCCACAAGCCACTTTGTATCCTTCCCTCTTGCATTTTCTGCTGCTCGGCTACAGCCGAGGACTGGAATTCAGATGCGTCTGCTCAGGTTGGGCAGTATGGTGTGCCTCTCCTCCTCAGCTCAGTGGAGGCTTTCTGAATGCTGGAGAGATGGCTCACCCAGGCATTAACCAGAAGAGAATGTGTTTCTGCTTAGCATCAGCCAGATGCAAGAGGTTTGGCAGGCTTCTCCCAAGCAAACCCAGCTGAGGCTGGTCTCATATCGTCAGCATGGATCATCCTCAATACAGGATGAGGGGGATGCGTGACTAATGTTCTGGAGACACTGGGGGAATCCAAAAGCTTCAAAGAGCAGAGTAATCCATCCTCTCTCTGTGAGGTTTCCCCTTCGTCTCTGAAACAGCCTTCCATTTGGCAGCCTTTCTTTCTCTGGAAATTCTGTATTTAAGACAAAAACTGAGCTCAGATCGTCATGTTTCACGACAGTCAGTATCCTCAGGCAGCAGAGATTACACAAGATCACTCTGGCATTCTTTAATGTTCTGAGAATAGCATAAGGCAGGATGCACATCAGAGAGGCTTTTGGAGTGGGGGGAAGTGGTTTTCTCAGTGGTTTAGGGCTTTTTGAAGGTTATTGTTCATTTTACTTATTGTCTCTACAGAGTTTGGGTCTTGAATATGTAGGAAAAGTTTTTTTACTTTGCTTTCTGGAATTATTTTCTGTAGAACTAATATAGAAAGAGAATGCAATTTACTGCATAATGCAAGTGAGAGAATTGCAAAAACAAAGCACTGTCAGAGAGAAAGCTAATGCCTTCTCTGGTGGTAGTGATGGGATTTCCAGAAATAAATGGTGGGCTAAAAGAAAATGGCTGACAACGCGCTCCTGTTAACAGTCCTGTTAACATTATCAAAACAAAAGTGAATTAAATAATTTAACGTATTATTCTCATCACTGATTATGCTAATGTAATTTAGAAATGCGTATTTTGCATTAGACCAGATACAGAGCTGATGTCTGCACCGACTCCATGGGATTGAACAAGATGAGGACCAGACTGTTTTAAGGACAGATAAAATGTATTGACTGGTATAATTCTTACTGTTCTTTCTTTCCCTTACCCCCAAGTCATTTTCAGTCTCAGGTTGCCACACGTCAGCTGAAGTCTTGCATAGCACACCACTGAAAAAAAGCCTTTCAACACAAAACTCTTCGGCTTTATTTTATTTATGACATTATGCAGTATTTCTCAGCCATTTTCTGGGGGAAGGGGCGTAAACTATCTCTAAAATTCTTTTAGAATGCTAAAATAAACAATTACAATTACTGGGATGACTCAGCAGATAAATGCAGCAGTAGTCAGCAAGGACTTTCCCTAATGGAATCATATTCTTGTTTTGCTGTTAAAAAAAAAGGGGGGGGGGGGGGGCAAAATATCATGATCAGAAAAGGAATCAAATCCTTCATTATCAGACATACTCTTTCGAATCCTTGAATCACTCTTCCTGCTAACATACCCCGCTCCCTGTTATACAAGTAAACAATTTATAGATCTTCCATCAAGCTCATCTGAAGAGAAAAAAAAAAAACAACAACAGCTGAAGCTTTCCACAGTGCCTTTCCACTGAGGTTCCTTACAGTGCCCCTCACACTGCCAAACAACATCATCAAATCCAACCACAAACCTCTGTAGATGTGAGCCTGGATTATGGCATGTGTCTTTCGGTCTGTTCCCAGTATACTCACATATTTAAACCAAAATTCCTCAAATAAAAAGGGATTGTTTTTCCCCCTAGTATTCTCATTAAAAGATTTTGTATTGTGCTGCAGGCTATTCAGTGAGGGCTGAAGCCTCTTTCTGTGGAAGTGCTATCAAATGTAAATCAACGCGTTGTGTACTAAGCGTAAAAATGCTTTTCTCACGTTCAGATGAATTATGACTGTTGTTCTGACCCCTGTCTATCATTCACCTCCACTCCGCCACTGACTTCTGTGGTTTGTGAGGTGACACGCTGATTTAGGACCGCTGTGAAAGACCAATCCCATCTCCTGCTTTCCATCTAATTTTATACTTTTATCCCCTAATGGTCTTATTTGCCACCAGTCTGCATTCCCCTTATGCATTACCAATAAAATTTATTCATTATGTTCTTTGCTCTCCCTTGCTAATGTCTTAGAACAAATTGTACTCTGCAGCTTTATCTTATGCTGGAGGAAAGTCCAGGCACAAAGCTGGCCCAGGGTTTGGTTAAGATGGTTTTGAGCCATCTTTTCTTACAACTCTGTATGAGTTATGTTTTAAGTTCCTTAACTACGGCCAAGGATTTGAGCCATTATTAATTAGCTATTATTAATAATTGCTAAGTGCCTACAGTGCATTTGTAGCATGAAGAACACAAAGACACTCCTCTTGGCTAAAAGAGCTATTACTCAAAAGAAGTTTTGTCTACACTGCAGCCTCCATATCCAAGCTACTTCTAAAACACGTCAGATAGCTGCTGTCAGTTACCTGCTACCTTCTAGCTGAAACAGCACTGAGGTGTGCAAACAGCTGCTCAACTTGCTTCTTGGCCCCAGTGCTGCCCGGGATTTGGCTTAGCAGGGCATTTTTGGTGGCACCATACCCCATCCTTCTGTCAGAGTTTAAGTAGACAGATGCCGAAGGAGTCGAAAGCCTGTATCAAATTTCACCAGTTTTAAGCTACTCTGTAGTTTATCTCCAATGGACAAACAAAGAAACAAACAAAAGGAACATATTTGCAATGCACACTGTGACACAGTGGGAATATCCAACTCTGACTTCATTGCAAACACATTCCGTCTTTCAAGCATCTTTCTCCTCTCTCCTCCTTTCTATTTTAGATCACTGACAACACACTTACTATTGCTGGTTAGTTTCCATTCACTGCAAAGTTGGAATAAGTACTGTCCCAGTTATAGATGAATGACAACACTTTTACTATAGCTTGCTAGTTTCCACTGACTGCAAAGTTGGAATAACTTGCAACAAAAATAATGACCCGATTATAGTTAAATGACAACACTTTTGCTATTGTGAGTTAGCATCTGTTGACTATGAGGCTGGAAGAAAGTTACATTAAAAATATTGTTCCAATAAAGGTAGAAATTTAGTAAGATGATGATAACCTCTTTACTCCTTCCCAGCACTGCAGATTATGCTTTCTGGCAATAGCTAAAGCCAACTCCATAATTTGGAGTTCAAATTTAGTAAGTGATAAATCATGCATGAGACCCAAAATATACAAAGCAGCAGTTGCAAAGATATTCTTCTTCAGTATTTTAGAAAGAACATCACAAAAATGTTTGCCAAATGAATTAACATCTCTATAAAAAGACATGAAGAAATGAGCTTCTAAGAGATTACAACGCTAACACATGCCGTTATTATTACTATAACTAGTTAGCAGCAATTTCAAAACTAAGATATGCTCTTATTTTAACACCAATGAGAAGGAATTCCTTACAGCTGGCCTTAAGTCACACTGTCAGGACCAGTACCAACAATATTCACTGTCTCTGCTGTGTGTTTGTTCTCCACTTCCTCTGTTAGTTTAGCTCCCGTATTTCATAAATACAATCACATAAACAGCGATGGGTGTTTTCCAGCTTCCCCCAGCCTCAGGCAGAACAGTACCATCCTGTTCCCTATTTCTTAGTGTTTTTCTGAGCTATTCATACCGGTTATTTGCCAGACTGGCGTGATACAGTCAGGAATTTGGGTACTGTGGTCCACTCACTGCTTTCTGAGCATACCATTCACTAAAAAGTGCTGCTGGACAGTCTAGATTCAAGAAACAACGGTTTGCATAGGGCCATGACCTTTTTCAAACACTTGCTGAATGCTAACTGACTATAAGAAAGCATTACTCTTCTTCTGGAGAACATCAAAGTAAATAAATAGAGATGGGAAAAGACCAGTAAAGAAACTCTTCCTGATAGATTATTTCAAGAGTTTTGCTTAAAAACCGACCTTACGAGGTCTGTAATACATTTAGCTATCAGAAAGTTCTTCCTGGTCTAACTTTCCTCATTTCCCCCTTTCTGTTATGCTTAGGTAAATGCAACCTTCCCTGTGCTTTCACCCTCTTAATAGTTGTCAGCTTTATGTTGGGCTCCTTCAGACATCACCTGTTCCTAAAACACCAACCACTCCATGTCACTAAATAAGATCTGTTGGTGTTCCCGTAGCTTCTCCAAGGCCTCCACTATTGTTTTGCAGCTTTATTCAAAGCTTCCTCCCATCTTCCTGCTCCTGGGTGCAAAAACCCAATCCCTTCATTCATTGTGCAGCCAGCTGCGCTTTTCTCCTGGCTACGCAAACAGAAAACACATCTCACTTGACCATTTATACTAAGTTTGTTGCTACTCTAAAAAATCCCGTGGATATATAACAAAAAGCTGGTCGCACCGACTGCGTGGAATGAGGAAAGGCTAATTTATACTAAAGCCCAAAGAGAGGCTCAGACAATCATTTTATTTAATTGTTATGATTGGCTGAACATTTCTAACACTTTAATTGTGAATAGAGGTTGCCTTGTGCAGTGAAATGTTTCTCATAACAATGAGCCATTCATTCTGCTGTGACTACGCCAGTGGGTGGAGGGGAAGTGCCAGCTTCGTAATGTTTGAAATTATTATTATTAAAACAATGTTACAGCCAGGACATTGGTATACCTGCAAGGAAATGACAAGCCTTCCCTCTCTTACCAGTTTGTGCTTTAGAACCACTCTGAGCTGGAAGCAACCATAACCATTAGCATCTAATAGAGATGACGTACTCAATATCATCAGTACTATGAGCTGATGTGATGCTGAGAGAACATGATCATACAAAAGAAAAAGAGAAGTTTCTTCTTTTCTCCTTTTTCAGAAGAGGTGATCGATAGGGTGAGACCAGTGTAGAAATGAGACAAGTTGATTCCTTAGAATCATTGCCTGTAAGTTTTTCAGAGAAGGAAGACATTTTACCCTAGTAAACATATTATTGGCTACATTCGTGTGTTAACTAAGAGGTGTTCTTTCCTCCTCTTACACACGGATCCCTGAGAAAAGCCCAAAGCAGCTATTTTTTTTTTTCTTGAAGACCAAGCTGGTACATACTGTAGGAAGGTCTCAGACATGAGATTTCTGCTTGAGCATCTGTACGATCCTGTTCTATAAAGCTTCTCTTTTCAGGTATATTTTTGGATGGATTTTTGAACTCATAGGAACAAGGAAATTATCCTCATTGTCTGTACATGAGTTTTCTGAATGAGCCAGATCTTTAGCACACACAAATGAGACAGAGCTGACCCATATAAACACCCACCTTCCAGTGAGACATTTCTTCTTTCCTTTAGCTTCAAACATAGCAGCACATATTTCCATTTACATGAAGATCTTTTACATCAATTACATCTGATTCTTATGCTATAATTAAGATCCTTTTGCACTGCAAAAGTGGTTTGAAAATGTATTACTTAATTAAATTAAATAAGCACACAAGAGACTGCCCTGGAGTTTCTGTTCCTCTTCTAAGAATTTTGTGAAGTTAGCTGCAATCACAAAATTGCTGAGCTTCATAAACATTTCTCCTTCACATTCTCTGACTATCACCTTTTGCATATCTGACTGGTTTCTGTGAGGGCTCACTAGTAGCCATAAGCATGTTTCTGTTCCTATATCCTACCATATACGTTTACTACATCCTTTACGAGAGGTTTTCCTCAAAGGCTAATGACTTTCTCCGACCTTGTTTTCACCTACCAAGTTCTGCAGGCATACTCTCCTGAGATTCTAACCTCACTTGTCTAATGATTTGTATCCAGCTATTGCATTCTCTTTACAGCAGCTATATGAGGAACCTGTAAGAACCAGAAAAAAGCCATGTCCATGTATTCAAAGGACTTGAATCTAAGTGAAGATCACCCACAACACAATAAAAAAAGATCCACCTTACTTAACCGCCCAGTGCTGCATCTCATTGTCTCTTCTCCTGTCACTATATTAAAAAGAAACTCAAACCTTATTTAACATCATATTTATTATTACAGCTGTGAAATTGGATAGGAGTCTTAGGTGAGAACAGAAACTATAGAGTAATTGCACAGCAGTGGCCTTTAGTAGGGCAGGACAAAGAAAAAGGAATACTTGAATGGGAACGCTGGTATTCCAGGTACTACAACAGAATTCATCAAACTGCCAAGATTTCTGAGTAGTCACCTCAAAGGAAAGAACATTTGCCACTATCTCACTTTACCACAGTTCTGTCCAAATGGGAATATCATACAGAATTCTGCTTTGCAGTTTTCTGGCATCTCTAACACGTTGGAAATAAATGATAAAGAATCACCAACATTGATCATTTGAGAAACTGTCTGGGAAGCCTCGTACCAGAAAAGAGAAGAGTTAGAAGCTGTGATCGCATGTAATACCAGTAATCCATGTTTTGAATGCATGGTGACAGAGCTCAAACATAAGGTTGGAGGGATAGATCTGATGATACTGTATGCTGTGTTCTCCCTCTACACTGCCTGCTGAGCTGCTTGAGGCAGCAGGACAGATCTTGGCACTCGTCGGTTTCATGCCTGTCATTACCATGACACCACCATACGTTCCCTTCAGCATTGTATATGTCTTCCTTTACCTCTCAGCAGCAGCAACATCGGTTACTCAACAGGAAATATCTTGAAATAAGCCTTTCATCTGAGGAGTCTGCCAAAATTAAAACACTTCTAGAAAGAGACAACTGATCTCCTGAACAGAAATAAATCTAAAATTAAACAAAACCACAATCACATGTCTCCCCTTTACGCCCCCACCCAGGTCTCTTGGTTTGGAGAATTTTAAGCTGTACTCCATTCTGAAATGAAATCAGACCAGCAGTCTGCAAAGGAACATCAGATTCAAAGTTTGGTGGCGCAAGCTGAAATGATACGTTCTATACTTAGATAGAAGCACAAAACTCTAGACTCATCTGTACTCATGTTTCCTAGAAACAAAATCTTATGATTTCAGTTCAATTAGATTGTGTATTTTTAATTAATTCTCTACTCTCTCTACTCTTTCTCTGGAAGCAATTCATCAAATAGAAGAGGCATCTGCACTGTTCTAATTGACTTAAATTGAAATAATGAATGCACAACCTTTGGGTCGATTGGACACCTGGATTATTTCTCACTGAAAAAATGATACATCTGTCCACAGGCAAATTTTGGGAGGAGAGGAAGTGGTAATTTCATCAGCAGAACATTAGAAAAAATGTGGACTACAATTACACACATTTATTAGTAGAGCCTCTACTCAATCCATTGTTAGAGCTTCAATTTAAAGCCTGAAATGAAAAAGCAACAGGTTGTTATTTTAGGGCATTTCTGTAACAGAGGAGAAGATAGGATACGTTTCATGTATCTAGCTGTAGACTATTGCTTTGGAAAAGAAAAAGAAGATATAAAAGACCATGTCTTGTGAATAAAAACCAGCAAGAACTGAATTTGCTACCTTTATTCCTTCAGACTGAAACAATCTCCCTGAAATATATATATTTTTTATTTTTTATTTTTTTTTTCCTCAGAGAGAATGGGTTTGTATGTTCTTAAACGGATAATACTATTGTACATCTAGCAAGCAACAAGCCTTTCAGGAAAAAACTACCTTGAACTAATTCTTACAGAATACAGACCATTTACTTTGCCAAATTAATCTCTTGTACATGGAATTTCATGCACAAAACACAAACCTCATGAATGATTCCCATAAGGATTCATTTAACAGGCTTCATTATGTGGAAAGGGTATAAAGCAACCAAAGACCTAAAATGGCTGCTCAGCATTGCACTGTTCTGTGGCTGCTAGCGTGATTTACAACTATGTGTAGTGCTGAATTATAAATGAACAACTGGATCCTGGGATTCTTCTTCTAGCTAGAAAATAAAATTAACCTGATCCTGGGACGGGTTTCTAAAGCATGAAGTCAATGAATTCTTTATAAGCAAATACATTATTTGGGGAAAGGAGCCCAACCACTCAGAACTTGCAGTTTTACTCTTCTGCAAAGGTGCAAAAACAGACCACACCACTACAGAGAGGCTAGCTGGATACCGTGTCAGTAATTGTACAGATACGCAATTCACGTGTTGCATGAACAAATATTTAAGCAACAATAAAGGTGACTCGTATGCTTTGGCTTGATTTCAGCATACATGTGCAGTACGCTTGCCTACTGATGCAGGTATGGGACAACACATGCAAGCTGAGACATCACCTTCAGCCCTCCTCGCAATACGGGTCTTTCTGTCTGCTTAACAACTGTGGTCCTTGTCTGAGATTAAATAATGTACACAAATGCTGCAATCTCATCCTGAGAACAAATCATAAATAATTACTGAGCATTTGTCTCAGGGGCTTGCAGTCTACTCAATAATGGGCTGAACTGATTGAAAATATTACACAAGGCAGAAATTAGAAGGGATCTGGCACAGTTCAATAGTAAAGGCTGAAGAGAAGACATTTGTATGAAGACAAATGGGAGACACAGAGTTGGAGTTCAACGTTAAGAGGACACCAACATGAAAAAGCCATCTCAGTTTTGCTTTCATACAGCACACAGCCCCAAGACCTACTGGAGGGAAAATGACCTCTGTGCACATAACTGGAAGCACCTGGATTTTAGCTTCAAAGTGAAGCCCTACTTCCCTTAGGGATCCCATTGTGCTTTGTGGTTGTAGGGAAGCACAGAGATGTACTGTGTTAAAGCAAATTCACAGTCACGTGAGATAGAAGGCCCAGACCTCAGAAGGATGCATGGATCACCCCCTTGCACTTGGAGATCTCCAGCACATGGCCCTGCTCATCTCTGCAGCCAGTCCCATGGGTTGAGGCGCGCGGCGCTGTTTGTGCTGGCCCTGTTCCTCCTGCTTTACATCTCCATGCCCGCAGACCACAGCAACCAAAATAGCTCTCGGCCTTCAACCAAGGTCCTGCACCAACGGTGACAGTTCTTCAGCTCCTTCCTTGTACTATAGGCATGGGTTAGGTTGATTTAACCTTTTTTTTTTTTTTTTTTTTTCTTTTTCTTTTTCTTTTTTTTTTTTGTAAATAAGGCATCAGTATGTGCCAGCAACATTACTCGCATTTTATCTGATCTCATAAGGATTATTTTTAGTAAGAACTAGTTTGCCCTGAAAGAAAGCTATTCTCTAAAAAAAGCTTTCTATACTTAAGACATATGGGACAGAAGAAAGCCTGCATCTTGCATTACATTTTTTTCCAGTCGCCAGAAAAACCCTGAAATTGCCCGTTTTAGCAAACACAAAAGATAAATGGATTCGTTCTAAACTGAAAATAATAGATGTGCCTTGTGCCATTCTTGACAACCTTTTCTCATTAGCTCACAGAACAGAAGCACAGCTCTTACCTTTTTTATAACAAAGTGACACAGGTACAGCTCCACTGAAGTAACAGCTGCATAGCTGCAGTTGAATGAGAGCTATTTCTACCACTTCTGTTATAAAAACTAATTGAAACAGTTTACAGCAGCATCAACATCAGCCATTCTCTTTTCTGACAAGCTTGCAGGCACTACAGATGCTGCTTAGGGTCATCATACCCTGTATTTTTGTACACGGACTCAGTGAATGGAATGTATGATATGCTTACTAAGCTACTTCGGATAAACATGGAAAAAATCTAGTGGTATAGTTGTCACAGACCAGAGTGGTTGCATGTGCTGTGCAATTTGAAGGGAGATTCCTATCCGCTGTGTCATTTACCTTTTAGACATTGCTGTTGCCTGATATTTCATAACCCTTAATACTTTAGATGCTCCACTGAGGAGATTGTTATATACATATATGCATAAAAAAATGAGAGCTGTGCATTCTTGCATGACATCATGTTATAGCCCACAAACTGCTCTATTGCTCCTTACCATGTTTGGGAACAAAGGGCAAGGGATGTTGATGACGTACGCTTCGAGTCAGAATTGTTTCCCTTTCACACTTGGAAAACAGAGCTCCTCTTCTTCACATACATTTTATGTACACATGCAGAGCCTTGGGATGTGACAACAGCTGGAAAAAAAACATTCTTCTGTTTTGCACATAAATCAAAAACAGCCACGGTCCTGTGCTAAATGACAAATCAATCAGTGAGGTGAATTCAGCAAAAATTGCCATGAGTTAATTTTTAACTTAATCTTTTAAGCCCCGATCTTCCAAGTCTTCGGGATCTCTGCGTAGGCTGAGCTCTGTCATGCATGAATTAATTGCTGGCATAAGTGATACAACGGTAAATGGAGTCCCGAGTCATGAAAGCCTTTGGGAAAATAATAGTGTGCGTCTGCGCAATGTATATCACAGTGAGACCTTGCTGATGGCTGCATTCCCTGGCACAACTGGAATGTACACACTACACTTCAGTTCCTGCTAATTCATTAACCAGCAGGGAGAGAATGATGGCATTAAGCATGAAACTGGCATCCAAGGTACCACAGGGTCTGCTGCTCCCTCCTGCTTCCCATGTGGGATTCTGAATGCCTCCTCCCACACCCCAAGCATTGCTGCTGTGTGCCTTGCGGCAACCTCACCCCCCCAGCACGCTGAGAGAGGGCAAATGCATTTAAGGCAAACTGTGGTCTTTGGCTGGAATTTACAAAGCGTATGCTGTGACATTATGGATCATGAACATCAGGCTTTCTGTAGCTGAGGTTTTCAGTTTTCCTTATAAGTCACTATTTTCAGCTACTTAGAATGTTGGCAGGTATTAATTGTAATATTACTGTATTTCAGGATATTGACTTCATTTCAGTATTTTTGGAAAATTCTAGCCAAAGCAACCAACTCAGGAGAAACAGATACCACTTTGCCTTTAAAATTTAACATATATATGTATGTATGAAATCCTAGCATATCCTTAATCTACTGTATGAAGCGATCACTAATGACGGCATCAAGGAGGTTACCTTTTGCTATCTGTACAATGAACCTCTCAATTTAGCCAAACCTCTGAAAATCATTTTGCATTTGTTCAGTCAAGAACGGACAAGCTCAGATTAAATCTGTGTTACGTGACAAAGAGCTGGGTAGGAATTGTCGTTGACCTTGCAACCATTGCTCATCTGCTCTGACTACTTGCATTTTAATACGGTCTTTATTTCTGCCACTTCATGCAGAGGTTCCTCCAAGTCATCTAGTGCATAGGGATTACTTCAACCTTTTATTCCTAGCGTCAGTAAGCATTCATGTGATGGTAGTCCCGAAGTCGGGGGGTGTTGGGTAAGCACAGAAGAGAGCCAATCTATTCACTTACAACTCTGCAATCTAAAGAATCTAGACTGTAATTCAATAGCTGGAACTTTTCTCTGCAGTGCTGGAATTGAATTCAGTCCCGGTCTCCAACTTATCTCACTTGTCTTCCTTCTTTGTGTTTTTTTTTTCCCTTCAATCTTTAGGCTTTCATTTCTTTTCTTTCATTTAGTTTCACACTTTTCAGCTAAAAAAAAGCAAGCACTCTATTTCTCACCCTTCTACATGCCTGTTTTCCTTTCCACTTCTACTTGTGTGCCTTTTTTCCCACAATTAGCTCTTTTTTTTTTCTTTTCCATTTTCATTTTTATTTTCCTCTTCTGTCATGAGGAACGAATCTTGGATTTCACATATCTTTGAAATTATTTGAACCCATATAACGTATTCAGACCACCTCTACAGTCACAAGAGCTCAAACTTGATTTTTTTTGAAAGAAATGTTGATAAAAACCGTTTGTGGGCAGCCTTCCAACCATGACATCAGTCTTACGACATTTACCCAAGTTTGCTGACATCCTCAAAGAATGATTTCAAGAGCTGAACTCTCCTGCCTGAGAGGGCCAGCAATGGTACGATGCAGTCAGTAATTAGTGAATCGACAGCTGATAATCTGGGGGTTGGAATGGTGGAGGGAGAGAGGATGAAGCCCAACAAGAAGCAAGATCTGGAAATGGATGAAAGGGGGATGTGAATGAGAGGATGATGGAAAAGCTGAGGAAAAATAGAAGAGGAAGAAGAGGAACCCAGAGGCAGGAGTAGCAGTAGCCTAGAGAAGAGATTTTCTTTGTGTGATGGAAAAGAAGAAAAAAAGTACTGATTAAATATTAGTTACGACGTAACTTTAATCTATGAACAATCTATGCTCCTGGTGATATCAGTATGAAATCCAGTGATAACTGCAGAGATTACAATGAAACACGATAGCCTTTCTTTTCCTGTCAGCTCTGCTCTATCATCTTCCCGATCCATTCCTATTTTCTCTGCCTAGACCTGCCCAGCTCCTTCTAAAACGAATAGGAGCTTTGCCATTGACTTCAGGAGGAGCACAGTTGGGCCACACTGGTGGATTACCACAAATTGAGGCCAGCCTGGGCAGCGCGCTTGCTGAAGGGCCGGTTCCACTGCAGGAAGCAGGGGACATTTTACTGACAGCGTTAATGCGCTGTGGAGAAATAAAACTACCGGGTTCTGCCCTGTTATGGAGCAACATGGCAAAAATTGCGGAATCCAGAATATTACCCTACCCGCAGTTTTCCATTGACCCTAATTATAGCTTTGTTGCTAAACCTATGTAATTTGATTTTCAGCAGCACAACAAAAAGACAGGAGCTCAGCAGTTCCTGGAGCAATTGCACGCAGTTTGCTGGACAAATGTATTTTGCTCGTAGCCAGGAATAAGCTGAATAACAAACTGCAAAAATACACGTCTAAATACGGGGTCTCCAGCTGGACTGAAGGGCAAGAAGGAACACCAGTTAGTCAGAGCCGCCCTGCCCAGAGCTCAGCATCAGGCCCAGATGTTTAATGCTGATGGCTGCTTGTTACACTAGCAGCAGGTGGTAGATTCAGCGTAGGCCACGATGCCCTTGCACTTTTATTCCAGCTGCAGTTCTCCTGTTTTCAGAGATAACAGAAGGCTGAAGCACCACTGATGCGGCACTTGAACCTTGAGTACACGACAGTAAAAGCACAAATCTTTTTTTGCTTGTCTTGGTTATTCATCTCACTTGCCACTTTAAAGGCGATTTTATAACTCAGTGTCCGCAGGTTGCTCAGCCCCCATCCTTGCAGATCTCACTGCTCAGCATGCTGGTTCTGGCCAGGACAGAGCCAGCCTTCCCCACAATAGCCCACTCTGTGCCATGCTGAGAACCTGCAGCTGATCAGCACCAATACCCTACCAGAACCTGGACTGAAATCAGTAAGCCACCTCATAGCAGATACCGCTCTCAAATTGTAGCTCTCCAAATAAATTACCATTTTATTCAACACATGAATTTTTCTTTGGATCCTCAAGCGTTCTGTTATTCCCATCCATACGTATCCCCATCGGCTTTGTTGCTCAAGGCCCTGCCCCCATTCTGGCCTACCTCACCATTGCCACACAGGTGTCACCCCTAGCCTAACGGATGAGTATCGCTGGGGAGCACCGAGTCCCCCTGGCTGCTCCATCCCTCTTAAGGAGGCTCTCAGCAGACAGCAGGGTACCCAGCAGGAAGGCCATGCTTCCACCTCAAAGCGGTGCAAATCCAGTCACAAATCCAATCAAGATGAGTTTAAGTAGGCAATGGGCTTTCCACAAAGGAACTGAGGTGTGGCTGAGGTCCTTCCTGCCAGCTCATTCTTCACCACCAAAAAACATTTGAGGGAACTGGGCATTCTCTGCTACAGTGAGAAGAAGCAAGGGACAAGATTTCAGATCCTTATTAATTTTGTTTGCTTTCTAAGGCAGCACGACTGAAACTTGGATTCTAATTATCTCTTTTTTTTTTTTCTTTTTTTTAAGTAGAGGCGCTGAACCAATTCCCATCAGTGCTTTTCCTAAGTTCAGAAACAAAGCTGCCTTTAAAATGTATTTTTCGGATTCCAAGCCAGTTATATTAGAACAGCGACCAAGACAAATCCATTCCACGGCGCTCTCGTTCTGTGTTCAATAATAGGGGGAAAAAAATACCATTGAAATGCCAAATCCTGCAAGGTGCTGAGAAATGCAGACTATTGTCTGAGCTTGCACTCTGACCCCAGCTCACATTTGTCGGCTAAAGCAGAGTAAGCACACACGGTACTCGGAAAGCAAATCCAACACAATTTAGAAAATACATTTGGGCAGATAAAAATAATGAAAGGTTTACCACTTTGCAAAAATAATACGCTCGGTAGAAGACAGCCCCTCGGAGCCTGGTGAGTGTCAACATAACAACTTCGCATGCTTAAATTTTCTAAACTGCATAATACAGACATTTATGGGTATGTGCTTCAAATGTAAAATAATCTCTTTGGAAGAAGCAGACGATTGCTTTTTCTGACACACTGACAGGGAATAATGTTCATTGTTTATGCATTTGCTCAAGCACTGGAATTCCACATGGCTAAACGTTACTTCATCAGATGTATATCAGTTTAAATTAGCTCAAAATTCATCCTAATTTTCGTTTTGAGATCTCAGTCTTCAGAGGAGCTGATTTATCAGGGTGGTTAAATCCAGATGCACTACCAATAAGCCGGGAAAGACAAATAAGCCTCTTGGCATAAAACAAATGAGCTGAGGGGAAAAAAAAAAAAAAAAAAGAGCTCAGAGAAAGTAAGAAAAGAGAAAACCTGCCAGTGTGAAGAATGCAGAGTTTCAAATCCCTTCTGCTGTCCTGCTTGGATTTCTTCTCGCCCCACTTTCCCATCAGCCCCTCATTTGATTTCTTTTTTTTTTTTCACATTGCTTTCCAAACCACCTTCCCTGCTCCCGTCCACTGGCTCTCCACGTTTCCATTTGCATTCCTTTTTAAATCACTTTTTTTTTTTTTAATAAACTTATTAAAAAATTCTAAATGGTTTTTTAGAATGCCTGAAAGAGAAAGTTCAGAAGCACCAAAAAGCTTTGTGGACAATCAGATCAATGGCAGCCACCTGAGTACACATTTAGCTCCCAGCAAACACAAAGAAAAGCACTGGAGGACCTTAAAATGAAATGCGGCTGGCAGCAAACCCCTTATCGTCCTTCTGTCGCTTGTATCAGTTTTCTGATTTGTGAAGGCTTTGTTTGAAGGAAGGAGGAATGAAAAGCTTGCTCAGTGCTGGTGCTGGCTAGAGCTTGTGGCCAAGTGGTGGAATAACCACCCGTTAAGGACTGTGGAGGTAAAGGTAATATCCTTCCAGGTAAGACCAGGTCTCCTCAGTCAGGGAGTGTCACAGCAGGGAGAAATCCTTCCTCCTGCACAAGCTCTCCTTTTATGATGACTAATTAACCTGGTGTTACCTTAAAGATGTACCGTGATTTTCAGCTCTGACTCAGTTCTTATTCATTGCTATTTAAGGACACGGGAGAGATAACTTGTCTTGTTTTCCACCATGCTCGTGTTATTCGGCTTGGGTAGAGGGTTAAGTGAACTCCAAGAATTTAGTTCTTTTCAATGCTTACAGTTTTATCCAGCAGCACTGACTGCATATAAGGCAGCCTGTGCCACGTATACCGCCATTATACTCCTCCGTTCTTGATCTTGCTGCTTTGTTTCCTGTCACGCTCCCAGGAGGTCATAGCTGGGGTTCATTCACTCTCAAACACCTTCCCAGATACTCAAATCCCACTTGTGTTATTGCACTTTCTTTCAAATCTGCCTGGATCCCTCGTGCAGAGTCAGGACTTTCCTGTTCCTCAGATCAGCACTGTGCTGGCTGAGCTCCAGCTCAGGTAATTATACCCAGCCCTCCTTAATGCTTCTCCACTTCAGCTGCATTCAGAGAAGTTATTTTGTACTTTCTTCTCCAAACTGTTTCATAGCATTGCAGGTACCAAGGACAGATGAGATGGGTACTTCAGAGAGGCTTCACATTTCGTATTAAGAGTAAACCAACATCTTCCAAAGGTTGGCTGAGAGCACTGTCATGAGGGACATCTTCCTTTTTCTTTTTTTTTTCCACTGAAATGCTATTTTAAGTGAATAGCTGTCATACAGACTAGAAGCTGAAGGACAAATGCTTGGTCCAGATTAACCTGCAATCGCTATTTGAACATGGAGACTTCTTGCTCTACATTATTATTCTGAGCCTCGCCTAGATGCGTTTGGTGCCTCGTGTCACTTGAGCTGGTTGTCACAAGGCGCTCACAAAAATAGATGGCTCACTTATTGTTAGCAATATCAATAGAGAGGCTAAAGGCAGAATGACACTGCTAGAGGTAATGCTGCTATTTCAACCACGAGGCAAATTACAAAGCAAGACAAACAAAAAACTTAATTTTGCAATAAGCCATGGCTCAACCTGCTCAACACCCTCCTTCAACCCCATATTTAACCATAGGCAGTTCAGAACATACTTTCCAATGCAAGAGGATTCAAATAATCATATTTAAGACAAGAAAGAAAAATATTTTTTTTTTCCTCTAAGTATAAACCATAAACTGAGGTCAATCGTGGAAAGAATATGGAGTATAGAAAAAGAGGGTGAAAAATCTGCTTACTAGGTGATGCCCATTTCCTCCAGGCTGTGGCCATGAGCACCGGCTGTAAGCACTTATGCAAGATCATCTAGCTGCTCACTGCAGTGCAGTTCTGCCAAGGCAAGAAACAGAGATTCACACTGCAAGCCAGTACATTGCAATCAATTCCAACTCCTTCACCTTGGAGGAATCTGAGCTGTTGCTGTCAGTCAGAGGTGGTTAGCAGTTCAGGAAGAAGTGCTGCACTCAGGAAGTTCTTGGGAAGACAAATGATTCAGGAGAGGTTTATGCTCATGAGAAGTTTAAGGAAGGTTTTTCTAATGTAAACTCAAGGGCTTTATTTTCTCCATGGGCCATCTATCTGAGATGGATTATCAAAGAGCGGTCCTGTATAATTGGTGCTGGTTGGAGTGGAGTTTGGAGCAAATTATCTCTGGAGGTCTACTTGATCCCAAGTTGTTCTATGGTTATTCTCCAGCCTCCGTGCTACAATGTCAGCCTGTACCTGTAAAGAAGCCATCCATGCCCCTCAGCACTAACAAGGAAATCCTTCACTCCAGAGAAATTCCTACCAGGGAAAAAATGGAAAAACAAACATCCACCCTGTGCAAGAGTGACATAAACTATATTCAGCATTTGTTGCTTTTCTCTTTCTCCAAAATCTTCCAGGTTTTAAAAGCTACCAGGTCCAGCTCAGCTTTCACATTAAAAAAAATCCAACTATGCTGTGACTGAATGTGGATCAGGTGCTGAATTGGCTTCTGCAGAATGCTCACAGAGTGACCACCACAGACCTCATCTGACGGCATCCAGCTGCTGGGGATGGCTTCTGCCCTTGTCCTAGAAGGGGCTGAGGGTACAGGAGAAAGGGAAGGAAAGGGTTGGACCAGAGGTCTGTGGAAGCATACACCTGCAATCTTAAGCTGGGTTGACCCTACTGCAGAGCTGAAGTAGCACAGTTTTGGCTAGTGCAAAAATAGCTGGTGCCAGGTTCAGTTTCTTCCCCTTCTGCTAAACAAAGCTTTTGTGCAAAAAGAAAACGACCCCACTGTTCTCAGTAACATTCTCCTCCCATGCAGTTCATTGATACACAAGCAATAATAAATCCATATTTAATGCACTGTTGACTGCTTTAGAATTTAAACAGCAAAAGAAATAATATAAGCAAACAAGCACATACCCTTACATAGTTAAACAGGGTACTCAATACTGGGAATAACTAAAAGCAGGGTTGACTAAGGAACTAAATAAAACTGTAGCGCACCACTGTAAGGTTTATGTCACATGGATTTTTTTTTTTGTAATCTCTTTATAAGTGGAAACCAGGAATGACTGTGCATGTTTGCACATGACAAACTACAAGAACAAACTCATTTTAGGATTCTTACTGGAATCAGAGCACTGGGGATGAGGAGAGAGTCGAAGTACAGAAACGTGACGGAGAGTTCAAATGTTTATAAAGAAAAAATTTGCTTTGTAATGACATCCATGTAGAACAGATGCAGTTAGCTTACATTACACCAAGAGCAATGAGTCTAGTGATGATGATGCTACTAAAGAATAGCTAGTAAGAAATGCAATTAGTATTATTTCATGCTCAAATATTTTCAAGAGGGGTGATGTCAGAGTGAAGGCAATTCCACAGCTTCAGAAAGTTCAAAATGTTGTACAGGACCTGGGACACCTTGCTTAGTCACTTATGGAAGAGACCCAGACTGACGATGCACATTTTTGCAAATGCTGTAACAGTGTCCTGTTCTCAGAATTCCCGAGACAGCTCTGTACTTTCTTTAAAAAAAAAAAAAAAAATGCTAAAAAAACAAAGCGAATGCTTGAACTGCTGCTTTACAAGGAAGTCCTTTTTATCTGCATGATAACATTTCCAGATGAGTGAAAATGTCCTGAGTCAAACATTAAATAAACATGGAAATAACCATTAGTGAGCCACAGGTGCCTGAAAAGATCACAGATGGTATAGAAAGGGAGAGAGTTGTGGTTCAGTTGGGGAAAATCAAACAGAGGCAGCTAGCAGCCAGAGGACATCAGAGAACCACGGAAGTCGCTGAGGATGTAGGCAAAAACTGTGTAGTGCTGTGAGACATCAGGGATGTTGAAGAAGAGATGTATGTGGAGAAAGGTCTCGTGGTGACACAGCAAACCAGAGGAGATGTTACCATGACAAAGCTGTCTGAGAAAGCCTCACAGTGTTACAAAATGCAAGCACTGGGCCTCAGGATGATGATAAAAACCAGAGGAGGTTGAGAACTACTGGGGACAGAAGGCAGTCACCTGTCTGGGGAATTCAGTAACCAGGGATTGTTGCTGAATGCAGTTTGATGAAGGCAGGCTACAACTGCAGGGTATAGCTTACAAGGATGTTTGAAATAATAAAGTCATGGAGTGTCTGTATTTAATGGAGAGTAACACATTCTGCAGGAGATGATGGCATGTTAAAGGAAAGTAGAAAAGAAGTACTTAGAAACATGCCAAGGAAAAAAACATGTTATCATGAAACAGGAAAAAAAGAAAAAAAAACTGAGCTAATGACAGTCACTGCTGGAGTGCATGAGGGAGAATGTGAAAAGCTCCCCAGCGTTAGGAACCTTCTGGGAGCAGCTGCTGAGCCTAAAGAAGGTTAAGCATGTTAGAGAATGAGAGAGCAACCGTAAGATGCCAGAAACAGCAAAACAGATTGTGAGTTGAATGACAAATGTGTAAACTGCTGGTTGTTATAAAGGACCACAGTGTCCAGAAACATTAGAGACTACTGTTCTGTTTCTGGAGGCACCCAAGAGGAATGCAAGTTGAAAGGATGTTGGGTATGTTGAATAGCATCAAGAAACATTGGAGAAGGCCACAAATGTCTTTAAGGTGGGGGATCAGAGAAAGGCAGTGAATTAGCGAAGTGGTTAGCTATGCAGTCACATAAGAACCGAGGCAAGGTTGTGATCCCCCACAGGCCCAAGATACTAGTAAAAGCTCACGAAGGAATGCAGATTGCCAGAGGGACTGAAAAATCCTGCATATAAACTAGAGACAACAGAAAAGCTGTGAGATCTGTCAGGAAATACAGGGTAAGGTCACAGACTGAAACAACTCAGATGTCTGGTTTCACCATTTGACTAACAGAAGAAGGATGTGACCCAAGATAATCCTGCCCACTTCTCTTTTAGAGTGTAGAAGAGAATCCCTTCCAGCACTGCCTTAAAGTAATGAATGATTCCTCTTGAACAACCAATGCCATGTATGGAAAATAGCTATCTACACTATGTCATTGTATGCATTTAAACTGGGCCTTGGAAACCACAGGAGGGTAGGAGAGCAAAATAATCTCTTTGGGACAATGGAAATGTTACAGGCTAGGCTGTACCTACCTCTGCTTACTCACACAGAGAGCCCTGCTGCCCCTCACGGCACAGCTGTGCAGCAGGCAGACATCGCTGGTCTCTCATCATGCGTTTGTAAAATACTAATAGAGAAGAACAGAGTCGAACATATGCTTTATTCATGAAGTCTCCAGCTCCACAGCACTAGTTCTGAATGGAATAACATGGCTAACGTATTTATAATTCATGGTGCTGACTGGCCATGCCTCGCTCGAGAACATGGGCAGGACAGGGGGACTCAGCCCCTGCTTGGCAGCCCAGCTTTGCTGAGGAGACACCTACTCTGTACGAAACCTGCTCCTTGCTGCACAGCTTCCTAAGGGAACAATGCAGCACATCTCCCTCCCTCCAGCGCAGCTCAGCCTCAGGAGAGGCATTCTGCAGTCTGCGTTTGGGTGGGGAGGGAAAGGGGAAGGAGACAATGAGTTGTTTTTCACAAGATCTGCTACGGAAGGCAGCAAACAGCAAGGTTTCCAACCTCTTCCCTTTGTTTGCCTTAGGTCTCTTGATTTCTATATCAGGCTCTGGTTCAGCTTCCATTAGCGCTTCCTCATCAACATCGTTAACAATGGTTTCCTCACAGAGGGTATCACTAGGATTACACTTACTGCCAGAATCCTCTGGCACAAAATCACTGTCTGAGTCAGAGCAGAGAAATAATTAACCCTCATGATACTTCTCTGAGGAATGAATGGAATACATAATAAGATTTATGGGGCACTTAATTGATCTTGCTCCTAAGGAGAAGAGCTTCCACACACTGAAGTTAGCATTGCCACTGAAGAGCGAGGAGGCCGCTGTGCCAGTGCTGGAAGTCAGTGGACTGCACTGCCTTGATTGCCTTAGCTACCTTACATGTCTGAACAGCAAACCACCTGTTTACCACCGATCCTAGATTAGATCATGGTTTTGTTACCAAAAAAAAAAAACACTATCAGTGTCAACACATTCTTAGCTACTGAGGGTGGATTCAGACAGAGTAGAACTACCTTACTTGAAATTATCAACACCTGATTTGAAAACGGCCTTCAAACACTCCTGAGCATATTCTCAATCCGTAAGACTAGATTTATGATTCAATCTACAACTACTGCAGAACTGCTGGAAAATTTGCCCTGCGTGTGAGAACAGTGCTGCCCCACAGAAGAGAAATTGGCATGTGTTTGCTGTTTTCAGCTCTGGAGATAAGAGTTTTCCTCCCCTCAAGAAAATAATCAGTGACTTCAGTAGAAGACATTCCCAAGCAAAGCTAATTAACTTACTTGGTCCAGAAGCATCCCCTCCCATAAGCCGATAATATGTCTCAGTGGGATTGGAGCAGGATAGTACAGTCCTAGCTGGCAGGGAGGGATCTCTAGAGAAGTATATATCATATAGATTTCTGTCTGCAAAAAATGGCAGCCTGCTAAGATCTGGAAGCCTCAAAATCCTTTCACTTCTGCCGGGAATTTAGTTCAAAGCAGCTGCATGTAAATTTTGCATGGCAAATGCTATGCTGGCAAATCTTCCTCATGATGCTTGTTTTTAAGTCAACTAGAGTAAACTGTATAGAAGAAGAGTTTGCTTTAGGGCACTGAGATTTACTCTAACTGTTCTAAAAGAAAAATGAAAACAACCCTATGAAAATAAATAAATAAATAAATACATAAATAAAGGATTTGAAATATGTATGAGCAGATGCACTGCCTTGCCTCATCTCTTTGTGCCGCATAAAGGGGACACAGATTGGCTAAATCCTGATAAATAGAGATGTGGTATAGAGATTTCTCAGAAAACATCAGCTACCATTCCCAGCTCCTGTACCTCCCATCCAGCAGGAGGTAACAGGCTGAGATAGGGAGTGTCAGCACCAGGCTGTGAATTTCCTGTAGGCCTCTCATCTTCCTCCACGCCCTAAAACGAACAGAGCAGTAGATATTTCCTCATTCACTCACAATCTTTTCATACACGTTTTTGGTATCTGCACAATGCCTAAAATTCTGCCACACGAAAGAAGCGGACACTTTCTAATTCATTCCTAAAGTAGATCGCTTGAATTTTTACATGTTTGATTTGCGTAACAACAATAATTAAAAAAAAAAAAAAAAAGTTGCTGATGTAGAGAGGGAAATACTTTAGCAAGAATGCAGTTGTCAGGACACATTTCAAATCTTGTTAGAAATTAGCCCTTTGGTATAAAGGCACAACCCTGACGTATCCTTTATACAACATTCTCCCTGCTCCCACACCTATTCCCTGCCAAGCTCCCCTTGCCTATTTTTTACATGCTCCAAATGTTATGAAAAAGCTAAACTTACAGATTTGAATTTAGAATTTCTCTGCAGACTAAAGCTAGTCGATGGGCCAGGTAAATACTTGCTATTTCCTTGACAGGGATCGTAACAGCAACACCATATGTCGGAAGTATGGAAGCACTACCAGCACAGATCCCAGCTTTTGCATATGCTCTACGTGGGCCTGCAAACCTGACAGCTACAAAAGCTCTGTATCAGATATATTTTATAGAAAGCTGCCATACTGTAGGCATCAGAGGAGCAATGTGCATGCCTGTGGTTTTTTTAGAACTGGCAACACCAATACTGAGCATCCACTTTGACACTTGGTCGGACTCAATTGTGAGCTCCACCTGCACCAACTCCTGACCAAGAACCAACACTCAGTGGAAGTGCAGGAGCTTGCAGAGGCTTTGCTCTGTGCTCCAGGCAACAGCTGGTCTTCACAAAGTTCTTTCTTTTAAATGTTGTGATGATGAGAATAGGAGTATGGGACAACAGCTGTGCTACTGCGGCTTCAGATGTCGTGTTGCCAGCCAAGTGGCCCAGCAGAGCCCTGCGTGTGAAGCAGGCCCAGCTCCATCCTCTTCCGCTGCAGCTGAGGGGATAGAAGAAGCTGCTGATTCAGATCCACTTCCCCAGATCAGCTCATCCTATTTCTTCCTGTGGAAATCACCATCTCTTCAGCTCTGCCTGCAGAGGCTCGTGTGGGCACCCCCTAACCTACTTTTGGTCAACCTGAGCCAGACTTAGCTTAAATGGATTAAGTGGGAGGTTTTTGCTAACCCAGTTTGATTGAAGTGGGTTAAGGGGCACTCACACAAGCATCTCTGTAAACAGATTGGGAAAGGGCATTAGTTCCTGGGAAAAGGCAGTGACAGGTGGCTGGGCCTACCGACGCCTTTTACTAACAGCTAACTCATGGGGATGCTCAAACAATCTTACGGTGCTCAAACATCGTATGGGCTGAGATGTAGCTTAGCCTTAGAAATCAATGTAGTTAGAAGTACCTTCAGCGCTCTCACCACCTGTACAGTTATTCTGGGCCAGATGACTTCAGAAGGTATTGCCATAAGCATCCAATATGGCCTGTCCATTCCATTGGTTGTACTATTCAATTCTATAAGCCACAACAGCATCAACATCACAGGTAAATCGGACTTAAGACATGTCTATTCAGTAGAAAATGTCTCTATTTAAATGTGAATGTAAGAAATCAGGGCACCTCCAGTCTGTACAAACTGATGATCTATCCCAATCCTAAGCATGTACAAAAACTTGATGTAATGATGACATGAAATCTGAGTAGCTAGTGCTGAGTGCCTGTCTGCTTCCTGTTTGACATATTGGCCCATGAGCTGTCTACCAGATGTGCTCTTCTTTACCCTGAAGGCCATCACGAGGACTGCTATTTCACTCTCAAATCTCAACAGTCAACATTATGACAAGATACAGTCTGCTCTCCAACATATGTCTCTTGCATAACAAGACATTAATTTAAAATGCACTATTATGCTGAGGGGACTAAACTGACCACTTAACAGGAAGGGATATATCTTTCTAGCTATCAAAAATGAAGAACTTAACAAGAACTGCATTATAACAGCATATGAAAATGAAACAGCAATTTCTATTAAGGCAACATGGCCATATGTAGGGACAGTCCTCTGGCTCATGCAATGGCTATTGACATGTACCTATATAAACACCCTAAGATAGAGCAAGATTAGATTAAACCATATTAAATGGCCAGTGCTTTTTTTTTTTCAAATGGTTAAAGCAAATTAGCAGATAACACTGCCTTGGGGAAGGCTACAACAATAACGTATGGCAAACACAGATGATGGCACAGCCAAGGCTTCCGATTCCCCACTGACCCAGGGATTTGTTTGGAGTGTGTTTCTTTTCCCAGAAATAAGGCCACTGGGGAAAAAGGAAGGAAACTGATGGGCATTCAGGTCTCATCCCGGCTAGTTGCTGTGACTTGGCTGGGACAGGCATGTAGTCGTGAACAACAGCCCAGAATCCTGTCATTCCCATACAGACTTCATTGCCATAAGCCATACTTTTGCCCAGTTATACCAAATATTTAATTATGCTGTTGTTAGGACAAGATGAGTCTGAATCACTTGATTAAATGCTTGTGTACAAAAAAGGTAGGAAATTAGCATTGATATAATTAATCATACACTGTTCAGCCCAGCAAAACCATTTACCAAGCTGTTTAAAACATAAAACCCATAGAAAGCAGCAGTGTGTTTTGTGCTCCTTCAAGAGCTGCAGAATGAAAAAAACTGTAGCTCAGTTTGGCATGTTATAACCCATCCAGGAGCATCAACTGCTTCTGACTGCAGACTGAGTTCTCATGGGTACTGAGGCTCAAAAACCAATGATATGTCAAAAACCACTGAGCTTCCTGTCCTCAAGATCAACCTGCATCCTTATGCACATAAATAAGCCCGCATAATTAAAGTTTGCATCAGTACAAATCCCAAGCCGTTTTAGAACATACACACACTAGAATGGAATGTGTAATCACCATGCCCATGCTTTTCCTTTAATTTCACCAAGGGAAGATATTTTGAAAGAACTGACTATATCTCCTTAAAGCACTAAGCATTCCTGGCAGTAATAATTGCCTCGTAACTAACTCCTTATTAGAACTTTTTTAGACCTGTATAACTTCACAGACATTATGTTGCTCTTGTTCCAAAAACCGCATCATCAGCTCAGCATCAACTTTTGTTCTTAATTAAACTGTTACAGATATGAAAAAAGAAAAACAAAAACCCCAATCCACCAGAGATCAGAGTTTGTCCTATTGTTTTTCATCACACCTATCCTTTATCATGATAACGTACCGTGTTCTATATGAAGCTACTTTCAGCTGGAAAGGACCACCAGCAGTATGCTGTGGTGATAGAGAACTGTTTTAATGAATTCAATACACTTACCTGAAAAATACACTTGCAAATAGTAATACAGTACCTGCTTTAGGCTAAATAACAGTATTAATGAGTGAACAGTAACAAAATATTGAACCCTGAGTGATGCTGAGCAGCTAGAGTTTCCATGATCTTTCTAAACTCAAGATCTCAGTGGATGATATTTTAAGTGCAAGGTCTTTTTCTACTGTTTTCTTCTTTCTTTTTTTTTTTTTTTTCATTTATGCAAAGGAAGGCACTACGTAAAGAAAATAATGACCTTTCCATGTGGAATCCAGGTGCCTGAACATAATAACTACACAGAGCAGGACTTGCAGTGGCAATACATGTAGAAGCACGATCAAAGAGAGATCATTCATCATGCATACGCACGCTGGATGAGGGGGAAAGGCCTGAGGGAAAAACCACACAAAAAATCTTCATCACGCAAGTAATTATATTGTTGCTTCATAGTTCTTTATGGCCTTAGATCCAAGCTAAAAAGACATTATCTAAGGTGGCCTAGGGAATATGGCAAGGGTATAAAAGGAGACAGAGGGATCAGTGAGGTTTTGTAGCATTCCTAATATAATTTACTTAGTGACAGAACAGCCACTAGACTGCTGGAACGATTTCTTGCACTAAAGAAAGCAGGAGCTCAAGAAAAGCAAGCAAGATAAGTATGTGTGTTTTAGCAGAATTCTTTCTAACTGCTAAATTATTATTGGCTAACTATCAAATATTTCACACAGTGATAAACAACTGTTCTTTTTATTTCACCAAACAAAAAGCCCATTGAAAGAGTTCTACTATTACTGCATTCACCAGAACTTACTTGAAAAATACAGTTTTGGACACACATAAAATACAGCTTACAGATGAATAACTGCAACGGTCTGGGTTACTTTTCAAACATGTCAAGAAAATGTTCCGTTCTTCAGGGACATGAGAACACAGTGAAGCAGCACACCAGCTCTTGGTTCCAGACATCCACTGAGCTTTGGAAATAGCCTATCTTTTTAATTATTGAGATTTCAGCAAACAGCTTCTCTTCCAGGAGAGCTGGGGTTGTCATGTACAACCCCCAGGTTTTGGTGCCAAGCCAGCAAAAACAGTAGAAATTCCCATATCCTGCCTTGCCACCAAAAAAGGTGCATTTTCAACAGCTACGTCAGCACAGCAGTCCTTACGGCCACAGAGTCAACTGGAAAAATGAACCGACCTTGATTAAAAAATGTGTTACTAAAAATGGTGCCGCTTTTAATCCACTTGAGGTCATTGGTTTGATCCCCACCTTGGAGTCACAAACAGCTGTGGCAGCACAAGTGTGGGGCCATAGGTGGCGGTGGCAGAGAGCAGGAAGTCCTTAAAACCTACAGCCAAGAACACGCTATGTAGAACCGTACATCACATTGTATACAACTGTCAGAGGGATGCACCATGTTTTCTTCAGAGATGAGGCAATGAAGAAATCCTTCTCTCAGTTTCTTGTCCTGGTTCCTGCAGTCTGCCGTCTCTAAAAGCGTGCACATACAAGAATTCTAGAAGATACTAAACTGGGTCACGCTGGTTAAGAAAAAAGAAATCTCAAAACGTGTTGTTTTTCCCAACCATTCTCTGTTACATTGGCTTAACTGAAGAAATTACGAACAATGAGGCTAATAACTGAGTGCTGACAAGCTCTTAAGCCAGCTCTTGTGTTGAAGACCGTACAAGGGATCTTGAATGTTTACATTAAGATGAAAATCCTCTAAAAATCAACCCTAAGTTGCTCCTGAGTAGACAACCCAAAGCTGGGATTCCTCCTTCAGAAAGAAAATATCCACATCTGATTTGAAAAACAGGTTCCAAACTTGGCGTGCCACGGTTCTGTGAAGTGCTGGGTTGTGTTACAGGGTTTGCACCTCCCACACCTTTCACTTTCATACATTTACAGCCCTTCTTGTCTATGAAACTACCAAAAAGCAATTCCTACCTTGCAGTTATAAATGGCCACCCCAAATGTAAGATGGCAGAGCAGTGCTCCCTCCAGGTTAGCTTCTGTGTTTGGGACGGCTGGTTCAGACTCTGCCAATATACCCATTGCCCTTGGTAAGAGCTGTTGATCTGGAAGACAACACGTTGCTGAAGGTGTGTTCTCAAGCAGCACAACAGCAAAACTATCATCAAGAATAGAATGTATGACCACCATCCCACGCCTGTCCTCTAATTACACAGTTTGTGGCACTGCTCACATGCTAGGCTGGAGCCGGTGCTCAGCTCGCACACTCCTCCAGTTGTACCAGTGACCAGATCAAGGCCGGATCCCGTTGCCAGCGGAACGTCTAACTCCGGGCTGCCGCGGGACTCGAACCCGCGAACCCACGGAGGCGGAACCGCCACCCGCGCGAGCCTTTCCACAGTCCGCCGCTCCTGGCGGGGTCGCTGTGCCGGCTGGGCCATCCCGGCCGGGCCACAATCTCTGAGTCACGCACTTCGTGATTGGACAACAGCTTCCCACCGGCCAATGGGAGGCATCCTTTAGCGGTGAGGCGGTGCCCGCCTAAGCCGCCATCTTGCCGGCGCCGGGAGGAGCGGAACGAAACGTAGCGGCGGGCAGCGAGTCGCCGTCCCGGCCCCGCCATGCCGCACTACCAGGCCTGGGAGGAGTTCACTCGCGCCGCGGAGAAGCTCTACCTCGCCGATCCCATGAAGGTGGGTGGCGGCAGCGCCGGGCTGAGCAGGCCCGGCGGGTGGGCCAGGCCTCCGGCTCCCGGCGGAGGCCTCGAGTAACGTGGCGCATCTGGGGCTCTCGCCGCCGCGTTCCTCAGCCGCCCTGCCTGAGGCGGAGGAGAGCATTTCCCTGCCTTTAATCCTGGTGGCCTTCGAGGATAGAAATGGAGCGGTAAGGAGGGAGCTCCTCGCTGGTATATCGCCGTCGCGCTCCGAGCAGTAGAACCCAGTTGCCGTGTAACTTGCACAGGGGTCGTTACCGCGACGCGTGGGGACCGCGAGGACCTGATCTCAGGGAACTTGTGTGCGTGCTGACCTGCGGTACCGCTGCGCGGCAGGTGCACCGTGACACCCGGGAAGGGGATCAAAGCAGTTCTCCTGAATGAAAGTATATTGAGAGCTGGCCTTACAGTGTATGAGACCACTTCTGTGGGGAGGGACCTCTGGAGATCCAGACGGAAAGCATTGATTAGCTCCCGTGTCACACTGTTGCCCACAGCATCGCTTCAGACTGGAAGGGGTTTGTTTCCTGCAGAGTAATTGCTCTAGGAATTAACTTCTTAATGTATGATTGCTTTTTGTTTCTAGTAGCCTTTTTCTTCAGTTTGTCCAAACATTAAAAACCTTTGGCCAAAAAAATCATACAGAAGGTAACAGGACTCACAAGCCTGAGAAGACACCAGTAAGAGGCTAAGTTTCATTCACCAGAAGTAATATTGTAGAATTATAGAATAGCATTAATTAAAGGGAGGAGGCCGGTAGTGGAGGCCGGTAACGAGTGGTGTCCCTCAAGGGTCTGTCTTGGGACCGGTGCTCTTTAACATCTTTATTAATGACATCGATGAGGGAATGGAGTGCACCCTCAGCAAGTTTGCTGATGACACCAAGCTGAGTGGTGCAGTCGATACGGCGGAGGGAACAGATGCCATTCAGAGGGACCTTGACAGGCTGGAAAGCTGGGCTCGGGTGAACCTGATGAGGTTCAACACGGCAAAGTGCAAGGTTTTGCACTTGGGCCGGAAGAACCCCAGGCACCTGTACAGGCTGGGAGGAGTTGTCCTTGAGAGCAGCTCGGCAGAGAAAGATCTAGGGGTCCTGATAGATGAGAAGCTTAACATGAGTCAGCAGTGCGCTCTGGCAGCCCGGAAAGCAAATGGGATCCTGGGCTCCATCAGGAGAGGGGTGGTCAGCAGGGATAGGGAGGTGATTGTCCCTCTCTACTCTGCTCTTGTGAGGCCCCATCTGGAGTACTGTGTCCAGGTGTGGAGCCCTCACCACAAAAAAGACATGGAGATTTTGGAAAGGGTCCAGAGGAGGGCCACAAAGATGATCAGGGGACTGGAGCACCTCCCCTACGAGGACAGGCTGAGGGAGTTGGGTTTGTTCAGCCTGGAGAAGAGAAGGTTGCGGGGTGACCTCATTGCAGCCTTTCAATACCTGAAGGGAACTTACTCCCAGGAGGGGTGTAAACTCTTCGAAAGGGCTGATAATAGCAGGACTAGGGGAAATGGTTTTAAGTTAAGAGAGGGAAGATTTAGGTTGGATGTTAGGGGGAAGTTCTTTACTAGGAGAGTGGTTGGGTCCTGGAATAGGCTGCCCAGGGAGGTTGTGGATGCCCCGTCCTTGGAGGTGTTCAAGACCAGGTTGGACAGGGCTCTGGGCAACCTGATCTAGTAAAGGTGTATGTTTGGTGGCCCTGCTAGGCAGGGGGGTTGGAACTACATGATCCTTGAGGTCCCTTCCAACCTGGATCATTCTGTGATTCTGTGAAAGGAGACTTTAAAGCCCATTCAGTCTCATCTCCAGCCATGAGCAGGGCTGCCCAGGCCCCCTCCAGCCTGGCCTTGAGCTCCTCCAGGGTTTCAGCATCCTCAGTTTCTCTGGGGAGCTGTGCCAGTACTACACCATGTTCTTAGTGAAAAACTTCTGACTGACATCTAACCTAAATCTCCCCTCCTTTAGATTAAAACTGTTCATCCTTGTTCATTTTCTATCTACCTACATAAAAAAATTGATTTCCAGTTTGATTATAAGCTCCCTTTAAGTACTAGAGGGCCACAATGAGGTCAGAGCCTTCTCTAGACAGAACAGAACTTACACTTCTTTTGTGTGCTAGGGGTCCCAGACCTAGATGTATGTTTGCCATTAGCACTAATAACCATTTCTTGTGCAATTGCCTCCTACCTACTGATAAGAAACTGAACAGAATAAATTGTTACATAGTGCTGAGTTTGGAAAGGTGGTCATTGCAGCCAGGAGCAGCTTTCCCTCTTTTCATAAGGGACCTTAAAGGCACTCTCTTCCTTCACACTCAGCCATGGCTTGGTTACTTACAAAAGAATTTATGTAAGCTCCAGAATCACAGTTAGAGTATTCTCCTTTAACTTGCCTGAGAAGCTTTTGTATGTAATTGCACTTATCAAAAAGCTAAGAACTGTGGGAGACAGGCCTGTGTTGTTTCAGAGCTGATGAGGCTGGATAGTAAGTTACCTAGTCCATATCTGTAACAGCCTCTGTTGTGCTTCTGGGCCTGCCTGGCTGAGAGGTGTAGTTACACAGAAGCTGCGGTCAGAAGGCTTTCTTGAATAAGAAAGACAACTCTGTGAAGGGATTTCTCACAGAGAAAGAGTCTTAAAACATGTTTTGTAGTCATGGTGATTGTTGACCATACCGTAGGTCAACAAAGAACTGTTTATAGCATGGGTTGTCTTAGTTCAGAATGTTCTCAAAAGCACAAGTTGCTTTGTTTATAGATACTAATGCCAGCTGAGATCAGAAACAATAGAAGCCCCCTTGATCAGTTCAGCATTCAGGAGAAATCATTCAATGCTCAGTCAGTTGCTGAGAGCTGATTTTTATCACAGTGGTTTTGAGAGCTTTTGTAACTGGAGAACACAGAAGGGCTGTGGGTAGGTTGAATCTCAGGGCATGTTACTGCAGTAGGAGCTGTTTTTAGCAAGTAGAATGCTTGCTTCCTGACTTTAAACCTAGCCTTGTTGAGTCTTGAAAGCAATTTGAAAGAGCTCTCTTCAGTCTTCTGTTTTTGTTTGTTGTTGTTTTTTTTAAATTACACTAGAATTGTTTCATTATGTCTCCCCTCTCCACTTGTGAAAGCATTAGAATGATTCAAGTCTGCCTGTAAGGCTTTAATGTAGCTATTAAATTAACTATACTGGAAGTAGAACACTTACATTATACTCACCTAATACATAATTAGATACTGCGTAAAAAAAAAAGAAGTAATGCTGAGTTTATCCCACTCAGTGAAGCCTTTTCAAGTCTTCACACAGAACTATTTTCCTACCTTGTCTACAAACAAGCTTCCACTTAGTTTTGCTTAAGTGTGATATATGGTGAGGGAGTGTCTTACATTGGCAGGACTCTTCTCATCCATTTACCTATCATTAGAGTACCTGCACATGTCACTGCTGTATTTAGTGTGGCTTGTAATATGCCTGGTGCTACTGTAGTACTGATTTAGCATGTTAGGCAAGGAAATTTAGTGATTTAACTTCAAAGCCATCGTCTGTGAGGTTAACAGACAGTGGAGCTGAGAGGCAGTGAAACTGAAGCAGTGCAGTCTGAACTCAGGCACTTCCCTCATATATTCTATAGCAAGTAATTTAGATATTAATTCTTAAAATGCTTGTCATTTCAGGTGCGAGTTGTTCTCAAATATCGACACTGTGATGGAAACCTCTGTATCAAAGTAACGGATGATGTAGCTGTAAGTACAGAACATACTCTCAGGGCTTACTGGGCTTCAAGTATTTGCTTTTTGCAAGTGTGAGCTCTTAACCATTGCCTTGAGTGCCTGACATTTTTATAAGACCTTGTTTTGCTCAGGTTTCCCTAATTTCCTTCTGTGACTGAAACTGACCTCTGCAGTTCAGCTCTACATAGTCCACAAGAAGCTCTAACAAACACTTCAGTGTTCTTTATAGGTCACCCCATGTCTTTGTAGAATCCCAAAATAGTTATCTGAGCACTACAAAAAAAATCCATCTTCGTGGAACTACATTGGTACTTTCTGCTGAAGTGTTTCAGGAGCATCTTCAAACAGACATTTACTACTGAGTGCGGTCCCTTCACTTTGCTCAAAGCAGTGACAGATTTAATCTGTAGGGTAAGCTGCTGCTCTGTGATGAGAGGGCACTAGAGTGCTATCACAGTGAAATGTGACATTCATTCACAGCACAAAGATCCCATCATATGAAATATTATGGTACCACAACCATTTGTTATGCATTCAGAAGCACTTGGGCTGCATTTACTTACTACTCTTGTTCTAAATAGCCTGGAAGGGTGCTTAGAAAACTTTTGAGGGGTTAGAGGAGGGCAGCAGGTAGAAATTGAATTTATCTACATGCAGAAGTACATGCCAGCAATGAGTTCTGGTGGTAATAACATTACAACCAGATTATTCTTGTGCAGCTCAAGTAAGCAACAGTAGTATGCCCATTCCTTACACTGAGATCTGGAAAAACCTGATTTTTCCTTCCCAGGAGTAGTCTGACAGTAGTATTTCCAACACCTGGGCAAGATGCAAAACTCCAGTAATAACATTTATTGGTGGTGTGACAGGGCTTATTTTGAGTGAGATACTGGTCATGGTGTACTGATAACAGGGAAGTAAAAGGCAGTTCAGTTTGAGGTTTTCAATAATAGGAGATTGTCTGTGACTTGTGAACTTCAGCTTTTTTATTTGCAGGCCTTACCTGCTGTCAGCTGTGGAAGGTTGTTATGCTGATTGTTTTGTAAAGGGAGGAAATAAAGGGTTTCCTTGCTGCTAAGTGCACAACTAATATAGCTAAAGGAAAAAAAAAAGCTTTTCTCTACTGCTCATCTCTGAATTAAAAATAGAATTTCACTGCTGGCAAAAGTTGCTGCATTCAGAGTGCTGGAGGATGGAGCATTGTTGTTTGTAATTGTTAGGTAGGTCTGAGCAGTCATAGTGATGCTGTGCAGGTGTAAGAAGTTACTCATGCAGTGAAAGCTAAGCAGCCATTTTATGATTAGTCACTAACATATTGTTCTTGTCCCTTTTGCATTTACAGGCTTGTCATATGAAGGAATTCCTCTATCTTAATTAGATATTATTTTCCTAATTAGAATTGTCTTAAAAATGAATTTTACTTAGGGGAGGGGGATCCTGTTCAGTGGGAAATAGTGATGTTATGTCACTGGCAGCATGTATGAGGACTGTTAAAGGCTATAAAGAATACACTCTCAGGATATAGAGAACAAGATAGTAAAACCTGCTTTTTCTAGATAAAATTCAGCCTAAACCAAGTGTGCCCTTAAAGGCAGCTTTAAAGCTTAAGTTTTGGCACCTTCTTTGAGAGAGAAGATAATAAACAATAAGCTTCACTGTTTTCAGAACAGAAGGCAAGAACCTTTGAAAGAAAATTGAACAGGCATTTTAAAAGAAGGAAGATGCGTATTGCTGCTGCCACGTGGTAGCAATGTACCACAAGTGTTCATTGAAGTACTTGTTTGATTGGTTCAAGCACAAATTTGTTGCAGCTGTAAGTGGGGTAAAAGCAGTGCAAGTGGAATCTGATATTAAGCAACTTTCTCTTGCAGTGCTTGCTGTATAGAACAGACCAGGCACAAGATGTAAAGAAGATTGAGAAATTCCACAGTCAGCTGATGCGACTGATGGTGGCTAAGGAATCCCGCAGTGCTGCCATGGAAACAGACTGAACTGCTGAAAATAAAGGAGCGCTCCGGTCAGATTTCACTGGAAGAAAACATCTCTTGGATTTGAACAAATAGTGGAACAGGAGATGCTTTTACATACCAAAGTGGACTGTTGACAAGTCTAGAGCATCTTCCTCCCCAGACTCCACTTTGGAAAACTAGAAAAATAAATGCTTTCAATTGAAAGCTTATATTTATTTTTGGGAATTGAACAAGAAACTATTCTTACACACTAAAGTACGCTGAGAAGACAAATCTTCACAATTCTACAGTACTTGTGTGTGAATTTGGTGGGCCACAAGCATATTTCTGGAAAGTTTTAATAAAATTTCATATAGGTTTTCTGTGTTCATATGTTATGCTGATGTATTCTCAGTGAGAGGACTTATTAACATAAAACTGTAGTGTGATTAATGGATCTAATAAATATTTACATAAATAATATACTTCACTGGGGTTTAGAAGATTGGCTGCTTTCTGAAAGTTAAAGTTGCCAATGTATATTAATACTGCGCCTAACGAAATTTTAGCTTTTATTATTGATTTTGGTCACATGTAACATCAGTAATGCATTTGTAGAATCCATGTTATACTGGGTAAATAATTAAGCTTCTCTATTTGAAATGTTGAAGTAATGCTGTATACAGTTAGCAGTGCTCAAGCAGTTTTTCTGGTTAGGCAAATATTGATGAAAAATACCAGAACATTGTTTCAGTACTTGAACTATTGCATACTAGAAAGGGGGACCTCTCCCATCCTTGCCTCAGGCAGGGCTAATTCTAGAAGCTCTTGCCTGTTATGTCAATGGTAGAATGCAACCAGCCACTACCCAGTCATCATTTTTAGCTACTTGTGAACTGTGCATTTTCAGATGATACATGAAGCACATGGATGTCAACCAGCTGACCAGGTAGATAAAAACCAGCTTAATAAATACCACTGTCAAAAACAGACCCATGCCCTCTAGGCTTTGACTTTTTTTGCATGCTTACCTCTGCTAGGGTGATGAAAACTTTGTCTTTTGCAAATGCTTTTCAGCTACTGAGTTGTCAAGCATAAATTGATACTGGATCATGCATACTTAAAACCACATTTCGTTTTTTTTATGTAAATATGCTACTGGTGTACTGTATGCCCAGCTATTGTTTTTGGCTTAAAAAAAAGCCATGGAAATAAGCCAGAGCCATACAAAGACTTGTCTGTACTAACATTTAAATATGGCAAAGCAATCCACTTCAGTAGCTACCTGTTGTCACTGACATTGAATAAGCACAGTCCACTTAGAAGCAACAGAGTTCTCACATTTGCTGAGGTCTCTAACACAAAACACAGGCTCAGCTGCTGCAGTAGAGTACCCAACCAGCTGATGTGTAGCATTGCATACTGTTGGGGAGCACTTGGGTGCTGAATTGCCACTGGCTACTCTGAAAGAGTGACCTACACGTAACAGTTTTGGATTGGCTTTTGAAATGCAGATAAACCCAGAGAGAAGGCTAGACTTCGTCCAAAATTAAGCTGTAAAAAGATGCTGTGATCTAAAAGTTTTCCTTGATGCTCTAAATTATTGTCTTAGTGATTGCAATATAGCATGTTAAGTGATCAAGCCATTTTTAAATCTAGAGTACTGTTCTGCAATATGTATGGTTGCTATATAGAAGTCACACAAGTGAAGTTTTACACCACTAACTTGGCAGGTGCAAAGGCTGCTGCTATCTCAGTGTGATTTTTGGCCACCTTATAAATTGATTTGGCATGTAGATGTCCTCTGTGAGCAGAGGGACAAAAAGATTTGACTGTATTCACTTGTCCATGGACAATAAAAGTAGAGAGAGAGCTGCAGGTAAACCTTGTGCACCAGGGGGATGAAAGGACTGAACTAGAGACATGAGGAGGTTTCAAAGGGGAGTACTGGTGACGAGCAAAGGGAGGGATTACAGTGCTATACTAAGTTGCAGTTGTCAAGAAAGAGAGGAAGGAAAGTCGGTTTCTGGTTGTCTAAATTCAGAAATTACTGCTGTAAAATCACAAGGAAATATTAAAGCTGCATTCTTAAAGGTGATGTTATGTTTACTCTTTGTACGCTTGCTGGAAAATGAAGATGATACTGTGCAGTTATAATACTGCTAAAGCTATTCCACTAAAAACAAAAAAAGAAGCCTTTGGAAATTCATTTAGGGAAAAAAGATGACATTTCATGCTTCTTGACTTTGTCCTGCAGCTTTCAATCACTTCAGTACTGTGTTCATGGGACAGTAGAAACACTGAACTCAAAGCCCTGCTTTTTACAGTTTATGTGCTTGTGGAGAGTACAGTATGCACTTGTTGCATATGTACTGTAGTTACCAATTCCTAATAAACTTTGTCAGCGAGTTAGGCAGTTAAACTGCCAACTGCTCAAAGGTGTCTGTTGCTACATAATGAAAAAAAAATAAAATAATCAGCTTAACATGGCTGCTGCATGAAGAGGTAGCTGATGTGTGTAGAATATCTGCTCAGGAAGTGCTGAATGCAGCAGCCCAGACTATCAGCAGATGCTTCTGGTTTCCAGAAGCAATTATGCCAATTAAAGGATGCGAACAGCCAGCTCAGGAGCCTATAGGTAACTTGTCTGGTAACGGGAATCTTTGTAGGAGGACTAAAGTTATTAAAAAAATTGAAGGATGGTTTTGCTTGCTTTAGCTTATTTTTTTGCTGCATGTTAGTTATCTTCAGTGACCATCTCATTCTGTGAGCACAGTTTAATAAAAAGAAGGGTCTACTTCCGTTAGAGTTTTTAATTCTAAGCCTCTGGATATGCAAGCATATTCTGGATTACAGGAAGATCCTTTAATTATCTGTAGAAGTGAGAACTGGGTACAAGTCATGGTTTTAGAGACGCTTATGAAAGAGGCTTTTGTTTTCATCAAAGTCTTGAGCTAATGCTCTCAAGAGCATCAGATTTATTCTGGAAAATTAGGTGCTTTTGTGCCGAGTCCGTGCAAATGGGGAATTGAACCAAAGCCAAGCCTTTAACAATGTTTTAACTTGTCAAAATAATTACACTTTATCTCCATAAGTTCTTTCCTGCAGTGCAAGAAAAAAAGTGGGTACTGCTCAACATCCCCTGTAATAAGTGTGGAGAAACCTTGGTTTCTGCCAGCCACTGTCAGTAAGCCTTTGATGGTTGTTGTTCCCTTGGGTTGATTTTAAGGGATTACGTCATCTGTAAAGTGTGTTGCCCTCGTGCTTCAGAGGGAACAAATCTGCTCACTTCTTTATAAGTAAGGATGGGAACACACTGTTGTCCTGTACTTGTGCTTTACTCCCCCCTTCTTTTCTGCTTTAAGGGAAGATGTTCCACAGAAATGATACTGTGGCCACTTCTAAAAGGCATTTGAGAAAAAAAATGAAAGAAATCTATAGTAAATAGCTATCACTTTTTTTTTTTACTTCTGTATACCTTCTCATTTAGAGACCAGATTTCTGCAACTTTTCCCATTTTTTCAGGAGACTGAACATAAGCACACAGCCTTACAAAGTTGGATCCCAAACTGAAAGCCTGATTTGTACAGTGCCCTGTGCTGAGGTAACTTGAAGTGTCATTGACTGAAACAAAGTTGCTTTCGTCAAGCACATTTAAGAAGCCTTCTTGTAAAGATCCATTAAGAGAGAGATCCCACTAACTTGTTTTAAATCTAGTCTATGCTCCACATCTAGTTTTTGCTTAAATTAATAGTGATTTCACTTCCAAGACATGAGGTACCTATTCTGAGAACTCCATACCATTTTAAAGGTGGATGCTACATGACTCAATATAAAAATCTTTGTAAGAAAAAAAAAATTAAAAAAAAATCACATTATCTTTTACACAGGCCTTGAAAGGTATTTAAATCCAGGCAAGAGTTAAATTATTTTTGTGCTGCAGATGACATAGAAACCCCTTTCATCTGTTGTTACTTTTTACAGCAAATACTCTTCAGGCTGACTTCCAGATAAGCCTCCCCAGCTTTTTATTGGGAGGAATCACCATGTGCTGCAGGTAGATATGGCCTTCTTAGTCTGTAGAAGTGGTGTGTTTATAAGAGAGTATTACCACAGTATTTCAGGAAGAGAACAGTTACTCAGCAGAACACAAAGCATGGTAGTCCACTAATCCCTGACAGTTGGTATAGGCCCTCTGGCTGCTGTAACAGACCAGAAGCTGGCAAGAAAACATGGGCTTAAATTGGACCATGTAATACAAGTCTGTGGGAACTGTGAGCCAGTAAGAACACAGTCACAGTGTGATAGCAGTTACCTTCATGCAAGTGCAATTGTTATTTTTGTACACTGTCTTGGTTTCTAGTGAATATGCATTTTTCCCTCCTTACATTGTGCCTGAGTTAGTCATAGGTGTTTGTTCTTGGAGTCCCCTAATGGAAACAAAAACTTTCTGCTATTCTAAAAACCATCTCAAGTCATTAGTGCCATCTCTGAGCGCTCATGGTTCAAGAGCTGGCTGGGCTCCCAGCCAGAGCCTGTGTGCTCAGCATGAGGGTGACCCCCATAAAGACAGCCCCTGATACAGGGAATTTGGGTCTTAGAAAGCTAACAATACAATTTACCTTATACTGCAGTTGATGTCATCCAAGAAACTGTTTTCTATTTAAATCAAAACCAACTTTGAGGAGATTTTTGATTCTGTATTCATTCCTCTGTCTGCTTTTTTGTGGTGATTTAGTTTTTTTGCTAGAACTTAAAATATTAGTCATGCTGAAAGGCCTGGGAGAGGTCTGGTTTGTTGCTTTCTCCTTTGAAGTTGTGCTAGCACACTGCATTCATTTTTTGTCTAGAAGTAGTACCTCCATGAAAGGCCTGATCTGTTTTGCAGATGCTGAGAAGAATCCTCCTGAGCATTGCTTGTGTGTTTACAGCAATATTTCAAACACCAGTTTCTTAGGGGAGTTGAGCTTTCTGGAGACCTATTGAAATACTTGCTGACTGGTAGCAAGCAATAAGAAGTCACTGTTCACACTGGCTAGTAAAAATAATAATAATAATACATATTTTAAGTGGGTTGCTGATGCATGTAAATAGAGACATCTAAAATACAGTTCTCTCATCATTATGTGACTGAAAGATGAAAGGCTTGCCTCAGGGCACTGACAAATGAGCTCTGGCAAGTTTTGAGCAAGCCTTAGAGAAGTTACCTCCTAAAGATATATCTTTTCCTTCAAGGAGTCAGCAGATAGGAGGATGAATTAATGCTTTAGGCATATCAGCGCAAAAGTTGATGTCTTACTTTAAATTGCTATAAAATGCACCTTTTAAAGTTGGAGAACAAGGAGGGAGCTGACCTTCTCAGTGAACATTTAACAATTGGTTCGCAGAATAGTTTGTGTTGGAAGGGACCTTAAAAACCACTCATTCCAACACCCTGCTATAGGCAGGGACATCCCCCTCTAGACCAGGTTGCTCACAGCCTGGCTTAAATGCTTGATTGCTCTTCTTTGTTTCATGACAAGTTTCCCATGGCAATGTTACCCAATAGCTGAGGGCAGTAGCTAAAGAAATAAATGAGATCCACCTGGGCTTATGCTCAGGGGGAAGCCTTATGTATGCTTCTCACACAGCAGAATTATATAACAGGTGACTGCACTTAAACATGCAACCAACCAACCATATTTTCAGTGTTCCCATGAGAGCAAACAGCTGCTTTCCAAACAGCTCCCTAACCACTGTAGCACTTCTCCATGTCATCTGACCAACATGACAAGACCAGGATTCCACAATAGCCTGGGTCAATGTAACAGCTGGCTCCTGATTCCTACCATCTCTATCACACAGCTTCTAGCGTACCTCAGAGCTTTGGCTGAACCCCTTCCATTTATCAATGCATCAAAAAGCTCTTTAATCTGGAGACCTGCTATTATGATATTCTGCCTGATTTGTGTCCTGACACAGTATCACCAAGGGTCAGATGAGTGCTTGGGGAAAGGAAAGTCCAGACTCATAAGCTCTCAGGAGGGCTGAGAGGAGTGATTGGAATAGAAGAGCCAGCAGCTAGGTTAGCTGAGACCACCTCAGAACCTCAATTACTTACATCCTGTTATCTCCCCAGCTTGCTTGTAAAAACTCATATTTGTCCATTAAATACTCTACAGTGTAGATTTTACTTAACATTTAACTGGAAAACTGACAGTAACTGAATAGATTTTCATGTTGTTCTAGTTCATATAGACAGTACTTAGTAGTACAGAGCCAGAGACTATAGTTTCTCAATCTAGAAGTCTCTCAGATAGAACATCCAGAACTGAACACGTGCTACAAGATAAAGGAATATCCCACAGATTCACAGAATTGTGTGGTAACTCTTAAAATGCTGAGTGTTGGGATTGAGAGCAAGCAGCACGTAGAAAAGCATACACAGTATCCATAGTAGCTGCCCAATGCACAGCTACTCCAAACCAGGATGTTTTTAAGGTGCCCCCTGACTGCATCCAGGTGGCTCCTCACAATAACCCATTCAAACACTGCAACATCTACAGGGTACCATTTCACTAATAGAATCATAAAGGCTGAAGAAGCTCACCAAGATCATCACGTAAAACCAACAACCCACATCCCCCATAACTAACATTCTACTCACAAAGAAGCATCATCACTTCTATCAGGTTATTGGCAACACAAGGCAAAGTACTTGCAGATAGACAAATAGTCATAGACATGAAGAAGAATTGAACTCACCCAGGTGTGATGAGGCTCTCTCACTACACAAACACCTCCTCAGGAAGCAGCCCAGGTCCAAGAGATGCTATTCCCTTAGTGGCCAGCCCTTATATGAGCCATCCTGGGCCCACCCCTTCTGGTTACATGGGGAGCAACAAGTGCAAACACTTTGCCTGTGCTTCCTAGCCAGCCACACCTCTTCCCCAGGTGCTCAATCACTAGTTCAAGCCATGACCTAGCAGTTCCCCTACTAACCCACTTCCCTCAGTGCCATATCTCCAAGTTTTTTGAACCCCTCCAAAGATGGCATCTCCATCACCTCCTGAGCAGCCTGTGCCACTTCCTCACCACTCTTTCTGAGAAGAAATGTCTCCTAATATCCAGCATGAACTTCCTTTGGTGCAACTTAAGGCCGTTACCTGGTTCTATCACTAGAGAGATGGGGCTCTTTGATTTCAGGATCAGAAAAAAGGTTTTCCTTCATCATTCTTCCAACTTCTCCTATTAAACTTCCTTTTGGACTCTTTTTTCCTTTCTTCTTTTCCATCTAATTTAAATTTAATCTTGCTCTTATATTTATAAGGCTAATTCATCTTATTTTCTCCTTGTAGTTGACCACGGTGACTTTTCTTTGGGAAGAGGGTTTTTATGCAGGTGCATCTTCACTTTCTTCTACTTATGGATTTAATAATGATTTTATTCTCAGATCTGAGTTTCAATAGAGGGAGATTCTGCATTGTCGCATTTGTTATATGTTCCATATGAACAAACTTCTTTACTGTAAAAGAGCATGGGAACAGGCTGCCCAGAGAGGTTGTGGAGACTCGAAGATCTTCAGAGGTCCCTTCCAACCCCTACGATTTTCTGTGATTCCATATATTGTAAAACAAAAAAGCTGTTCTCTAACCACATGTGTGGTTCTGTTTCTTCTTGTTTACATGATCCTTCCTCAGGATTCTATGCACTTACACTTACACTTCTAGTCCTATAAGTGTCTACCATGGCCATTTCCCTCCTCTATTTTTTGTTGGCTGTTAGCAAATACCAGCTCTTAGGGGAGAAAAAAAAAAAAAAAAAAAAAAAGTGGTAGATGAAAACTGAGATGGAATGGCATGACCTCTATGAGCCAAAAGAGTAAGCTGCTTGCTTTGCTCTTACTTGATCTGGACAGGCTGGATCACTGGGCTGAGGCCGACGGGATGAGGTTCAACAAGACCAAATGTCGGGTCCTGCACTTTGGCCACAACAACCCCAGCCAATGCTACAGGCTTGGGGCAGAGTGGCTGGAAGACTGCATAGAGGAAATGGGCCTGGGGGTGCTGGTCGATGCTCAGCTGAATTTGAGCCAGCAGCGTACCCAGGTGGCCAAGAAGGCCAATGGCATCCTGGCCTGCATCAGAAATAGTGTGGCCAGCAGGAGTGGGGAAGTAATTGTCCCTCTGTAGGGAGCCACCAGCCCTGGAAGTGTTCAAGGAACAGTTGGACAATGTGTTATGGGACATGGTTTAGTGAGAACTATTGGTGATAGGTGGTTAGACTGGGTGGTCTTGGAGGTCTTTTCCAACCTTGGTGATTCTATGAATCTATAATTTTATACTACTGGCATTCGTGGCTGCGGCTTGCTCTTCTGAGGCTCACTCTGATCTCTGTAACCAAGTTCAGATGACATTGAATCATAGAACCGTTGGAGCTGGACGGGAACCCTTGAAGGCCACCTAGTCCAACTGGATGAAATAGACTGAATGAACAGGGACACCTAGCTAGAGAACATACGTGCCTTGGAGAACAGGCCTGGGGAAGAAGCAGGCGTTCTCCGTGCTCTCCTTCCGTTACATTCACAGTTGCTCTGCACAACGCAGCAGCTCGGGGGGTGGAGGAGCGGGAATGCGTATAAGCCAGCCCTGCTGCACGGCGCTGCATGGGCCGGAGGGTCTGTCTGAGAAGACACGGGCAGCTCACCTGCGATCTCTCGCTACTTGCCCGTGCGATTCTGCATCGCAGCAGCGAACCGTTCGCTGGGCTGAACCCTCGGCTGCCCGCGTTTCGGAGGCCGGCGAGCCCGCTGCTCCCCAGCACTCGGTTTTGGCTCGGTGTCGAACGCGACCCGAGCGGGAGAGTCCCGTCTCCAGCCCGAGGGCGGTAGGGCCGCCCCCGCCGCGCACGGTCTCTCGCTGTCGCAGCGGCCCGGCCCCCCGCCGCGGAACTACATCTCCCGGCGGTCCGCGGCACCGCGCCACCGGCCCGGGGAGGAGCCGGCGGTCGGCGAGGCGACGCGCGATCCGGCCGCGGCAGGTAGCGGGAGGGCGGGCGGGCGGGGGCCGGGGTGGCGGCGGGGAGCCGCGGGGTGTCTCCGAGCGGCGGGCGCTGCGCCGCGCTGCCGGCCGTCCGCGTTGAAGGGCTGAGAGAAAAGGGAACTTCTCGCGAAGGCACCGGCAGGAGCGGTGGCGCTCCAAACGTGGCAAACGGAGCTCTAATTAGTGTGCAAGTCCCCGAAGAAAAGGCGTTTGGAAAGCAGTGTCGTCTTTCTCTCCGAAGAGCTCCGCTCTGCTTGTAATTAAGGCTGAAACACGTTTTTGGGTTTTTGTTTTTTTTTTTTTTTCTTTCTGAAAATTATTACTGGAAAGGTCCCAGATTCCTCTTCTGAATACGTTATTTTAATTAAAAGAGCTGTTGTGTGTGCAAACGGACCTCTACGTAAAGCGTTCGGTTACCGACATCCTGCTTCTGAAATGACATTTGCTTGAGCGTTTGGTCACAGTCCGCACAGCCCGGTGGGCAGCTGGTGTAAAGATGTGGGCGTCCTCTGCATTCTGTTTGGGCTTTTCTTTTTGGTTTTGTTTCAGAGCAGCGCTATCAGCTGCTACGGACATTGAAGCAGTGTTACTGACTGAATGCTTTCTGCTTGCTGGAATGCTTCTGGGCGGATCGCTCTGTTGGTTGATGCAGTAGATGTTTTATTGTCATTTCTGCCTTGAAGGCACTTAGTTATTGCTCTGTCAGCTTGTTCCGTAGGTCCTCGCTGCCCACCGCATCTGCACACTAAACATGCTCTGCTGCCTCGTAGGTCCTTCTGTCAGATGGCGTGGCTGTATGTTGAGAATCCAAACCAAAGCATGATTGCGGGACCGGTCCTCTCGGCTACTTCATTTTCAGCATTAAGTGCTCTAATGTGGTGGGTACGGGTAGTGCACTTCTGAATGAAGCCCTCAAATCCAAAGAGAACTCCAACATTTAGTTATTATTAAGAGAGAGATGAAGAAGGAAGAATTGTTCTCATTATATGTTTACACTGGCACATCCTTTTGGTGTTGCAATATTTGACAGAAAATGATGACTACCATCTGTTCCTCTCATCATCATCTCAAGTTCCTTTTCTCTTTGAGAATGAAGTCTTCATAGAGAGATTTCAAGTTGTGGTCTCTTCCTGTTTCCATAGTCACAATTATTTAAGAAAAATACTCTTTTTTTTAAAATCTCTGATACATTTTCATTCATACTGTCTTTTGTGCTACCCCTTTCTGCTTGGAGTCATGATCCTCATTTAATTTATAACGTGCACCTCATTTCACTGCCTTACAGATTGCCAGAAACGTCTCCTGTCAGTCTTTTATTTGTCATTTCCACCTCTAAATCTTCTTTTAACTGAAAGATCATCATGTCCTTTGTTCTGATGTACTTTGGAGTACAACATTTCTAACTGTTGGCACTCTTTTTCCTCTGCTAGGCACCCCCGCATGCATGTCAGTTCTGCATGTGTTAGTAATTAAAGGTTTTAATAACAGTTTCCTCACAGTGCTAATACAAAAAGCTTGTAAAGCTGCTAGTTAATGAAGATCTCTCTGATTTAATGGAGGAATCTTAAGAGAATTACTCTGTAAAATCCCACTGTAAGCAGCAGGACATGTGCTGTGCCATAGCAGCAGCTGTGCAGGATGAATCTGCATCTGACCTGGAGGTCAGGCTGGCCAAAGCATTGGCAATATCATTGCAAGGGAGGGAGGCAGCCTTTAAATATTTAGCACTGCAGGATTTGGTGAAGCTAAAAATAGAGCCTGAACTTAGCTTAAGGTCTGAGGAACAATTACCTCAATCTCATTTCCTTATCTGTTTATATCAAACTCTCTTGGTTCATGTGCACATTTTTCCATTCCCATCTGTAAAATGCAGATGTTGGCATACAAAGAGGTGGTTAAGCTCATTATCGCTGGAAGGCGAATAGAACAATGTGCTATTCATCATTTCTTTTTTCACATTTGAAATTAAATGTTGAAGTAAAGCTCAAGATGTACTTGAGTGTCAATTTCATTGAACGGTGTCATCGACTGCTGGACAGTGGCTATGAACGGCCTGAAAACTTTTTACTGGCAAGATATCCTCCACTTCTTTCGCTTCATTTGAGAGATGCCTATCTGGGAGATCCAGCTTCCAGCTGTGTTCAACCCTGAGCCGCATGCCAGGCTGCTGTCACTTGTTTGCATGTGTGCAAATTATATTCTTCTTGTTTGCTTTTCTTGTTGGAATTCACTAGATAGGATAAATTGCACAGAATCTTTGTGTTTGCCAACCTTAACGTTGTAGCTGTCAAATGCTATTATGGAAGTTTAAACAGTTCTTTTGGCCTTCATTTTTCTAACAGAACCGTGCTGATTTAAGAATCTTTTAGCAGCCTTCAGACACAGAGAAACAGTTCTTCTTTCCCCCAAATCATGCCCACCATTCAGGCATTTGGTTACAGTAACATGCAGCACAGACAGCCTGGGGCAGATTCTGCCACTGTGTTTATGCAACCCGTAGTTGTTGTTTTATTCGGGGTTTTTGACTCTTTGGAGGAAATGGGGTTATTCAAACATCATAGAAGCAAAATAAGAAAACTGAGATAAACAAGACGTGTTTTAAAGTATCACATAGGGATACGTTGGGTATGGATTTGAAAGAGCAAGTAATGTTGCTTCAGTATGTGTTCTTGTAAAGTGAGCTCCTTCCTCTTAAAATACTGCATACTAAATTCTTAAATTATGAGATGAGCTTTGACCAGGCGGTGGTTGTATAAATACACCTTCTCTGGGTGAGGCAAATTGGCTAACAGTGAACTTAGTCCCATAATACTTTTACTTTATGCTTATCTAGGCACGAGTTTCCCTGCCTATCAGAGTTCAGTGCAGTGCTGAAAAGTTCATGCTGCTTGGCTATCATAGGATGGCAGAATAGGTGGGAATGTGTTATACAGGTACTCAAGTGCTCTTTCAGAATGAGGTGCAGCAAACTAACTCGCAAGCAAAAGCTCTGAGTGGTGCATTCAGAACCTTAAACCAGCCTTCTGTTGATGGTTGCTGCTATCCAAAGGGCAAAGCAGGTGGGTAGCTGCTAGGGAGCCATGCCTCACTGCTACAGATGCTGGGTGTTCCTCTGAACAGCCCTCAGTGGTGCTGGAGGCATATCCCCAGCCCTGTTATAACCTGCAGTCCCATTCCTGTCCTTCCCCCCAGGGGGACAGCAGGGCTCTCATTCTTGGGGAGGTGACCTCCTTCCTTATTTGTAGGCCTCTCCTTAGGTCTTAGACTCCTGCTGGACTGCGTAACTCCTAGCTGCGAACAATCTAGAAAAAGATTGTGGAACGGGATTGTATCACCTCTTCCTGTTGTTTTGGAGGTATCATTGTATGCCACCTCCCTGTGGCAATAAAAATGTAAATGTTAAGTTTCTTATCAAGACAAACCAGAAACTCTCCTGGATGTGTATTTCCTGTCTTTGATTTGCTTTCCTGCGTGGGACGCTTTATTTCACTGCTGCTTACCGCTCTTCTTTTCCTACAATGTTAATGGATCATTTTGTGCTCACTCGGGAGATGCTATCAGTTGTATGCAAAACAGTTCCTGCATTGCTTGGCTATTTTGAAGTTTGTCATCATGCTCCATAAACTACATAAGTAGGAAGCTTTTCTCATACAAATGCCTTCATTTTTCTACTTGCTTCTGGTGTTACAAAATGCCAAAATGGGGTGCCCAAATATGGTAGGACAACGGGCTGAAGGTGAAACACGTGGATTGTGCCATGGCTTTGTCCCTTTTAGGCTGTCAGTGCGAAGAGACTCTGTTGAGGTGCTTTGAGTTCATGAAGTCCTTCAGCGGTTCTTCTTTCCACATCTGCTGGGAAACATCACCTGTAATTGTTGCTCTCCGGGCAAATCGATCTGTAAACAGAGATGCTGTGGCAGAGGGGAACATGTTCAGTAAAACCTAATGGGGGGTTATGTAACAGAACAAAAATAAACTGAAACATCATCTCTAAATGGAGCCATTATTTCTCCTGCAGAGTAATTATTAATCAATAAATTCTGTATCCGTCAGTGTCATAGTGTGCTAAGTGCTCTGAGCCACCTCACAATTTGCTAGTAAGCCAACCTTAGAGCAAAAATGTTATTAACACTAATCACAATAACCTCTGGTGTGTGTCTGAAAGCAGTATGGTCTCTTAGAGCTCTTGCTTCACCCATGCCCTTGCTGCTTTCTACTGATATGGCCTAATAGCACCATTCAGAAGTATAAGTACTGCACATTATTCAAGCTGTGGTAGCCGAGTTGCGCAGTGTTTGAGTGCAAGATATATCCTTTCATATGTGGTGTTTGCATAGCTTTGCTGGCATACCTTTGTAGTCTAGACATAGCAGGAGTTGGGTCATGAATTGGGGGAAACTGCTGTTCTCTGTGAATACGTAGCAGGAGAAATTCTCCTATCTACTAAATGCCGTGGTAGTTATTATTTCTGTGTAAAGTGCTTTGAAGTTGCTAAAAGCCCCTCAAGTTCTGTTCTGCAGTATAATGTAATTGTGCTCTTTAATTCTGGGATAATCTGTGGTTCAAGTATAGTGGAATCACTATACACAAGACACTTGCCTTGTTCGTGGCAGAGGAAAAGTAGCACTTTCTCAAATTACAGGTAGTACGGAAGGACCCATGATGCAAATAGAAAGATCAAGTTCTTCCAGTGTCAATCGTTCTCATTTCTCTGGCTCCTGAGGATTTGAGAATATTAGGTCACTTCCAAGGCTGTAGAAGTTGTACGTGTAAACGATACATTTTTGTAGCTTGCTGTCCTATCTGCATAGTTTCTGACTTCTCTACAAACTTTTTATTGGGTGCTTATTTCAATGCTTTTATCCATCTAATTGCCTTATTTATTACATGTCAACCTTCAGAAAATTCAACTTCAGTGAACGTGTCATGTCATATAAAGGCACTTAAAAGATAAAGTCACCCTTACCCCTGTTACATGTGAACTTGAGTAACTTTTGCTACAGTTCTTATTTTGAGCCAGGAATATGACTGGTCTGTTCTGTTTACTATTTGAGCAATTCCAGAGCATCAAATTATTTCACAGCAGCAGTAAAACCAACAAAACCTCCCAAGTCTGGAGATAATGTGTGCTGCTCAGTGCCATCCATAAACAATGCCTGTTCTACGGAAGTTCTGAAGTACTTAATGTTTTATCAGTTCCTCAGTGTATGAGCGTTTGAATCATGACATCCTTTAAAATTATACACTAAGAAGATGACAGTGCAGTGTTCCCCAGCAAACATTTCTTGTACTTAAAGGGATGCTTGAAAACATTAATTGTTGAAGAAAACAAGTAACCTTTTTTTTCCTACTTGCAGCATTAAGCAGTTCAAATATATTCAAAATGAATTTTTTTTTAAATGATATTCTGTTTGACTAAGACAGAGCAGCTCTGCAGGCAGGTAATGCATCTGTTGCCATGAGATCAGGTTGTTTTTCACCTCAAGAGAACTTTATTGCCTGTGGAGGGGTGTTCTAGAGCTGGAGTGCATGTCGGTGGTCTTTTGTTTTCTTTTCAAAAACATTCTGAGGGAGAAAGAAAGAGAAGCCCCTTCCACTCTTTGCCCTTCAAGGGTTATGCAAATACTTCCCCTCCTCCAGAGTGATGGGGAGATACAAGGTGGCTGCCCTCATGTTCTTGTTTCTCATTCTGCATACACCTTTTCCTTTTCTTTTTTTTTAATATGAGCCTTACTGAAGAGATACTCTACTTAGGCTGCTCTGAACTTGAGTTACAGCCACAGTCACTCCCTTTGCTATTGAAGAAGTCCAGCAGCAATCAATAGCCAATGAGGAAGTGTGTTTAATCAGAGGACTGCTTAATTATCAAGCCATATATTCTCTTGACCTGCTTTAACTCCTATTTTTACTAAGTTTCATTTATGTAAAATGCTTAATTCTTTTCCAGTTGAGCTGTGTAGGTTAAAACATCCTATTTCTGAAATCTTACAGAAGTGTTTCTATACTGAGGCTAACAGAACATCTTGTAAACATGTAGACCAAATCCTATCTTAGAAAGCGAGTAAACCTTTACAGTCTTAACCAAGTACATCACATGTCTCTGAGCTATCTGTTGGGGCTCATCAGTTCTGTTCTTCACTTGCAGACATTATGCTGCTGGAGATATTCCTGATTCTGGGGGCAATCATCATCTACTTCTTAGTTTCCAAAAAGAAAGAAGAGACGCTTCCATTCAAAGAGGGATGGTGGGGAAAGGGACAGAAGCCTGACACTGAAGAAGATGCAGCAATTAGGCCATTCAAGGTGGAAACTACAGAAGAAGAGCTGAGCGTAAGCAAATCTCTGTACAGGGGAAAAACAAATCAGAAATGGCCAAACAAATACAGGCCTTGCTGGAAGTATTTTTTACACTGAACCAATATGAAATATTTGTGAAAACGACTAGTGTGGAGGGCCTGGGGAAGGGACTTCCCAGTATTTCACATTCTGCTATATTATTTTGTTTTCAGCTGTTTGTCTCAAGACTGCTAGTAAATAAGCCTCCTCTGTAAGGCCTAATAAACATGAAAATCATATTACAGATTACCCAGCTGTGTTCCTCTTTGTGTACCTTCCTCTGCTTGACTGTGTAGACCAGAATACAAAGAATATCTTTGGTTTTGAAAGGAAAAAAAAGAATAATTTTATCTCATTTTCTTGAGTGCCTTATGTTTGCAGCTGCCTTGGATGCTAATTCTGTAATTTATGATCTACTCGGGTCAACAGTAATACAGTGTTAATTACAGTAAATACATGCATTGCAGAATTCGCTAGATAACAAGACCTTGATTGTGAATGCTTGTCAGGGATTGCACAATTTCATAGATCTCTATGGAGTAATCATTCAAATGATACTCCTGGGACTGCTCATATTATCCATTTACAATGGGTCTCTAGATCATTATTTTCTCAGTTAGGCCTGGATTTTTTAGGACTTTGTTGTCCTCCTTAGTAATAGCACTGGACACTCATTTCCAATACATCTTCTCCTTATATTGCAGACATAAAGCTACATAATTTATAACCTCAGGATTTTAGTGATACGCATTATTTGGTTTTAAAACAGCTACTGCAACATAATCTATCAGTAATACACTGTTTTTAAATAAATTCTTATGTAAGTAGGAATTATACTAAGTTACAATTTTTTTTTTTCCTGAATGTTGAGTGTGGACAAAAAACTTGTACATCAAAATGTGTCAAAGGCTTCATTTAAAAACCCATTTTCTGTACACGTGTTAATTGCAAAAAAAAACAACAAACAAAACACAACACCGAACTTAGGTACTATTATCTACCTGCTCAGTGTGAGGCATGAGTCAGCACATACACCCAACCTGTCTTAGTAAGTGTGAGTTGTCTTTATTGGAATGTGCTGCTCAAGTTTAAGCCCCACAGAGGCCTGAGCAGGGCAGGATTTCCAGATCTCAACTATTCCGTGGTTCTGCTTCAGGAAGAAGGGGCACTTGGCTGTCCTTCCCTGCTGAGTGATTCTGGACTGAATTTGCAGTATTGGCAGCATCCCCCATGACCATGAAGTGCAGTAGTGACCTCACATGATTTGGAAACGTTCACTCCAGTCTAGTTTCACCAACTCTTTAACTGTGTAAAATCCTCAGTGTTTCACAGTGAAGGAGGCCAGCAGCTTGGTCTGGGAAGGAGAGCAATGAGCATTCAGTGCATTCTCTGTGAGACTGGCCTCAAAGGTAGTCCTGGGAGCAACTTATCATAAAAAGGCAAGAAGACTTACGTTGTGAGATAATTTGATACTTTTGGTAGTTGGTTTGTAAAGTGCCCTATCTTGTATTCAACTGAAAAAAAAAAAAAAAAAAAAAAAAAAAACCAAAGAAAAAATTCACAAAAACTGTAATAATGTGATATGGAGGTGAATAGCATAAGCAAGCTTCTTCATAGCGCAGTATTGCTTTTTGGGTTCTATCCTCTGTGGCTATCAGCCTGGCAGACAGATTAGCCAGGGCTGCTAAAGAAAGCGAAGGTGTTAAGAACAGCTGTAACTGGAAGAGGAACAGAGAGCATCTGGAGGAGAACAAGGACTGAAAAAAAGTGATGGAGCATTGGTGAAAGGCAGAGTCATCATTGGAGACATTATTCAGACAGTGTTCTTTTTCCACTTAGGAATAATTAGAAACCATACACAGTAGAGCATAAGACAGCAGACACAAGTGCTTGTAACATCTCTCCCTTCTTTTCTTTTCCCTGTAGGACTTATTTAGAAGACTTGACCAGGCTAGATTCACTGAGCCATTGGAGGACAGTTGCTTCCATTATGGGATTAACTTGGCACATCTCAGGAAGGTTGTCTCCTACTGGAAAAACCAGTTCAACTGGAAGAAACAAGTTGAAGTTCTCAACAAGTATCCACACTTCAAAACCAAGATTCAAGGTATCTGGCTTTTTTTCTTAAAAATAAGCAGTAGTACATAATCCCATTTACAGGGATCTCAGAGTAAGAACGCTCTTGGCCATGCTGCATGAGCCTTCCCTCTGTGGCTGCCATAATGTGGATCCTTGCCACTGCTACAGCAGAAGTGAGAAACTACCTCATTGTAACTGAAACCCCTTAGGACAAACAGAATTTCCCTGTGCATGGATGGGTTGTCAGTTGGTGTTAAAGAGAGCCAAGTGCAAGCATTCGGAAATGGATTTGCATCTTGAGATGTAGCAATGTTCCCTGACTTGCATGCAATCATGCAAAAATACCCACAGATGCCACCTCTTGTTCCATGCAGCTCCCCAGCTGCTGCTGTCACGGTGATGCTGTCAGTCTGGCAGGATCATCAGCTGAGTGTGCTGGCTGATCATGTATATCCCTGCCTGGCAGGGCCAACGTGCCCTGCTGCACCATTTCATGCTCTCATAGACCTAGGAAGGCAGAATGCCTTTCCTTTAGAGTTGATGTGTTGCCAGGTCCAAGCAACTGCTTTGTCTTTTCATTCAAAATAGACACATTTTGAAAGAAGCCATTCAGTTAAGGTCTGCTATTACTAGAGGATGGTCAAACTGGATATTTTAAATACTTCAGTTAGGGATGTACTTGGGTGATTTGGTGATACAGCTACGGATTTAGGCAAAGCAGACAGTTGTTTTATGTGATTGTAAAAGTCACACTTGAGATTATGCAGTATTATTTTTACTTGCCCCTGTGAAAGCACATTATTTGAAATGGGGCAGTTAACCATAATATTTAAAATAAATTTTTGACCAAAAAAAGGAGGAAAAAGAAGTACCACCTGAGACAAGAAAGGAAAAAGAAGTTAAGAACAATGCCATGTATATAGCAACAAGAAGAGAGATTTGAACATTAAGAGTGATTGCCATGAAGGGACAAGATCAGACGTCGAATACTGGATCCTTAGCTTTTGTCATTGATTGAATGTTTTTCAGAGAACGCAGAAATCCACAGAATTGTAAGGAGGGGGATTCTCAACCAGTGAGAGAGGCTGGGATGAAGCAGAGTTGATGCAAGTGAAATGTGCTTAAATACATTATAAAATGAAGCATTCAGGCTCCACTAAGAACAAATTATTGTTTCCTGGAAAGCAGAGCCCTGAATGGATTTGAAGAAAAGCAGTTAACCTGTAGGTCCTAATGCAACACTGTATGAAGTCCACTGGTATATTGTAAGGATCATGGAAAAAAAAAAATAGAGCTGCAATTTTTACCTTCTTGCTTTACAGAGACCAGGCTGGTACAAGAACGTAATTTTCTATTTTAATTTATCAAAAATATACTGAAAGGCTTGGATAAAAGGTAGAGTGGAATCAAGAAGTTGAACTCTTCAACTGGTAGCAACATGTTTTTCAAATCCTTGATTCAGCTTAGTTAGTTCATCAAAAGTTAAGAAGTGTGACCTGATCACAGGCCTCCAGACAGAGAATGCATAGTGATGGCTTTTAAAATTCCTTTTGCTCTAATGTTAAGATCAAGGGCTGGAGAAAGAAACTAGACATGTTGAAATGAGAAGTCAAGCACAGATAAAATAAGGAAAGTGATTAATGCCCCCAAACAAACAGCTGCTGCTTATGATGGATTCCTTATCTCTTGCTGCCTTCAAGTTGCAACTGTATGCCTTTGAGGAAGAAAAATCTGTGACTGACTGAAACTGGTGCCATATAGGAATATTTGGGTAAAATTCAAAGGCTCTTGGTCTTGATGATGTAATAGTCTTGTCTGCTTTTAAGCTGAGTCACAGTGTTAGCAGTGGTAGATTGCTTCCCTTCTATGTCTTATTTTTACAATTTATTTTAAAGCAGAAAGATGACACCCTGATTTAGGTGCTGTGATGCTTAACTGCTTTAAGCTTCTTGGGTAACACGAATCCAGAGAGGTGCAGGGTACTTGCATGCTCACACCAACAACAACTCAGAACAGATTTATTCAGAATCTGTTGTGTAATTAGTTTCAGCATCACAGCAAACTCAGGCATGTTAATTTTTTATTTTTTTTCCCCTCCAGGCATTGATATCCATTTTGTTCATGTAAAGCCTCGTTTGCCTGAGGGCCAGTCTGCAAAGCCATTGTTAATGGTTCATGGTTGGCCTGGCTCATTTTACGAATTTTATAAAATTATCCCTCTCCTGACGGATCCTGCCAGCCACGGCCTCAGCAGTGAACATGTATTTGAAGTCATTTGCCCCTCTATCCCTGGATATGGCTTCTCAGAGGCACCTCACAAAAAAGGTAAGATGTATAAGAAGAAACTGAACTAACAAAAGCCCAGACTCACAGCGAGATAGCCTCTGCTGGCAGATGGTAACTTCTGTCTCTTCTTGTTTTCCCAGCGTAGAAGCAGTTTTCACACGTCACATGGAGAGAGAGAGAGATGAGTGAGACTTCAGGTGTCACCATTAATTAGTTTCAGAAGTAATTTATAGATCATTTAGAAAGGACTATACAAAGTTATGAAGTGAAAACTCATGAATAAGACAGTTTCTAGCTATCGTTAAGATAAGACTGTTCTCACAGAGACAAAATGGAAACACGTTCGCTGGGCAATACCAAGTGTCTCTGACAGGACTCAGCTAGAGTATGACCGTGGTTTAGAAGGAGTCCAGCAACCCCTTAGTGGGCCAAATGCAAGGAGAACAGATGAGGTTAAGGGAGTCTGTAATGAAGGCTAGGCTTCCTCCTCTGGACCTTACCTAGACAATGTGACAAGGGCTTCCACACACTGTTGGACAAGTGAGGAAAAATGGACTTGTATCTTCTTAGGAATTTGACAGGGAGAATAAATGCTGTACATTCAGAAGTGCAGCTGAAATAAATGCAATTTTTTTTTTTAATTGCAGGCTTTGATTCTGTAAGCGCTGCTTCTGTATTTTATGAACTGATGCTCAGACTGGGATTCCACGAGTTCTATGCACAAGGTGGTGACTGGGGCTGGCTCATCTGCACTAATCTGGCCCAGATAGCTCCCAAGTGAGTACTCATTTGATACACTGCTCCACAACTCGTGTATAAAGCTATTTTATTCTTTAAATAGCTATTGCTCACAGACTTTACAGTGAGAGTGACAGAGCACGGGAACAGGCTGCCCAGAGATGTTGTGGAGTCTCCTTCCCTGCAGATATTCAAGATCTACCTCAGCACTTTCCTATATGATCTACTGCAGGAGAACCTGCTTTATCTGGGAGGAGGTTGGACTTCATCTTCAGAGGTCTCTTCCAACCCCTACAATTCTGTGATCCTGTGTGACTTGACTGTTCTAAACCAAGTCCTTAAACAAGCGAGTACTGTGCAGTTTTACTCCTCAGTGCTCTGTGCAAAGCAGTGATCCAGAACTGTACCCCAGCACAAACAGTTGGGCAGTAGCTTTATGATGGTACCAGAGAGACTGAAATGGTATGAGTACTTATACCAATAGGAGGATTTGGGGCTTAGTAGCTAGGTTGTATGCTGACCACTGTCACTTTGACTTGTTTTTGTCTGAAAAGTAACATTGCAAAGTGCAACCAAGGTCACAAGCAATGATGTAATTGGGAAACTGGAATTAAAGGATGCCCATGTCTGTATATTTTACGTGTCACTTTTTATATACGTACATTTATATATGTAATCTATTTTATATAGGTTATAGATTAGTAATATAACACCTAACAACATTTATATCTATCAAAGCATCATAAAATGTTATATTTCACATTTAATGACTTTGAATCATATTTTATTTCAGTAATTTGTGGAGGCTTTTTCTGTTTCTATTTTTAGCCATCTGAAAGGTCTTCATTTAAACCTAGCCTCAGTTACAAACATGGGGTTCACCCACCTGCTCTCCATTCTCCTGGGCCGCTACCTTCCAGGGCTCTTTGGTTTCCACGAGGAAGATGTCAGGCGGATGTTTCCCTTCTTGAAAAAAGGGCTCTACAGGATCTTGGCGGAGTCTGGCTATGCTCACATACAGGCTACAACACCTGATACTGTTGGTAAAGAAATAAACAAAAACACTTAATTTTAATTTTAGCTGTAATGTCATACAAACAAAACACATTGTTGAAATACGCAGAAGATGAGTGTTTTTCATGAAAATGGAAGTAGGAAAGATAGAGGTTTTAAACAGCAGGTTCTTCTTCTGCGTGCATGTAAGCCGTAACGGACTAGGAGGGCGGTTGGAATGAGATGGTCTTTGGAATGGCTCTCAGCCCAAGCCATTCTATGGTAGATGGGAATCTAGTATTAAACTCACTTCTGCATACAAAAGGGATACATCTGCACATCAAAAGCAAGCACCCTCTAAGTGCCACTGACCTCATTTTCAGTTTTCCTAAATAAAAATAGCATAATACTTTTCCACATCTGCTGCCACTGGGGACTGTAACTGTATTACAAATGCAGCTATGCTGAGAACAAAAGACAGTTTCTTTACAGAGAATCAATCACAGTCAAAAGATGTAAACTCCAAAAAGCTTTTAGCTCTGTCAGCATGTAAGCTAGTTTATTTATAGGCATAAGTAATACCTGAAAGATAAAATCAAATTTGGTTCTTACTCATTGCTATGAATCACTTGCAGACTTTCAAGAAAATGAAATGTGTATTCCTATGACTGTTCTGCTAGTCACTCAGATTGCTTAACTGTTTTAACTATTAAGTGTTTCTATTTTAAAAGCATTTTTTGCAGCTGAACTGAAAAACTGAGTTAAGAATACTAAATGTGTTTTAGTTCAGTGCAGCAGGACTCACTATAGGTTTTAATAAAAACAGAGCTGTAGAAACTATTTTTTAATGTCCTTTCATAAACTTAGCTACAGAAACAGGTGCATTCTAAAAACGTTGGCAAAATAATAGTTTTATGGATTTAAAATAATTTGGCTTGTTTTGAGTTGTGATTTCCAAAAGTTATCAATTTCTAATTACTTGTTTGCCTTAAGAGAAGACAAGGAAGCTGGCACAGGTGAGCTTTCTCTTGTGGTTTTCTGGCCAATTCTGGTCCCTAGCTGTGATCTGTGGTCTGCCACAGCAGACTGTGTGGACATTACAGACTGGGAACCAGCAGTAAGTTCACGTTCTGAGAGGTGGTGCAGGAGTAATTCAGAGCACAGTGAAGAGAAGGGGAACAGCAGAGTGGAAAACCTCCAGGGAAAATGACACCCAGGAGAAGGAAGCTGAAAGGAGCTGAGAGAAGCCCAGCCAGGGAGGCTGCAAAGGTCTTCCTCAGTATTCTGGTGGCACATGGTATGACATGGAGCTGTCCTAAGCAGGGAAGTCATTTCTGACTTTTGGCTGATACAAGTATGTTGGCTGTTTCTGAGATGGCTTTTGATCAGACTGGCTTGCATGAATCTGGTTTTATACTTGCATGAAGTGTGAGTTCGTTCTCAGATGAAGAGGCAGTGCCTGTATGCACAGTACTGTGAGGATCAATGTAAGTTCTATCTATGTGTAAACTGATGTACTCTCCTTTGTTCCCACCAAAGTGAAGTATGTGAGAAGTATATTGCTTGTGCAATTCTGCACGCAAAATTAGCTTTTTGGATCACTTAGTATCTGTTACAAGTGTTACTTGTTTGTTAACTGAAACTCAACTAACACATTTAAATAGCTGTTATAGGTAAAGTTGCTAGCTGTAGTATTAGTAGTCTTACAGCACAGTTAGGTTGCACAAGTGGAACTTCAAATAGATTGCCGTATCTCAGGAAAACCTTTTTCTAAGACTTTTCTGAGCAGCTTGAACAGTTTATGGTCCCTGTTTCATGGCACTAGGACGTATTAATAAAGTTCCAATTACATGTGTGGTTTTTTCCAATCCAAACAAAACAATTGTAAAAGTTATATTAAGACTTATTCTACATTAAGGCACTTTGCTTTTGCTAGTGTGGAAGGCGGACCTTTTAACAAAGCTTTGCCCTTCTTTAATTGCTTACTAATAACGCTTAAAAAGTTTTTGCTATTAGACAATGGTGTAAATTCTTCTGGTCGTGTGTAGGCATGTAGGATTTGGCCCTGTAGTACTGTTTAATACTTGCCAACTTCCAGATTAATGGAAGCAAACCCCTCTTGGCACATACTGCTTAATCTTATTAGCTTACAAAGAAAAAAAAAATTAAAAAACCCAAACCAGCAGAAATCCAACACTTACATCAGTTTAAAAACATTCAGTATGAGCTAATTTGGAGTCTGCTGACTTGCAGGTACTGTGTTAAATGATTCAACAATAAATGGCTCTGACTTGTTCTATTAATCTATTCAGGAACACAGGTGCTGGAATAGCTTTGTAAAGTTATTTCTCCTGTACTATAGTGGGCAGCATCTAAAACAGCCTGAGAACAGCAGTAGAACATCTCTTTTTAGTTAAATTTCCCTCCTCCTTTTCAGGCTGTGGTTTGAATGACTCTCCTGTAGGACTGGCTGCATACATCCTGGAGAAATTTTCTGTGTGGACCGATCCAGAATTCCGTGACTTAGAAGATGGAGGACTTGAGAGGTAAGTGCTATTTTGGATGAGGTGACTAAGCCTCAAGTCAAAGCTAAACAAATGTCTATCACATCTCATAAGGAGCTTGCAGACACTACAAATGGTGCAGTGCTGTACTTCCCAGTTTGATCTCCTACAAAGAGACACATCCCACAGCTTCTGTGGAATGAAAACCAGCTTAAGTGGAAGTACGGTGTTAGGACAGACAAATGAAAACTTAACCTGTACTAAGATGCTGGAAAACACAATTCAAGTTTCACTTTAATATTAATATTTAACTGTTCTGTGAACTTGCTTTAAATTAATTAGTATTGCTTCATCTATGTACAGTTTGCTAATAAGAGATCACATTTACTCTGAAGTAAAAATCTGAGATAGCTGAAGTTCCCTTTGAAAATTGCTGAGGTATTTAGCAGGAATTGAACAAACCAGCATTTTACAAAAGCATCCAATGAAAATGAATTTGCATAGAATGTTTTCACTGCAAACAGCTTACAACTTGATACTGAATTTGCACTAATTATTGCATATGTTGGAGTACCTGCAATTCCTGTACTGAAAGCTTATGGTAGCATTTTAAATAATGAATAATAGGGCAATCTGCTTTATGGGCTGTGCTGCTTCTATTCTCCCAGACTTGGACAATATAGACAGCTATGCTGGAGTCTGTCTTCCTTGTACAAGTTAAAATTTCAGTTTCCAGTTTGTGTTTGAAAGCCTTTAACATGTTTATTTGGCCACTGACAGGAATGGGGGAGTTAACACACTTCCTTTCTCCATTTTTTATCTCAATGAGTTAAACAGTTCTTTCAACAAAACCAAAGTTGAAGTCCTTATAACTAAATACTATTTTGCACTACTTAGTAACTAAGAAATATCTGGGCTTACCTGTTCAGGAAGTTTAACCTGGACGATCTTCTCACCAACATCATGATCTACTGGGTGTCAGGCTGCATCATCTCCTCAATGCGTTTCTACAAAGAAAATATTCAGAAAGGAATAGGTACACAGAAACATGAAAAGTAAGTGCTTTTTTTCTTTAAATATTTTGGTTTGGATTTAATTCTGTGTTTGCCGATAAGTTGTTTGTGTCTTGTGGTTGCTGCAAGTTCATGAATGCAGAGGTAAACCTGCCCTGAGGTATGTGCATCCACAGCTCACTGCTATGGTATTTATTTAGCTGTGAAATTATTCTCCCAGGAAGCTGACTCAGTTTTTGAACAGTTCTTGAAGCTACTGTGGCTGCACTGTGGGCAGTACCCTGTTCCAGTTCTGCCTACATGAGATGAGCTGTACAGAACTTCTGCATGCCTAGAGGAAGGAGTCTCAAGAACCTATGTCAGAGTAGGCATCCTCTTCTGTCTAAATCTTAAAATCTTGGTCACTCCAGACAAAGCAGCTCACGTGTATGGGATATTTAGGCCCTCAACATATTATCTGTGTATAACAAGCATGGAGACTTCCACTTTAAGGTACTTTTCCCTTCAAATGCAGTTGTTTCTCTTTACTTCCTCGTGTAGAAAATATTCTGTAGAGCATATTCATGTCAGTTAAAAGCAAGACCTGTCTATGGGAGTATGCTTTACAGGACAAAATCTCACGGTAAGAAATGTTTTCTCTGAGCTAGTCCAGATTTATTATTATTGCTTTCCCTCTTCTCACCTTCACCTTGCAGCCACCATTCAGATTCTTCTCCTCAAACCCTCCCGTCGTCCTGACAGGCTCAATATGTTCTAGTTTTAATTTGCACTGTAAATTTCTCTTCAGCCCTTGTCAATTTGCTTTTCCTCCCAATACATTACTCTTGAGCTCTGATTGCAGCATGAGGAAACTTTATACTCACTGCCTCCTGTCATGGATTCCTTACAAAACTGCCATCTGTATCAGCGTATGCAAGAAGTTAGTCTTTTGGCATTTTCCCCCTCAGAAACAGGAGTTTCTCTAGAATTCAAATTCAAGACCTGGAAGTCAGCTTTACTTGCCTAGTAGGTCTGTCTGACTGTTGAAGAACAGCATTTTCAAGGGTCTTTCCATTTCTTGCTCAGTGAAGTGTATGAAAGATAAAATTATTCTCTCTTCTCTCTCAGGCTCACAGTACAAGTACCTACTGGCATTGCCTCCTTTCCTAATGAAGTCATGCACACACCCCAGGCTTGGGCCCAGAAGAAATACACCAACATAGTTTCCTTCCACTTCATGCCTCGAGGTGGCCACTTTGCAGCATTGGAGGAACCTGAACTTCTTGCTGAAGATATTCTACAGTTTGTTGGGAATGTAGAGAAAGAGAAACTCTGGACAAAGAAAAGAAAGTAACTGCCCTTAGGAAAAGGAGGGTAATTGATTATAGTTTAGCACATGTACAGGCCTTAGTAAGCCTACTGTAATCAGTGTAATTAGATCTCACTCTCGACCAGGTGTGAGAGGACAGCAAGAAAAATGAATGATAGCTAGATAAAATGCAGCTTTTGAAAACTTAGATCTGCTTATTTTAAAATGCTTTAAATTTTCTTAGCAGCTAGGCTAAGAACATAGCATGAAGGTGGTTTGGTTATTTTCTCCATCTCAGCAGAGACTTCTCAAATCTGTTCTGTAACACTACTGCCTCATACATAGAAATTGAAAAATAGACCTTCCCACTAATTATGCTCAGTTTAATTGTTACTAACAGCTTTTCTCCATGACAGCAGTAAAAATTGAGTTGGTGTATGTGAGAGATTCCTCACATAAACAATTGGGAACAGCCTAACAAGACCTAACTGCATCCATTAATCAGCATTGATCTACAGTGCCCAGTAAGCCAGCCAGCTGGCTGCCTTTCTCTTACAGCCTGTGCTGTTAAGTGGCTTCCTGGCTGCAAGAAAGCTCCACTCCCCTGCACCGGGCTCTCCCAGGAAAACAGTGTGTGAGGAACAGCTGAAGCATCAGCTGAGTGCATGAGCCACATCGGCTCCCATAGCTTGAACCAGGAGGAGGAGCAGGGATAGAAGTAATTATATGCCAAGCTACTTCTGCATTGAATTTCTGCTCTTAACTAAAATGTAAATGTAAAAGCCCTGGACAGGATCAAGACACAGTAGCTTTGCACTGCTTCTGCAGGGTATTGTAAACACCTCTTGTTAAAGAATAAAACATTGATTAACTTGAAACTACAAGGAACACGCTTTAAATTTTGAATAATACATACATAAAACAAATGTTTGTATGTCTTTGAACAGGTGAGATTTTGCTTAGTGACAGCAAAAGTAAATGTCAAATTAGAAAATATTGATTCTGTATTGTATCTGTTACAGAAATCAGGTTGAAGGCAAACAGCTACAAGAAAATTGAATTTGAAAGGCTGAGTATCTTTACTTAAAACAATCCCCAGTGAGTGCAGCTGAGCTTCAGGCACTCTTAAACAGATGAGTGATTTCAGAATGGTTTTGTTCTCCCATCATTTCTGATATACTTCCTTCCTTATGCTTGCAGGGTAAATATAATCCATTAATAACACCTGTGTAGATTAGTTTTATTTTACAGTATTAATTGAAATGGAAATTGTTAAATAAGTTACTGCTCCTTCCCACAGTTTGATTTGGGGGAAGGAACACCGATGCTGGGCACCATCTGAATCTGAGGGCTCAAAGCCACCTCATTTGGCGTGACAGACTGCTTGTGGACCAACTTTGACCATTTTTCCAAGTAGAGACAAGAACTCTCACTACCTGTACTCCAGCCTTCTGTGTTTCTGCAGAGAAAAACACAGGAGCTCTCAGGTGTCCCTGCAAGACTTTACTGCAGTGCTACTTTAGACCTTCAGGCTGTATGTGAACTCTTTAACACAGCTGACTGCTTCCAGGTAAGTAGCAAGCACTAATTCTATGTATAGTTGTAGCTGATTTCATTAGACAAAATTCATGTTCTCATCTGCTAAATATTGAGGTTTAGGCCGGTGTGAAGAAACATGAAAGAAAATACAGAATTGTTCAGGTTCAGTGTTATCAAAACATGGCTTATTCAGAAGGAATGGGCTTACCTCTGACAATGACAGCTGGTCATAGGTCCTGGGCTCCCTCCTGCATTAATCCTTGATCTCTGGCCATTTGTTTTTGTCTTACTTCTCTCTCTTACACGGCCTTGTATTTCAGAGCTGGAGATCATCCTCTCTCATCTTTAACACACATGCAGACATCTGCTATGGTGCTAGGGAACACTGCCATACACAAATATAACTGAATACTTCCCTAGAGGCTGCTCAGTTTCAGTGCAGATAAAGTAAGTGGGAAGGAAGTTGGCTACATGATACCCAGCAAACCCTTTTTCAGATGTAAGTAGAAGGCATGAAGCATTTTCCATCTTCTGTCTCCTTTTCTGGAGCAGATCTCCTTGAAGGGGACAAACCTCAGTGAAAAGAGGCACATCAGGGCTCACTTAGCAACATTATGTTACAGCACTCATCCAGCTCAGGCACCAGAAAAAAAAGAAAAAAAACCAAACACCCTTAAACCCTTCTACTTCTAAGTGTGCCTCACAATGCTCAAAGGTAACAAACACATGCTAAGTGAGCATGTCCTTGCCCCACTCTACATACCAGGTAAGTGCATTTCAGCCAACTACAAATTAGCTGTCCTTACTGCCTGTTTGACTTAGCACATAAAAAGTCATAGAAATTAAATCCAGCATGAAAATGGGTTTGATTGACTTCTACTTGAAAGAAAGCAAGCAAAAAAGACATAAAAGGATATAGACTTCAGAAGTTAAGAAATGGTGGGTAAGCACCTGTTACATATCAAAGATTGCTCTGAATTCTAATGTCACATTTCTCAAACCTTAAACCCATAGCAATCAGCAGCTGCTGTTCATCACCTGCTTACCCACACCTTGATAGAAACAAAGCTGAATCCTGTGGCAATGTGCAAGAGAGCCAAATTCAGCTATGTGCCAGCCATAAAGCTTGTCATCATTCCCCTCCCCTTTAAAAAAAAAAAAATCACCTGTTTTTAGCAAAATACAGCCAATTCCACTGCCTGTAGCACAAGGTTTAATACTAATTAAGTGTCTGTGGGTTACTGACAGCATCTGCATCTCTTCCTGCAGGCAAGAACTCCCCCAGGAGAGTGAAGTTTTAGTGAAAACTTTTAGTTCCTTTTAGTAAGTAACACCGTGAATCATATTAATGCAATTGTAATAAGTAGTAAGTAAAAACCTGTGCTTTGTGATACTTCAGTGAGTCAGCAGGGTATCATTAGAGTCTCCTCTAATGAGGCCAAATACCCTGCCATAAAATACCCAGTTATTGGGCTGGCTGATCTGTTGCTGGGGAATAAGGCTCTCTGAAATAGAAGCTACATCCTTGAGGAGAACTCAGAATATGATGATGCTTAAAGCATTTTGTTCTGCTGAAGGGCCATTTCTTGGTGAAATTTCCATTTCTGAGCCATAGTTCTTCTAAAATCTCCGCTCAATGAAATTACTATTCCTCCTTAAGCTGCTCCAAAGCATACATCTATTCCTCACTGAAAACAGAAATAGGTGACCAAACCCTGCTTTTCAGGCACTACAGGCTGTGAAGAGTCCAGATGAAAATTTCAAAGCCAGAGCAATGCCACTGAAAATAAGCAGAACTTACTTTTCAAAGAACTTCAGTTAGGAGATGGAATATACTTGTTTACAGAACAGGAAAACATTTTAAATCATCACTTTTTCATACACTCCAGCAAAACTCTCCCCCACCACAACCAAATTCGACTTCTAATTTTTAAACAACAAATCAAAGTCCTGAAAATCCAAGCCACTGAATGCTGTCTGTATACCTCTGCAGTTAAACAAGACTTCGTTCACATCAAGCAAAAAAGTCAGTCTTACTCAGAGTGTGAGTTAAAAACAGCGTGAATAGACCCCACACTGTTTACACCAGAAAGGAATTTAAACCATCATTTAGTGAAAAATAAAATCTGTTAAATCCAGCTTAATGACAGTGCTTAAGGGGCCCCATTCATCACCACCACATCAGCAAAGAGAAGGATTTGTCCGCTCAAGGCAGTCAATCAAATGCACACAGTGTTTTGAAGTACAATACATAATATGCATTACATGAAGATACATTCTTGTCTGTAAGAAGAGTGGAAACATCTCTCTGGCTGTTGTAGGAAGAGACAAGGAATAAATTCATATTGATTTCAGGCTTATTTGAAAACACTGAGAAATGATGCCATTTGTTTGCCTTGCTGCGATAGCACTTGAAAGAACATAAGTCACACCAAAACCATCCATCTTGCTTCAGATTAGTTCTCTTCTGTGGAAGAAGTATCCTGTGCAGTGCCAGACAGCCCTGGGGGTGTTAGGCCTATGCTACCAGAAAACATAGTCCCATTATGACTGGCACTGGTTATCTGGAAACTAATCTAGGCTGTGACAGCTCATTCCCCTTGTAGTCTGAGCTCCAGTCTTCAGAATCCCCTCCCAACTGGATTTTAAGATATTTAGAAGGATGCTCATGCTTCCTGTGTTTAATAACTGAGTATAATATAATATCTGGTTAATAGCTGTAGTTTTGAAAATGGGAGGAACAATGAGATTTTCTATTTAACTGGCAAATTTGCATCTCTTTAAGGATAACCCCAGTGTGGTAGATTCACACCACCATTTCATACCACTCAAACGGTACAAACAACAGCACGTGATCACTGCAAAGAGAGTATAACACAAAGAAAAGGTGTATAGAAATGCAGGAAGACCAAACCATGTACAACCACTCAGCTACTGAATCGAACATCAAAATGACAACCTCAACTACATGTGAAAACTGACTTGTGATGTTCCAACAGCACAAAAGAGGTGCAAGGAAAAAAAACAGACTGCCTCACCTTGTCTACTCTGCCCCAGGGCTGAGGGGTGGACTCTGCCCTGTGCTGGGATCCATCTGTCTGCCTTGCTCAGCAGCTGCAGCCCCTTGGTCTGGGGGATGGACGGGCCCTAGGGGCAGGAACAGTAGAGGAGACAGGTGAAAAAAAGCACACCCAGTGCCCCAAAATTCTTCCCTGTCCTTGATCTGGCACTGGCATCCAGTCCACATCCAATGCAAAACCACCTTCTGCCCATCCTGCTGATGCTGGCTACCAGAAAAATACCCTTCCTTTTCAAGATGCTTCATTCCTAGATCCATGTTGCAAAAGGGGATGCAGATATGTTCTGCCCAGAGGTACTCAAGATAAGAGATGTCAATCTCTCCCTGTCCAAATGGATCTGAAAGGCCTGGCCCAGCTTCCACCTCTCTCTGCTTTCTGGACAGCAGCCCTCCCTCAGCACAATTTCAGGAATAAGACACTTGGGCTGCAGCTCCACTCCCCGCTGGGCCTAAGCAGTTCCATTCTTTCTGGGGATATAAGACCATCACTGCCTTCTCACCTCTGCTCAGAATGCAGAGGTTAATCATTCAGGATGTAGTCTAAGAATTTATTTTCCAGCAGTTATTAAGCTCATTTTCAACCAAGTCTGTACTGTTCGGGTGGTTTTGGATGAAAATATATTTGCAGCTCCTGAGTTCTAGGAACTCTCATGCAGAATCAAGGGAGATGAGGTCTGTCCATACTTTTTTGTCTCACTGTTTGTTTATATCACCCACAGGTTTTTCTGTGGCTGTTTAAGCTTTTTATAGTAATCAGAAAGAACCCTTCGTGTTCCAGAGAAACAAGAGACAGATTAAGTAATATCTCATGCAAAACTGAGCAGCAGAACCCACTGCAGAACAGAGATATCAATTCTCTTAACCTCACCATTCCGTCTTCCTTTTCAGGAAAAGTAACAGTAATTATTGCCCAAATGAGTCCTCCTAGAGGCACAAAGCAATTAGTTCTCTATTTTTGCACTTCCCAAGGAATAAGCAGATTTCTAATTTCTGGTTTCAGAGTAGATTTAATTCTTCCAATTCTAGGAATAATTTTGAAACAACAGATGTAAAACATGGAAGAGTAAGAAAAGCTTACTCCATTCTTTAAAGCGAGACCCTTCTCATAAAAAAAAATAACAACAACCTTGTGCCTCCAACCAAATTACTGTTCTTAGCAATTCTCTAAATCACTTTCTGTTCTATTTTGGAAATAGCTGCTGGTTTAATTTCTATACAGATGAAAAAAATCAAAATACAGCTGATCTGCCTTGGGCAAGAAAAATTTAAAATTTAAAGTCTTAACATGAAACACCTTCACTTGAAGCAAGTTGGTGCTCTACATTTCAGCAGAGCTGACTGTAACAAAGGCAATTGATCTGAAAAGCCAAATATAAATCAACAGTAAATGCATGGAAAATTTTCATATAGAAAGAAGAGCTGAGTGCAAAAAAAAAATTAATAAGTCTTCCCTGTGCTCTCGGCCTTCCTCTACTGCAACTTATTTTTTTTTAAACATCTGAGAAGCATAACAAATATTAATGCCTATTAAAAATAGCCACTAACTTCTATCACAAACCTTCACCCCTTTGTCTCACTACATACAAACTGGAAGTTCACAACCACACAACAGTAATGGCTTGATACGGCAACTGACTGACTCCTGCAGGAGTCCCTTCTACTACACGTAAGATTTCCGGAATTCCATTTTAAAGATTGGTTTTGTCATCTTCATTAGCTGTTAACCAGCATTTAATTAGCCACTGAGTCTAGAAACAGATATAAACATTTCCATCACTCCTCGGCTAGTTACCGTCCCACACATTCCTACTTGAATATTATGAAGAGATCTAGTACAGAGAGGTGAAAGATATCGGACGCTGCAACCACTGTCCTGTGACTTCTCAGAAATCCTATTCTACTTCAAAACCTAATCTTCAGTTTGTAGTCATAAAGATAAAAGTATTCCAAGGCCCTAAAATGACACTTATCACATCTACATTATATGATAGGCTGTGATACTTATGTGCTCAAGCAGGGTCCCCTAGAATACATGACTCAAATGTGTCTGGGTAGGTTTTCAGTATCGCCAGGAAAGGAGACTTCACAGCCTATTTGGGCAACCTGTTGCAGTGCTGTCACCCTCACAGAGATTTTCCTCATGTTTGTATGGAACTTCCTGTGTTCCACTTTGTGTCCATTTCCTCTCATTCTATTGCTGCGCATCACTGCGAAGAATCCAGCCCCATCATTTTGACGCCTGCCCTTCAAAGGGAGGAGACTGAGTCTGGAAATAAGGTTAGCTTGCGGCATTAGTGAAGTCCTTACTCAACACCAGAGTATTGCTTTCCACTGACCATAAAAGTTGGCCTTGAGGTAGCAATTTCAATCCATTCAAACCTAGGAATATCAGTTACACCAGAACTTCCCTGAGGCATTGGGAACTAAGCTGCCACAGAAGAGAACAAATCCTCCACTGCAAAAACAACAAAGTTTGCTGTCAGCCAGGAATCCAGTCACCACACTGCAGGTCCCTGGTTGAAAGATCAGTAACAAGGCACTTTGAACAGGGAGAAGCAGCTTCAAATACCCCAACAGTTACATCAGAGAACCGCATTCATTCTTTCATCAATGGAATTAAAAGCTAATTGCAGTATATGCAATAGACAGACAGCTGATCTTTCTATACGTTCTCTCCAAACAACAAATTCTTACCAATTCTGCTGACAAGTCAAGATAACCCAAGAACTCTATCTGAGCACAAACATTTGGGAAGCTGCACTTGTTGAGATGCTATGGCTTAACCAATGAGATGTCAGATGTGCAGAAAGAGTTAGGAGATAATCCACAAAGTCAGAAATTAGAGAGAAAAATGTTCTATTATATGACCCAAATTTCAGTGCCTTCATGTCCAGCCATTTCCTTTCCAGTTTGATCTGGCTGACAGCTGCCCTCATAAAGAACTTCAGCAACTCTGAAATATCTGAAACAGGCACTTGCAGCTGTTACAGACAGGTGACAAGCAAAATCCTTCCAAAAAGTCTTGTCCAGATTAAACAGAAGAAGAATTTGCAGAGCCACTTAAAGAAAACGGGCACCTGTCTTCTTAGAAAGCCATGGCCTTGGCCATCATATGGAATTAAAATGTATGTTTCCTTGCACTGTTGCAATTCAGAGACAAAAAAGTATTTTCTCTGAACTCAGTGGAACTGTATTCACATTAGTGACAAAAAAAAAACAAAAAAAAAACACATCTTCAAATCTTCCTGTGCTTCTCACATTACTTTTGGTAGGAGTCAGGGGAACAGTTATCTGTGATCCTCTGCAGGCCTTAAGATTAGCCCAGCTTCTTGAAAACCATTTATTTTAAAGGTATGGAACAGTTTTCAGTGTGCTGTTAGTTACCTGTGGGCATGCAAAGCTTCAGGGAATGGATTCCTGTGAAGAGACAGACAGAATACAACCTTATGCTGCACACAAGCACATAGAAACTCAGCCAAGAGATCTGCTCTTGGCTCAGCACATAGGAAAAGCCCAAAGGAAGACAAGGTATGAACATACGCAAATGAGAAATTAAAACACATCCTCAACACCTAAATGGAGGTTATAAGAGGGCAGACAAACCAGATAGAGCTTAATCTGTACATACACCCAAACTGGCACAGAGCTAGGTAGTGTCTAAAGATGCCCAGCTGTGTGTTGTTTTTTGTTTTGTTCTCTCTAGTATGGAAGAAACTTAGTCTTTGCAGAACTCAGCTGAATTGCACAGATATCACAGATGGGCTCAGTTCTTCAGCTTTTCAGAGCTCATGTCCTCAGCTGGGTCAAAAGAATCCCATCAACCACTCCACAGGGCTTATTCACATTGACCATCAGACTACCTAGGATTCACATTCCAAAGAAGCTGTTACAACGTAAGCAAGGGCTTTGCAGGAGATGAGGCATGGGGTAGCAGCCATTCCAACTGAGCAAGGCAAGGCAAACAGCAGGCACTGGATCTCAGCAAATATGGCTTCTGGGAGCTGCAATCAGTAACTCCAGCTGGGCCATTTGCTTAGGCTTTCTGCCAAAGGGATTTATAAAAAGCACAGTAAAGAATGTGCAGTGGCTTTAAATATGAATTTCAAATACAGTGCAGCCAATATCCACATTTGTCAAGGCTTCCATCCCTCATATTTCTCCAAAACTCTGCAAGGAATGCAAGGATTTTCTCCTGCTGATCTAATTTGATCTTCTCAGAGATATCTACCAGCATGAAGGTGTATATTTGGACCAGTGCAGTTTATTATTTCCAGATCTCAGAGACAGAGACCCACATGACTCTAGATAAAAAAGGGCAGCCTGAGAAATCTGATAGACCAGCCCTTAATTTGTGTGCTGCTACACAAGGAAGCATTGTGCTAATTTACTAGAGGATTACCCCAGCCTTTACTCAAATGAGAGCAAGTCCTAACGTCATAGGTACTTCCATGAGCTTAACTGCAGCAGATTCCAGTGGTAAAGACAAGACAGGTGAAACATGCAGGTTGTTTCCACATCAGATACGTTAGGTGGTTCCTTAAAGGCCAGCAACAACTATTTAGCAACATAGAACTTTCCATTACCTAATAGGTTTTCCATTTTCTATAATCTGAAGCATGTTAATGTGACTGGAATTGAGTTTATTCAAGTTCACAAGAGAGCTGGCCCTGTTACTGCTCCTGCACATTCTGATTTTATGCCAGCCACAAGCAGCTTGGTCACCAAGGTTAAGCAGCCTCTGAACACAAAAAAAGAAATTCAATAGCCAAAGAGATTTTGTCCTTCATATGACACATAATTTTACAGTTCATATAGAAAGCCATTTGTTCAAAAAATGTTCTACCACAGAACATAAGAACACCCCAGTACCCCCAGATCCACTGCAGACAGGTCAAGTGGATCATTTATTTGCTTTCACAATTAGTATACTTTTAAGTGTCCACTGCTTCTGTAGACTTGCTACAGTAACCCATCCCATACAGGAGTGCTTATGAACGACTGAACTTCTAATCAAATTAATGAAACAGACTCTGTCTCCACCTTCTGTCCTCACAGCTGTATGAAACAGTCAAGAGACAAAAATATAGTCCGAATCCCAGCCTTACATGCCAGTATGTATTCAGGGTACACTAAGACCACAATTGCTAAACAAGCAGAAGTAAAAAAAAAAAAACAAACCAACAAATCACACCACCCTGAAAAGTCCCCCCTCACTAAATTATAATACTAAAGTGACAGCATAAAGAAAACTGGTGCAATCTGTGCCATTGCCAGGCAGGACTTCTCACTTACCTCTCTTGAAGGAGTTATACGCGTGTCTAAATACCAGGATAGGATTGTCACCAGGGCTATCAGAGCTCTGCAGGGTCTTTCTAACAGCATGGCAGGTCTCCCACTCTGCATTTGTCCAAATCACTGGTCCCAGGAAACTAGAGGCCATCCTGTAAGACACTAAACATCTGCACACATTTATCTGTGGCACAAATTTTGCTCCAATCATACAGTGCTGCTGCTTCACAGATATACCAATAAAGGTCACTTTCAGGATCTAATAATTTAGCAGTGAGCAGGGTTTCAGAATGTCAGAATCATTTTCCTACCCACAAGTCACAAAGATTCATCCCCTCAAGACATGTAAAGGTATTCAAATCTCTCATGGAATATGTAAATGTGAACCTTGTGACAATGCTCTTATGAACAGTTTATTGTGTTGCTCATGTTGCAAAACAGAGGAAAAAAAACACAAAAATAAAACCTGTTAAACATGCAAAGAAAAAAAGGAGTCTGAAATGTCTCTGAACCTAGTGTTTTATTGCTTTGTGATCACTAGTTACACCTTGATGCAGTGTAGTCTGAAATAAATTGGCACTTACTACATAATTTAAAAAAATCTTAGTACCATAAACTTTATATTGACATCAGAAAAAAGAAGAAACCCAGAGAATCGTTCTTTTGGCCCAAGATTAAAAGGAAGATAAAATGTTTACATCCCTTATTGGTGGCAGGTGAGCATTCATCGTGGAAGGTACTTAAAAATAGTGAACAAAAACTAACAATGTACGTGCCCTCCATAATTATATAAAAGCAGTATCAGGTAAGTAGTTCCCTTCTTTACATCAGTCCTATGCTTTGGCACTTTTAGTATCCAAGTGCACAGTAATTCCCTCATCTCATCTGAGGAAAATAAAAGTGCTCAAGTGTATACCAACCACTTTGAGGGGCAAGAGGAGAGATTCCCCCACATACCATCCTCAGCTCCCACACAAATAGTACTTTTATCAAAAAGTGGCACTGCTTTCAGGATTTAGCACATACCAAGGAGTTTATAAATACTAAAGCTTAAAAAAAAAAATTAGAATCATTTTCAATAAATAAATGACATTTGATAATAGAGCTGCATTTGCTTTGGTGATCAGATATCTATATGCAGCCTAAGTTATCTTTGTAAGGAAAGCAATGAAATAGCAGACATGAAGTCCCTGAGGATCAGCAGTTCCGTGTTCAACATGTTTATTTCGCAATGCTTGTAGACAGCAAGGTAAACAATCAATCCCAAGGCATCTGCTTTTTACTCTCCAAGCACAGCTGCAGACCACACAATGAATCATTTCTGTATCTCTTCGGTAGGCAGTAACCTGTGAATCAGAATTCTTAATAGACAATGGTGAGGAATCAGTTCTTCTGAAGTTGGATCAAGTGCTCCACCTTGTGTTAGTCCTTGGCATTCAAATGGATCCTTCTGCTATTCTTCCAATTGTTGATTGGGCAGAATAGGTTGTGACTTCTGCCCCTAAAGTATCGTTGCCCATGGTACCATATGTTTGCTTCTCCTCATGGGCAAACATCGTCCTTTCTGTAGAACGAGGATGCAAAACTCGAGGGATGTACATCTGAAATCACAAGCATTAAGGATTTTACTAGTCTCTTAGAGTATACTGGGAAAATTTACTCAGGATAATTTTTCTCCCTTTTCATTCTTCTTTTCATCCATTTCCCATTCTTCACCTTAACAGCTAAGGCCTTTTGCATCCTACAGGATGCTTCCTGGTGCAACACTCATCTGAATGTGCACTACGTGTAGACTGTGGCACAAAGACCTCTATTTCTACCCCAGTCTCACAGCCTTTTTAGCATCAAGGCAAAGACCTGCTGGTCACGTCACAACTTCCAAGTCACAAAGCAGTGGCAATTGACTACACCTGACTGCTTTCCAGAGCTTAGGTACTGGCTGATGTAAGGCTCATAACACAGCGTACAGTAGCACATCTCAACTATTCCTAAAGCTTCAGCCGAAGGTACTTCTGGAACACCATCTGGAACAGTCAAGGAGCCCAGCTGCAGAACTTGCTGGTCCCACCAACACACGGGAAGTCCTACAGTCCATTCAGACTAATGCATCCTACACAAGCTCTTTGCAGGGTGAGAAATTAAGCTTCTCTAGGAAACGTAAGAGAATGTTAGTAACTTTTAACTTCTTACAGAAGATGCTGGAATGGTTCGTACATCTATGTCTCCACTTTCACCTTGAATATCTTCTATCTGTAACCAGTAACAGGTGAAGGAAAGGGAAAGAGTTAACAGTTAAGTCAAAACATTATTAAGAAATGGTAAGCATTTTATAACCAACAGAAATAAACCACTGGGCAGTGCCAGTTCTCTACTGTAATCTCATAATGAACTCAACTTTAGCTTTCTTTCATATACCCGCATACTGCTTTCCTCTCAAATCTTGCTAACATTGCCACACTTTCCACTGTGCCAAATAACCCACCTCTACTGATCAGCCCTTGTTGGTCATCTCTCTGTAATGCACCTCTGCGGACAGGCACCGCTGCTGACAAGGCAAGAAACAATCCCACACAAACAGCTGGCACTACATAACATGCATAACCTGGTGTCAAAAGGCGTTACCTTATCATTACTTACCTTATAGTTCAGTGGGCTCAGGTGCTTGAAACACGCAAAACAAGTATAAGCCACGCAAACAGCAATTGTGATGCTGACAACTAGCAATGTAAACATTGTTGTAGGTGCTTTAAAGCCTAGAAAAACATTCAGAGAATACAATATAAAAACACACAGGAAGAAAAACGCATTCTGTCTTCCCCACTTCCAGAAGTCTCATGTTTTTTCCTTAGAGGACCAGACAATCCACTACCAGCCTCAGCTTGGAGGGCCTGGTTAAGCACAAATCTCTTTGGCTGGTAAAACTGCTGAACAAACCATTTTCCCAGCTTCATTTTTTTCCAGAAGTCAAGAAAGGCAGCTGTAAAACTTGAGCGATGAAGCTCACAGATCCTTCTCCTCATCCCTCAGTCAATTATTCTGGATCTGCTTCTAAAATGCTTTTGTTGATGATCTGTGAAATGTTATAGACAGAGTCTATTTAAGTGTGGTGATGGCACTAAATGGAATGGCATGCAAACAACCAAAAGGAGAAAAGTGACCCTCACAGATTACAGACGAGTAATAAGACTGTAGCTCCACTGCATGCAGCTGAGTATTGCAAACTGGATCACAGTCAGTGGTGCAACCCTATTGCCAAAAAAGCAAGTCTCAGGTACATATACCAAATAATAAAGCTCTTCTGTACTACTGGCCTTTTAAAACCAAACTACGGGGACAGAACTAGAAGTATGGACAGAACTAGGAGGAATCCAAGGAAAAAGAATAAAAAGACAAAAAGCTGAGAAAACGTGAATGAGCAAGGTGGGATTCTCTGGGGTGGTGTGGTAGGAGCATGGAATGAATACAAAGAAAAGATCTAGAAGACAACTAGTAAGAAAACAATTAGAATGAATACAGTGATTATTCTCCAGGTAAACTCAGGAAGCATTCTGAAGACATTAATCACATTTTGCAGTAAAGATTATTTAAGTATTAAGGGGAAAAAAAGTTAACTCATCTGTTCCTAAATTTCTTTGGCCAAAAAAATAAACACCAGTCCTGTTTGCTTGTTTTTGTCTTTTTTTGTGTGTGTGGTAACACCAGCATAGGTAATGACATGGAACAAACAAGATTTTAGAAGGTTATATGAACAGATCTGTATGGATTGGAGACAAAAACAACCACCTCCACCAAGAACAAAATAGATGTTGCTGTTCAAACAGAAAAGGGAAGTGGAAAAAAAACTCCCTATGGGTATTCTGGAATGTCCTTTTAAAGTAGCTGGTTGTATAATAGTATGTTACAACAGTATTTACCAGCTGTAAACTGTCCCTGTCAACAGATCTAGAGAATTGTGGTACTTAGATGAACATCCTAGGAGACAGTGGTTGGGCTGCATACAGCACTGTCATGTCTTCCTCTGTGAGAGACATGGCTGTGCTTTAGGTATCTGATGGATAAATAGCACGAGGCTGAGGAGAAAACAGTAGCTGGGGAGAAAACAAGGGAGATGACACTAGAGAAGCCTATCTGCATGCAGTACTCTATGCAGCCAAGTAGTATTTGATCCTGACTCAGAATTGAGATAGAAGTCTTTCCAGCCTTACTCTATTTTCTCACTCATAAAAATGTAATATATTACCACCGTACTCTGCAGCTACACTGAATTCATACTGTATCCACAGCATTCATACTGTACCATGCAGACTATACAAGTAACTGATTAAGCAATCAGGCTCTATACTTAACAGACTGATGTATTTTGTAGACAAGAAAGCAGAGCACTCTTCCCTTCCCCTTGCCACAAGCAGCAGCAGTGAAATCAAAACTTCAAGTTCCCACCTCTCAGACTTGCATCACTTCCATACTAAACCAAGCCAAACATAAAAACTCAGTCTTTATTTTCCATCATGAAGTTCCATGGTGAGTGGTGGTCTTACCAAAGTATAGAACCAGGAAACACTGTTAAAAAGATTTCATTTTTTACTATGTCAGGTTTTCCTTCATAACAATTACAGATGCATCAATTCCTGTATGGTTGTAGCTGATTTTTCCTAAAGCATGCTCAAGAAATTCTGCTGTTATTTGAGAGGACATGAATTTGTTAGACCCCCTGCTTGCAAAAACAGTTCATGAAACGTGGGGAAAAAACAAGCTTTCAAGTATACAACTACTGCAGCAACAGCTGCTCAAACCCAAGAATATCCCGAAGCAGTAGTTCTGAGTGCCTCTTAAATCTACTGGGAGGTACCTAAAGTTAAATGAAAGTCTGCCAACAGTATTGTTTAACTACTGGTATGCTATAAAAACATTATGAAGCATACTGATTTGTCATCGGTGCTGTGAGAGCAGAGAACGTAAAACACATTACAAGGGCTCCCTTCCCAAGAAGTGAAATTCAGTTCCTTCAAGTGTCACCCCCATCCCTGTTCCTTGCCAAATGCCTCCTCCTAGGGGCAAAGAGCCATCATGTACTTCTTCTGATGTCAAAGCTGCTAGCATATCACAGACAATGCTATTAGTACCAAGTGTTTGCAAAATGAAGAACACTCATGTATCTAAAATAAATTACATAAAACCATGAGTTTTCAAGTCATAGAATGGGGAGGAGAGTCACTATCTCACTGCAGTTTTTCATGTGAAGTTTCATGGACAGAGTATAACAGGTCTTAGTAGCATCATTAGCTAACATTCTAGTCTTTTACTAGTGAGAACTAATTCTGAAGAGATTGTTTCATTTTGTGTGGGTTTTTTTTCTTAATTTGTTGTAATAAGTCTGTCACTCCACAGCTCAATTGGCCTGTTCAAACTCAGTGCAACACATAATCACCATAACTTCATATTTACTGGAGCAAAAAGAAAAGCCCATAATGTCTATGAAGTTTCACGTGTAATTTAGATATGTTGGCAAGAGAGGTAGGAGTATCTTCTCAGCGAGAACAGGTTATACTTACCCAACCTCAAAAAAGAAAAAAAATAAAGCCAGAAAAGGCAGAGAATTGGAGCTGCAAGAGCCTGATTCACCGCTGAAAAGTGCATCTTTTTCTCCAGCTTAGCAGGGAGGTATGCATAGTAAAGGTTATAACGGTCAACCATGTGCTTCAGGAGCATATATATTAATCCTGAAAGGAAAAAAAAGAGACAGCCAAGAAGAGGGTTGCAAATGTGATAAAAGCAACAATTCTGTAAGGAAACCTGCACTAACAAAGTGACCCAAAATTCAGATAGTAATGGTTGATACAAGCCAAATATGAATGAGATACAGTTGCATGACAGCAGTCTGCTCCTGAAGTTGCTCATGAGGCAGTGCCAAGACCTCCAAGGTCTCACCATTCCTCCCCCTCTCCTCAGACTTCTGTCACCCACTCATGCTCTCAGGGTGCATCCAGAGCTCCTTCCTAGAGCTGGCACGTGGGGTCACAGTGGTTGGGTAGAGTTGGAAACTTCCTTACGCAGTATTGGTAAAGAGGAAAGGTCTAACAGCAGCTTTGTGTTTGCCCCTCAGCCTTCGATAAGTTTGTGTCTGGATTTCAAATCAGCTGCATTTTCTTCCCAACAAAATGCTTACAGATGTGACAGCTATACATTGCAACAGCTCAAGTACACAGTAGCGCATTCCAGTATCGCACACAAAGTAGTCTAAATAAATATAAACTGTATTGTTTAAAAAGTGGCCACACGCTCCCAGTAATAAGATTGACTGTTGATTAAAAATAGTTCTGAAAAAAATATCTAATTTAGTTAATTATATTGCGTCTAGCTTTCTAAACTTTTAGATTAAAAGATTATACTATCAAATGACTTTGTACAACATGCCTGAGAGTGGAAATAAGTGTAGCTGCTGAAATAGTTCTTCATACACACAAAAAAATCTTTATGAACCAAGGATGCAATAAAACGAAACACAGTTCAGATCACAGGCAGTGAAAATGGGCAATTGTCCAAGAGTTCTAGACAGTGGTATGTTTTCTGTATGCTCATACTGGATTTAACGACTGGTACAGCAAAAGCAAAGAAATACTCAAATCTAGATAAGTAATTTAAGGCATATATTTTAATTTTGTTTGTGATACGGTGCAAAGGAAGCTTCCTAGAAAAAGGTAGCCTGTGACTTAGAGATCTGGATACCTTCCAAAGGTCCTGCACTCCTAATTAGCTGGTACTCTAGGCCAGCAGGGCTATCGGAGCAGACAGTGTTCTCCTTCTTGCCCAAGGGCACGACTAAGACCACGTGCCACACAAAGCAGCCAGCTTAGGTCACATCCTTGGGGTCAGGACTGTGGAGCACACCACTATCAATAGGACAGTGTCATGACCACAGCCCCTTTTCTCATTCAGGGTATGTAGTTTAAATAAATGGTTGGCAACACATAGGGGTTGCAGCAGTGGAAAGGAACAAGTAATTTTCCAGCCTCTTACTACTGTCTCAACATACTGTTTCTCACGCTTTCTTTAAATACTTCAATCAAACTTCAAGACAAATTGTTACTTAAAACATACCTGAGTGTTTAGGGATCAGAATGTCTCAAGTCAAATTTGGCTGTCTTAACTGAACCTTCAAACTAGATACTTTATGCAGCTTGCTTCTCCAAGACCCCAAGAACCTTCAGATAAAAATAAATGCTTCACACCCCAAACCTATCTGAAATCCTCGGCTGTTAAATCCTAAACTGTTAAAAATCACCACCAGAGCTAACAGGCAGGCACTCAAAACAAATATCTAATACTCAAACGTAATTTCAGTTTCCCAAAGCAGTACAGGAAATAAATAATTTGCCATTTTCTGTCATCTCTGCAAGAAGGGATGGAAATGTAGATCAAAGTCCTAAGAGTGATCACCATCTGAAGAGTATGCTAAGAACCCAGATTTGGGTCTTCTGTAGCTCCTACTTGCCTCAGATTCACCTATGCAGGGCCCACAGCTCATTGGAAACTTACCAAATGGGACAATGATGGGGCATGTAATGCTATAGGCCATGATGACAGTGAACACACACAACATCCAGGCATACATTGCTCCAAATTCATATTCAAATGCCTGTTGCTAGGAAAGAGAAACAAAACACTCTTTATCTCTCAGGTCATCTATCAACGTCAGAAGTTAAGGTAGATAGACTAAAGCAACAGCTCACCTTCTCTTATACCCTCCTAGGAAAGATCACTTATTTCCTTGAGTGGTATTAACAGCAATCATGCACTAGTATTACATGTTTTAAACAGCTATACTTACAGAAAATACATTACTACCTTCATAGCTTTACAGGAATTCCTCAAGATTGTTTTCAGCTACAAGCAGCAACTACATGAAACCACAAGGTGAAAAGTGACTGTGCCAAACACAGGACCTTCACCTCACTGCATAGCCCATTGTATCTGCACTGATCCCTATGTTGGCTTTAGCAGTAGAGAAAGCTCAAGATGCCACAGCTTTTGGCCAACAGTCTCATTGCTAAGGAAAGGCTCTAATACCTGTTTAATATTTTTCCTTTCTGCACTGGACTTGGCCATTATCATGCGTATGGTGTAAAGGATGAGGCCAGGTAGGCGCAGCAGCTCCATCCCATTGCCAACAAAAGCAGAGGCAATCACATAGTTCACAAAGAATGCTCCCTGGTCAGGCAAAAAGACACATCTACAAGGAAAGACATCAGACAGTGACTGGAAAGCACACAAGCCAGTAGAAAGAACATACATACACTTCTAGAAATCTCTCTCCATAAGGAGAAGTACGGGACACCATGTCCTGTAGCTACAAGTCAAATCTTGCTGAAAAAGAGTACAACATAGCTATAAAGGCAGTAAGTGCAGTATACTGTAAAAGTGTACTTTTATAGTGCTATTGCAAAAATTAGCCTGTAAGAAGACCTGCTGAGTCACGCAGCTTGGATAAGGAATAAATTGCTCAAGAAATGAGACAGTGCAGTCTGATGGGTGGCTGACAGCAGAAGAGAGCATCATTTGATGTCTATTCACAGCAGCTTGAGATGAGATAAAATTATCCTATGGAAGCCTTGTCTCCCAGCTTAGAAACTCCTGTCTTCTCGTTACTGATTTGAAATAGTGGTGGGAAAAAAAAAAAAAAAAAATCATCTCTTAGTAACTGTTTTCCCTCCACTTATTCTTTCCCTCCAGTCCCTCACAAACAAGCCACTGTGTCCAGCCCATAGTCACAGAGCTTCTAATAACCAGTATCTGCAAGTTTGCAGTACTGGCATAAAAACATCAGTATTTTTTAAAATCAGAAGTGAGCCAATGGATTTCAAGAACTGCTGCAGCTATTTTGTATCACTGCAGTCTTTGGGAGGATTGTCCCATCGATGATATGCATCAATCCTCATTAGTCCCTTATCTAGGCCTTTCATCCCAGTCCTGTCTTTTAGCATCTTTGACAGAACTTTTAAGAATGTGGAAAGATAACTCTCTTCATTGAAATTTTGCATATACTATCTAGCAGGAAAAAGTATGGACTCCTTCACAACAAAGGCATTTGCACTGTCTCCTACTCTTATTTGGAAGTTCAACATCATTCCAAAAGTATCATCCCAGTGCTAACTTTAATAAACACTAACCAAAACTACTCACAGATAAAAAGCATTTTAAATAATCTTGCAAGAAGTTGCTTAATACTTACTCCAGCCTAATGGCAGAATCAGATGACTCTCTGTCAAACAGCCAACGGAAGAAAAAATCAAGGCTGAAAGAAAGAATTCAGGGTTTATTTGTAATTTATTGTGTAAAAATGCTTCTTTTTCAGTAGTTCAGAATACTATTTTAGCTTTATGGTCAAAGACAGTCATAAGCTGGCAGAGAATAAAAAAGATGAACAATCATACATCCACTTCATACTAAAGTCTTAATGATTCATTTTTAGCAAGCATCATATAGATAAGGCTGTATGTGTTTACATGCTACCCAGTTAGCAGGGGAAAAGTTAACCACTGTACAGGTGCAAAAAAAAAAAAAAAAGAAAAGAAAAAACTTAACTGAAGAGTCAGGAAATTTGGCTCTTGGCTGCATCAATATGGGCTACTTTCAACTAGAAGTTATCTTTCATTGTCAGAGATTCCTTTGCTACAAGAAAATCAGATGCCAGAGATACTAAGGGCTAAGAGATCCACAGATGGAAGGTGAACATTTAGATTTTAATATTACAATATCTCATGCATAATGACAAGATTGCCAGACAGTGTGGAAAAGGATGAGGGTACACTATCTATACTTCAACTAGCAAACAAAGGAATATTACAAAAATATTATACAAATATTAATAAAATATTCAACATTACCAAAATATGGCTTTACCTAGTGAGACCAAGGGAAGGCAGAATCAATACCATGAAGATCAGAAATATGTAGACTTTATGCATCATTATTCTGTTCTCCGCAGATCTACCAACAAAAGAAAATTAACAAGAAATTCATATGAAAGCCTTCCACACATAAAGAATTTTGCCCAAAGAACATCAGCACCCAGAAGACTTCCAGCTTCCCCTGCCATATTGCATTGCTACAAGATGCTCACAACAGAAACGCCTTTGAGACACTCACTGATTTGGACCAAGCAGATTCTCAGTATCTTCTTGGGCACAGAAAATATTTTAGAATATTAATCCAGATGATGGATTAACAAGACTACAGTCCTACACTGCAAGCAACTCCTACAGCAGAAAGAACGTCTTCCTAGTGACTGTCACCAGAAAACTGCAGAGATTGCCATAAACAACAGGCTTTCTTAAAGATGGTATCAAATTAGGCATTAAAGCCACAGTGGCTTTATAGGATCACATAGCCCTTGGGCACTAGGGATATATCAGTTAGTAAACTACAGTAAGGCTTGAAATCAGATCTGCTATCACTAGCAACTCTAGAAAATTTGCAATCAATTTAAAATGACTCAAAGTTAATAAGTCAAGTGCAATTATCAATAGAAAAAACATTGATGAAGTGTACGTAACTTTGACAAATCAACAGAAAATTCTGAACACAACATCTTGGAAGGGAATGGTACAAAAAAGTAAAGAGGATTTGACCCTAGAATAAAAAATAAACAATGGCTGTAGGGAGAAGATTAAACAAAGGCAGGTACAACCGGGATTCAGTGTGCAGCAACACAGATAAACTGAGCATGAAACCCAGTACACCAATCAAGAGCTCCACCAGGTTAGCAGCACATCACTTGACACCTCTGAATGGTCCGGCTGTATCTGGAAAATCTTATGTCAACAGACCTGACAGGCTGTGGTCCTGTAGGCCTTCTCAGATCACCACTAGCAATATCCAACAGCACAGATTTGTGCACTGTTACACCCAGGTCACTTTTTATGCAAAATAACAAGATGGCCTTCTTATAAGTAATGTGTCAGTAGTTAGAGTCCTCAAAATAGGATTTAAGACTCCAGTGTTCTCAGCCTTAGGGGATCAAAACCCCCACTTCTTACCTTCCCAGAGAATGACCTCAGGGAGACTTGAGGTACTACCCATGCTCCTGTTGAAGGAGAATTTTTTTCTAATTAAGTTTTAAACACAAAATGTGTGTGAGGTGGGAGCAAAAGTGAATCATCTGGTCAGTTTTGTACTTAATACTACAAGTAGAATAACTCCAAAACATTGATTACAATACTAGAAAGAGATGAAAAGATGATATTCCCTGCTACAAGAGATCTACAAACTTAAAAAAAAATACACCATAAACAGTTGAGTGCTTCTATTTTTTTTTCCTCTAGTAATTCAGCTGATAAGGATAAAACAGTGGAAGATTTTACTTACTTTGTCCAGTGGGACTCCAGCAATGTTGAATAATAAACAATTGTTGGCAGCAAGGCTGAGAAGGACCAGAGCAAGAGCGTTGGGAAGAACTGACTGATGATAGGATTCTGATGGGAATTAAAAAAAAAAAAAATAAGGGGGGAAGTAAATGATAAAGGCATTTTAATACAGCTGTGCTAGAAGAACAGAGGCTGCAATAATCAGCTTTTTGAAAATGGCAGCAAGTCACACTATGGCAATCTTTTTGAGATTCAAGTTTGAACTGAGTAAGTTCAGAATGAGCTAGAGGTCAGCACTTGTGTGCAAGACAAGAAACAGGAGCAGAACTGGGGATTAAGTTCCTCACAAGCAAAAGTCTCACAGGCAGTTTTTAGGTAGTACACACAAGCTTTGGGAAATATCTAACGTGAACAATTTGCAAGAGATTTTAGCTGAAGTCAGACGTATAACAGCATCCTGGTTTTCAGCCTAGTAAGCAAAATAAACCATGGCATTTTACTTCAGGGCTTAAAATGTGGATTCCCATTTTCTCATGTTAAAATCAAAACATAAGTTGAATACAAAACTGTCAAATGTTTCAGAATTTCAACATTCTAAACATATTAAAAACTACATTCCAAAGATACAAGTAAATATAAGATTCATAATAATATAAAGTTTCAGATGAAAATATTCAGCCTATCAAGGAACAAAAGTGGAACCAAGATCTGATTCTAGACATAGACGCATATATATGCACACATATATATACACATACACACATATATACATACACGTACATGCATGTGTGTGTATTTATTATTATTATTTATTTTTTTTTTAAGTCAGCAGCTACACAAAACACTTCTGAAAATTTCAACAGATTTAGCTTATATACATTTTTATTTTTTTAAACTATACATCCATCCCTTTAATAACATTTTGGTCCTATATACAGCTATATCCAGACACGGCAATACTCACATTAAGGTAGTGAATAGGTTTAGTGACATTGAACTTGTCCATGGTTGATATGATTATGGATGGAGTAGTAAGAAAAAACAGCAAAATAAGAAGAGACAAATTAATGCACCACCATCTGACCCACCAGTTCAGCCCACGCACCGAAAGATTATTCCTGAAAAAAAGAAAAAAGAAAAAAAAGCAGTAAGCATTTGCTGCTAAAAGTACAAATTATCTGTCAAGTAACAGGTGGCACTGCTTTTTCATATTCTCAAAGTTACATAAACAAAGCACTTCATTTGTACAAACAAGTTATATAAACAAAGTTCCAGTTGTTATTAGAAATAAGAAAAGTTGCAGTGGTTTCATTAGGTGATAACATAGCTTGCACTTGCAAGGGAACTTTTTCAGTCTTTTGTAACACCTAAGCACAACGTTCAAAGCAGTAAAGACCTGGGATGAAGCAATTTCTGTTTTGTACCTACGTATTAAACTGAGAAAGTTAGAACAAGAAGAGACAAACTATACAAAGAACAGCTCTCAGAGGCAGAATCTACCAAGAAGCTGTGATTTAAAAAGTAAGGAAAAAACATCCAACAGAATCCACAGCAAAATCTGGTCTTAAACAGGCAATGTTCTTAATATTTTCTGAAACAATACCCCAAAGGACCAGAACAATTTGAATCTCAGCCAAAGCCAAGCATTTAAAGTAGACAAAACAGGGACAGAGAGGCTCTTTATCACCCCCAGCGATGACAACTATCATGGTGAACCCACAGCAAATCACTGTTTCTCCTCTTCTTCAAGGGAAAAAATAAACACCACATTGCTTTGTGCCTAACTTGCAACAGATGCCACAACTAATCTACTGTCATATGAACTGGGCATTATATTGATTGAATCCTAAGTTGAAGCAACTAGAAAATGTTTAGTCATTTTTTAGCCTGTAAGCACAACAAAAGATAGCACAGAAACAGCCTGATTCAAAATCACGCATTTTCACACTCTCTCCTGTCTGATTGGTTAAGTTACTGGGTCACTCAAAAGATACTGGCAGACAGACCACAGTTCAGAGTGGATCAAGCTATATTTGTCCTGCAGCACCTCAAAGAAAAAAAAAATACACACCTATACAAATTTGGAGAACACTCCATTCTAACATCAAGTTCCTCACCTCAGACCTCAGCAACAGATATACATGAACCTCAAAAGATAGAAATGCTGTAGTACAGACTGATGAAGCTTTATTTTCATTTATTTATGTATCTATTTATTTATTTCATGTTAACAGAAAAAGCAGATGCCAGATCTTTGGGGTAGTAAAACCCTAGTCAGCCTCTGAGAGGCGTCCCTAAGATGAAAGGACACCATTAATAGAAATAAAAATTTACATCAGTCTCATTTTTGGGTTAGAGAAAAAAAAAAAAAAAAATGATACAGACCTTTACTCCTGTTCTTATTCTAAACCTAAAGTATTATAAATAAATGGGTGGAAGACAGGAATCTTACCAACATATATTCTCAGGATATGTAGCATATTTAACCTCCCAGTTTGTTACACACAATTCCTTGCTGTAGGATGATGGCTGGGGTTCTCCCTTACATTTAATACTCCGACATTTGCAGGCATTGAAGTCCTTAAGGATACTGCAAGGACGAAAACAAATAGGATTATTCCAAATTACTACACCTGAAAATGCTGAAGGAACACTGCCAATAGCAATAAAAGGCATTTTTTTCCTTCTAATAACCAGAGATCAAAACAGTGTTTAGATAACATTGTAACTTTATCTCACGCATGCAGTGACCATTAGATACAGTTATTAACAGAGGCCTTTGATACCTGACAAAACTGGAAAACAAGAAAGTAACCTTGAATCAAACGGTTCAGCACTGCTATCAGTGCAGCAGAGGCTCATACTAAAAATCAAACTCTGAGAGCATTGGAAAATAGAAACAAAGGCAGCCAGTACCCCAAACATCTCATGTCATTACAGCTGTTTTCAAGTCAAAGCAAATGAATCCTTTAATCTACATTCAGATTTGATGTTAGCATAATGAAGTTTAACTAATTCTGATTTTTCACACAATTTTTTATAATGCAAGTAACCTAACAATTTGAAATACCTTCTTTCACCCACTCCCAGAATTTCCTCAATACTTATCTCCTGAGTTTATTATCAGTGTACTTAAACTAAGTTTAAACACAGCCAGAGTAAATTCCTCCAAAGATTTCTCAGAACACACCAACAGAAAGGCTTAGCGTTTATTTAGACACGGTACAACTGTGTGTGTGCTACGGTGCAAAAGAAGTTCTCTGCTACACTAGCATGGAAATAGAAATATATCATATCTGAATGAGTGGACTCTAAAATTCCTGGTTACACTTGTTTCTCAGTTGTGCTCGTAACATTAAGAAAACAGAGACAATTAAGAAACCACACAAACAACAAAGCAAAAATGACAAAACAGATCTTTATCTTACCAGAATTCAAGCAGGGACATCAGCGGCTTGCAGCAGCAAGTATTTAAGAAAGTTAATTGTAATTCAATAGTTTGGTTTTTTTTTAAAGTAAATAAGGAGGAATCTTTAGCACTTCCAGACACGCTACACAAACGTGAGCACCAGCACTAACCAAGCTTCTGCAGCTATCTGATCCCATGAACTTCAGTCCTGGCTTTCTGCTTCTCCCATCCTATTTCAGGGCTCTGTGGAGCAGAGACCACTAGTGACACCATATAATTTTCTAATCTGGTGGCTTCACCATCAAATGGAATCCAATTTTCCAGAGAACAGAGTTCACAGCAATAAAAATCTTTTCAGTTCTCCATGATTCAACTCAGAGATGCCAGTAATGCAACTCTGATGCATCCACCGAGAAATTATCACATACAAATTATAAACAAGTTAACAGTCAGAGAAGAATCCTCAATGCTTATTTCTTCTTCCATTTTCACACATTGAAAGATTATTCTGTGCTCTAAAATATTTAAATACAATGTGTAACATGACAAGATTAGAAGAGGAATGTAATTCACTGTTTTTATTCGGAGCCGCATAAAATTTATCCAGCACTTCAAATTCTTGAAATCCTACAGCTAGACTTCTCTGAAAGGACAAAGACCCTGGAAACTCTATCACCAATGTGATTTGAAAGTCAAAAGAATGTAGAAAACTAGAAAGGCTATAGGGGAAAAAAAAAAAAAAAAAGCATGTGCTACATTTGTAACAAGTATTATTCTATTTCCTTTTACTCAACCTTGTGTTAGTAGAGGATTCTTACAAACTGTCAATTGGAAAGGACAGGTTACATGCATCTTCTGTATAAACAACTGGGTAAAAGGGGCTTAGCTTCTGATACTGCACCTACACAAGTATCTATAGAAACAAGTAAGAGACACATAATAACTGTAAAATCTGTATGAAGTCAAGATCTTGAGGGTCATATAAGCAGTACACAAGCAAAAGGAATGTTAAAACAGGTTGTGCCACATAATCACCTCCCATCTTGAAAAGTAGTCACTATTACCAAAATCTAGAGTATCTTGTATAAGTCCTACAACTTACTTTATTAATATTTATTAATAAATTATAATATTAAAAAATTATAATAAAACAATTTTTATTTTACAGGCCTTTTGAATCATCTTATCCTAGGTTATCTAACAACTTGTGCACTGAATACACTGAAGGGGTTTTTTAAATATATACTCACACATTTATGTGAACATACACAGCATAAAAAGGTTGAGTGCAGACACTGCAATAGCTTAGTAACCACTTTTGTACATCACAAAAATGGAGAAATCAGTAACCCCTTTCCAAGATCCAACTAATCTGGCCTACTACTAACCTAGACTAATGGATCCCACAAAGTAGGGATTCTTATCCCAGTAAGTACCCAAGCCACTTAGTCTCTTAGGCAATTAATTCTTCATTTGAAGTATAGAGGCTAAATGCAAACTTGCAGAAAAACTTACCAGCAAGCAGGGCAGAACAAATCCACATGACGGTGAAGAAGAAAGGAAGAAGAAGCAACATAAGCAGACAAGCAATACAAACAAGATCAGTTGTACTACTGAAGTTAAAAGAGAACAAAGAAGATAGCAGACAAAACTTACTAGGTTGCCATGGATTTCTCTTGAAATGTTACAAATGCCATTCCTAGTGGTTTGTTTTGAACTGCTTGTTCCTCTTTTGAGAATTCTTCAATCAGTTCATTTGTAACTCTAGTATAATAATCTACAGCATCTTCCTGTTAAGAAATTGATGAGTGTTACTTTCAAGCATCAGATGGCTGATACCTTCATTAAAATACAGTCTACACAAACCATAGTCCTTCTTTCTTCCACTACCACAAGTTACGAATCGTGTCACCACAAGGAGACAAACAAACAGAAGGTTCTCTTACATTTAGTTTTGGCACTAAGGTTACACTACAAAAGTTTTCAGGAAATCCTTTCCCCTATTGTACAAGAACACAAAAGATAAGTACCCTGCAATGAATAAATAATTTTTTTAAACTCACAAGATGTTACATAAAAACTAGTAGATAAGATCTATCCAGCCACTATAAAAATGAACACGATCTCTCACCCTTTCACATCCTCTCATTTCACAGCAGCAGAACTGACCACATGGCTTAGGGTTGATTTTGACTCGACTGCCATGCTTCTCATACATATGTTTATAGTAACTCAGGCTTCTTTCTGCCTCATTTCTAGGTGGAAAAACACATCCAAAACATTTTGCAAGAAAACAATATCAACAAGCTTACAAAGAACATACCCCCCCCCCCCCCCCCCAAGAGAAAATATCGTGTCAAAGACTGACAGCAAATCAGTCAGCAAAGGCATTCATACACCTTATTCTAGCTACTTTGTACAATTAATTTTCAAGCCTGTAATAGCATTGAAGAGTCCACACCCCTGAGGTTCCAGAAGAAAAAAGTTGCTATTGTATAGTCCAGAAGTAAACCTATTTCCCTCTTCCCTAACCACAACAGCAGTAGTCTGCTACAATTACTAATTAGAATTACTAATTCAGCAGCTGGGTTTTCTACTTTGTGCTGTCTGACAAACAATGATACCAGCCAAGTCTTTAGAAACACACACTTCAAAATACAGTTGAATCTGACTGAAAAGCAGACCAGAACTGTAAAAGCAGAGTTCATTTCTTGTATGTGCAAGCTTAGTACTACTGGTAAATGTCAATATGTTAAGAACCTGCAAGATATCTACAAAATTATGCTACATTCAGGTAGATTACAAAAAGAAGTACCTTTTTTTAAATAGATGAATAAGCCTGGTTACATCATAACATAGCTGGACCTCCAGCACAGCACAAGTTGGGTAGGCAGCACTGAAAATGAAGTAATATAAGAGAAGTACGTTGAATAAACTGTTTCAAAGACCATCACTGTTGTCTAAATGGTATCTCAATCACTTCTGAATGAGGTAGCACAGAGAGGAGTCTTCCACAGAGACTGGTGTTCAAAAAGTTACGTTAGTACGAGATGTACAGCATTATTCCCAATTAAAAACCATGTGGAAGTGTTTGTGGGAAATATGGAAACATACACATTTTAGGTTCTAATTTTAAGATTAGCTAACTAGTTCTACTGAAATATTGCATTTTTCATTCTATTCTCAATTCTTTCTAAGGGTAGAGATAGTTTTAGAAGATGGATACCGTTACATGATTTGCAATAGCACAAGAGTCAAACACATTTTTGACTGGGAAGTTAAAACTACTAGGATAATTCTAAATCCTTTGTTCCTAATTAAGCGTGGAACTTACATGAAATGGCCTTGAATAGCTTCTTGTTTTGCATTTTTTGGAAGACCAGTTATAAACAATGTGCACTTAACCTGCAAAAGAAAAACAACAAAAAATCCTGTTTTGAGAAACAGCATCAATAAAGGGAGCATATGCAGCATCACTGCCTTCCTCGTAAGTAGCTGTGTGTTAGAAGGGGAAAAAAAAAAAAAGAAGAGGTAGGATATATCAATGGGAGCTGTACCCATTCAAGACAGCAAAACACCTCCTGCACTGGTTAAAAGCACAGCAATTTCACAAGGTCTTATTAAACAACCCCACCCACCCCAATCTCCAGACACTTTTCACAACTCACTCAGTGGAGATTCATTTGCAGTGAATTCTTTCAGTTATGTTACATTCTAGCAAAGAGGAGGCAAACTAGCAATTTGCTTTTTTAGCACTGTCTACTTTCAAATAGACCTGTCCCATTCCTGTCCACACACACAGATTGTTTTCCAAACCCCAACACGGGAACTTACTATATTTTCTTCTTTATATGTGACTGTTTTCATGTGATGACTCATGAAGACAACAGTCAGAATCAGGTAAACAACAGCAAAACACGTGTGCAGCCAAAGAAGATTGTTACTGTTGGACAAAATATTATGAATATGAGAAACAGGAAGAACTAATTATCCTACTGATACACATAGGTTTTAATCTGCTTAGCATTTTGATGACTTTCTTTAAATACAAAACAACAAAAAAGGTAATAATTGATAAACACTCATGCACATACAGATCCTTAGATGGCCATTAGGGTTACCCAATACATTTCACAATGCACAATTAATGAAAGTGTAAGGAAAACAGCTGATTTCAGGCAACATTGGGCATTTGCATTCAGATGACTAATAGGAAGCTCCATGATATTAGCCAAGATTTTATTAGACAACTTTTTATTGGTCAGTGGTAACTGTGCTGAATGTATAACCGAACTCACCTTGAATACAATCCTTATCCAAACCAGAAACATCCTAATACAGAGGCTAAACCCCACTTTTCTGATGGCTCCTTCCTCCAAACTTAGAAATAGAAAAGTGTTCTGTATGCAGCTCTTCAGTTTTGTCAGGAGTACTACTAATAAGTTAACATAAAATACAGGAATCTATTTTGCAGATAAAAACCCAACCAAACAACAAAATCCTCACTAGCTACTAAGAATCATAACAGTTAGATAAAAGCAAAGTGCATTGGCAAATATTCTATTGGACACTACAACAGATAAACTGTACAGATTAGTACTGCAACCATTTTTACAGTTTTTTTTTTAATGAAGTTATTTGAATTGTGACCTCAAATAGGAGAGAGATTCACAAATCTGGTTCAAGAAATTTAAGTTATCTGAGTTACACCTTACAGTAAAGCTGTAAGCTTTGTTTTCCTTTCCACAGCATGGTTTCTTCTAGCATAGGTATTTCTGAAGACAATGTCGTTAGATGTGCAATCATTAGCCAAGACAAACAGGTAGTTAAAAAAAAAGAGCTGAGAGTGCAGAAGCCAAGATCATAGATTTTTTTATCAGAGCCATAACACATAGCCTGAAGCAGAACACATCCTGATTTCAGTTGACAAAGCATGATTAAGTAATTCCTATCCCTGAGAGCCATGTTGCAAGCACCAATGCATGTATTCAGAAACCATGGCAGGAAACAGACATAAGCATAAAAGTACCTTACAAGATTTACTCACCCAGTTTCTAAGTTCTGTATAGTTGTTCTTCCAAAACTGTAGGGATCTTTAACTAAGAAGGAAAAAAAAAACCCACACAGCTTCATCAGCTGGTATAAAATTCACCTGCAAACCGAGAAAGCCTTTTTCTCCACTTTTTTTTTTTCAGATGTTGATCTACTTCAACATCAAAACAATTTAGAATCATAATCAATATTGATTGGCAAGATTACATTTTAAAATTCACAAAAAAAAAAAAAGCACCTCTATCACACCACTTGCAGCTCATCTAAAGAAACAGTCATTTTAAAAATCTGAACGCTAGATTTTTTGCAGCATGTTTCCCCTCTTCCTGTAGTCTCCTTTCATATCCAATTAACATTAGAAAAGAAGCAATAACTGAAGGCACAGGGACAACATACCAAATTATAGAAGTGCATAAAGTCACAAGGCTCTTTAAAGCATAGGTAGTAAGAAATTGAAAAGAAAAATTCGGTCATTTTAAGGGCAGTAGAAGAGAGCAAGTTTTGGGTGGAGGGGGGGGGGGGGGGGAAATCAAGTCAGTACACAAACTAAGATGGAAACAACAGTGTATAAGAGAAACCAGACAAAATATAAATAAGCACTCTGCCTGAGAGCTCCTGGGGAAATAAAATAAAAATCAAATGGACTGGTGAATAGCAGTGTAAACCAAGATGATCAACTGAAGCCTGTACAAGCCTGTAAATGTGATCTTAGCAAGACTGATAGGAAGTCAGCTCATAAGCGCATTTTATGGGCTAATAAAGGCTTGCTATCAAAAATGGAAATGTGTATAAACAAGATCTGTCAGAGTTGCGTTCATTAATAATCTATAGGATAGGTAGTAGACTAGAGGACACATTGTATTTGTGGAGTACCAGTCAATCAGGATTTAGACTGCAAGAAACATGAAACAATTCTTTCAGCCCAGTCAGCACAGACAAAGCCTCAGCAAAATGATTTGCTACTCAAAATGGGACAAATCCAGGGCAGAAGGGAGCAAACAAACAAGAAGTCCTGAAAGCTTTTACAATGGCATTAAAGCTAATTCCTTTCAGATTTAAAATAAATTCTTACCAAGAAGATCACCCGATAAGTTGACAGGCAATATGACACCAACAGACAAAATGCTGACAGCAACCAGCAAGCAGATGATGTGACGTTGGAAGGTAAGGTAATGTATGGCATCTTCACCACATCTGTCATGAATCTCATCATCACTACATCACAGACAAAAAAGCACATCATTAGTTTACTTAGTACTTGTGGGGTTGTTTGTTTGGGGGTTTTTGAACAAACATTCTTTTCTCAACTAACCCAATGACTTCCCCTTCAATTCCTATCAGTTTTCAACACCTCTGTGTTCTGTCATCTGTAAGCTTAACTGTTTTGAGCTTCAGAAGTGTCTTTTTCTTGCACAGAATCAACATACAAAAATTAATACAATGAAATTTAAGATGGAAACAAGTAATGTGAAAATATGCATTCAAGTTCCTTATATCAAGCTGGAAGAGGACACCTGCAACAACTTCCTGCTTTAAGACAGCCACAGTGGAAAGCCTAGATCTCAGACTTTAGGGTCACACCGTGACAGTGTTCACACATCTAAAGAAAGGCTTCTTATGAGGAAAATGATAACAAAACCACTTAGAACTTAACCTTAGAACTCCTAGTATCTACTCATTTTCAGCAAGACAGATGAGTAAAATATGAGTTCTTAAGAAAGGAAGGGACTAGCAAAAGGGGAGAAAGTCTCAACTGCAATACTTTCTTGTTTCAAGGTATCCAAGCTAGAAATGCATTTTAAAAATCATTATTTACCAAGCTCCAAGAGATATAAAGAACCAACACTACATGTCTAGTGGTTGCTTTCTGGGAAACAACAGGATGGGCTTTTCTTTGTCCTGCAGTTCCAATCCCAGCTAAGTCACCAGTTCTCCACAGCATTCCTTGCATGGAAACCATGTTTCCTGCTCAAGGGCCTACTGGCTTCAAACAGGGATACACCCACACAGCATCCTTTGAAGGGTGTAAGCCTGGAGCCAAGTTCTTAGCTCAGAATCTGTACAATGGCCTAGATTTAATTCAGTTCACACATTGTTCCTAGATCAGGAAGTCTCTGGCTTGTCAACTGAAAGACAAGTGTATCCTGAAGAACCATTACTATATAGACACCTTGTTTTTGTGGTTTTTTTTTCCCCAACCCACTACTGCCCACACACTGGAGACACCTGCATTCCCTTTGTATTAAAATTCTGTCTACTCAGGAAGGAGAAAAAAAAAAAAAAAAAAGAGTGCAAGAAGTCTTTTTTTTTTTTAAATAAAAACAATTTTAAAAAGTGATTTACTGTTTATTTTTTGTACTTACTGCATCCGAAAAGCAGCCACCATCCAAGAACAAAAGCCCTGGAAAAAAAAAAGTTGTAGGAGTTAACATAGAAACACTTCTCTTAATTAGACAGGGTAGATACTACAGGCTTTTTCTATTAAGCCAATCTCTTAGCTAAACAGCTGGCAGCCAGATAGTCTGAAATTGTTTAGAAAAATATAGAAAATGCGTACAGAAAAATACCTATTGCTCTACACACTTCCTAAAATGTAATTTGTATGTCTGTCTTCACAGCGTATTTAAGATTTGAGGGGCATTTCTTGTATATTTATTGCATGGGCTCCTTAAACTTATAGAAGTGTGTCCAGATCCCATCCTCACTGAAGAGAAGTCAAGATTTAATCTTGCTATGAAAATTTCATGCACAATTTTAGAATGGTGATTTTCTCCCCCTAAAAAGAACGCTTTTAGAGATTCCAATTTCAAGGAATTTCAATCTAATACAAGTTAATATCTTAAACTCTACTTAGAAATCACCTAGATTTAAAAACCCTCCTGTGAAACAGTACAGGAGAGATCACATCTCACTGAATGTTGTAGTATAGTTAAGAACAAAAGAAAAATCACATTTTCCTTGAAAGGTCTATTCTTTCATGTTAGTATTCAATCAAGAAACATTTTTATTCAACTGTTTCATTGATAGAATTGCTAAGTTTAACAAAAAAAATTCTTCCACCGCTAACTAGTTTTAGCATTACAACTTATAATCCCTCTCCTAATTGAGTTATTTAACAACATTGACACAAGATACTGATTCGTTATACAACAATAACTTGTCAAGAAAGAGAGATTATTAACAGTTCTATAAAAACACAGTAGATAATGTACTACTAACTTTTACACTGAAAGACCATCTATACAGAAGTATAGACTAATACACTGGGCAACGTGGAATGGTAAATTATATCAAATTGCATTAGGTAGTTTATATCAGAAAAACTTAAAGAAACTTTAAAATACTTACACTGTCATATTCAAGAACTTCAGGTGCTGATGAAGATGCTGATGAGTGGGTATACCTTACTCCACTGAAATAAATTAAATGATGCTTTCAAGTATCTTTCATAACTGAGGCTGGAGTTTCACATAATTATTTCCACTTTAACAATTCTGCAGTAACTACCTGAAATAATATTAAAACACTTTTTCTACTTACAAAGGCAGCGGTTTTCACCTTGTAGTGTATGCCTAACTATGGAAGCTTGTACAGTACCTCATATTCAAAAGTCAGGACCTGTGAGCTACTGAAATGAAAGTAACTGAACTAGAAATAAAAGTGAGCGTTTTACTGAGGTATTAAACTGCACTCATATAAAAGAGCACAAAACAGGTTTTTAAGTCTAGGCAAGACCAATTCTGCAAGGTATCTCAGATACTCCTCATCACAAGAGACCAACCTGTCTCCCTCTACATCTCTCTCTTCAACTTACAGCCACTACTCAGAATTTCCCTTTTCCTGCAGGGTACCCTCCGCATTCAAATTCAGCCCTGTAACAAGGCTAAAGACAATAAGAAAACATGCAGCTTTCAATAGAAAGAGCAAAGTACCTGTTTTTAGTTTGTTGCTAAAAAGAAATGTTGCAATAGTGATGTGCACATAATTACAGGATTTGTAGATGTATTAACAATAATTTTGGCCTAGGCCACAATGCTGTAGGGACAGGAACAGACTGCAGTGTAACTGACTGCTCAAGGACCTATTTGTCCCATGCAGATCTCTACAGCCCACAAAGAAGCCTGTACTAGTGCATCTTCATTCTTGCTTTTGAGTTGGCTAGATTAAAGCTGCTTCAGTTATTGCCCATCTTTTTTTTTTTTTTTTTGCACATCTAACTTTCACATGTGTACATGGATTGAGTCTAGAAACACTTTGAGTCATTTCCTTTTGCTTCATTGTGGACTTAACTACAACTTAGCAACAGGATAAGGGGGAATGGTTTTAAACTGAAACAGAGCAGATTTCGGTTAGATATTAAGAGGAAGTTTTTCAGTCAGAGGGTGGTGAACAGGTTGCCCAAGGAGGTTGTGGATGCCCCATCCCTCGAGGCATTCAAGGCCAGGCTGAATGCGGCTCTGGGCAGCCTGGTCTGGTGGTTGGCAACTCTGCCTGTGGCAGGATTGTTGAAACTAGATATTTGAGGTCCTTTTCAACCCAGGCCATTCTATGATTCTATGAATTTAGCTATACTATTAAAACCAGCAAGAGTTTCACTTGTAAAGCTTATCCACTTCATAAGACATGACTAGTTTTTGAACATCAAGACATCACCTCAGAGAAATAATAGTAAAAATAAAAACAAATAAATAAAAAGATTGTTGCAGTTTTCACTAAAAATTAGTGGAGGAATTTCTGAAAGCAGTTAGAAGCCATTCTATTTTAAATTATTTTTAAACCCTTCATGATATAATCTGTGTAAAGGAGCTCTGGGAAGATACTGGGCCTGAATTGAGACATGCACAACAGTCAGTATCCTTCTGTCACAGAAGTACTGTAAACATTAATATGTAGCCACATGACTTGTTAGCTTACAAGCAACCCATTCTCTCTCTTTTTTTTTTTTTAACATCCACTTCCTTAACCCACAGCCAGAGAAGGGAATTTACAATGACAAAGCAGTTTTCAAACTGACACTGCAAAGGGGAACTTGCAACAGAACATATTTCAAACAAAGTAGAAGGATTACATTTTTAACAAGTACACATATGTGATTACCAACATCTAATTGATACAAATTCACTTAAATTAAGCCCTGCTTAACTCCACTGCTTCCACATTCCCCAGGAGGTTTCAACAAATCAATGTGATTGCATATCTTTTTACCCTTCAGCTTCAGACACAAGAGCAACGCGTCCGTAGTCCCAGAATCTCTTCCTTATAATGGAAAACAACAATATTAAAATCTAGAAAATAAAAACAGAGATTTTTTTATATTTTATTTTGTAATCAGCTTTCTTGGATGCATAAGTACTGCTAAAAAAAAAAAAAAAAAAGCTGTCCTAGGTCTTAAACCAGCTATCGCATGTTAATGGCCCCAGTGGAGATCACACTACAAACCACCCTACCTGTGGTGGTAGAAGTGCCACCTTCCTGTTCTCATTTATGAAGGAATTCTGAATGTCATATTTCTGACCTGAATGCATATCCAGGTTTGTGAAAGACAGGAATTCAAAGCTTTCACATATACATCTTTACTGTTTTCCTTTACTGGCACCCAGAACTACGGAAGACTTCCAATGTAGTTTTATTTATTATTTTTTATTTAACATTAATGTAACCGGCTATCGGGAGTTTAACCATTTTCTCCAGAATTATTTTATATCCTACTCAGTAATAAGTAATGCATTAGTACAACTCATAAAACCCAGAACACTTTTTTTTTTTACTTCCAATATTTTTCTTTTTTGAAAGAAGCTAAGTAAAAAAAAAAAAAAAACCAACATATTTCACAGATGTACTGCCTTATTATTTTTTTCTTTTTTAAGAAGAACTTGCTCTGTAAGAGGCAGAACCAACAAGACCTGTTTTCCATGCACATGTTAACACGTACACTCTCACCTTCTAGCCCCTCCTACATCCCATACCTGTTTGGCCAGAAAGTAGTGCCAGTGATGTAACTTATCTCATGCTATGCAAGCACTGAAGGGTCAGCCAGGATACATGTCAAGATTACCCAGCTAACTTCCGCATTTTGCAATAAATAAAGCCTTCTTACAATAACCTTCTCCCCAACAGGAAATAAAAGTTGAGATCCTTTTCCTTTATCTGCCCATTAAGCTTCAAGCAGTTCATAAATTTCAGCGATGCCAAATGCTCTACAGTCTAAGACAACTCAGGCTTGAATTGGCTAATATGTTCTCCAGCCATTAGGAGGAGGAACTGACAGGCAAAATGGGTGGATAATGCAATGCATAAGCCTCACTTCCTCAGGAAACCAGGCTAGAAATAATATTCAGAAACCCATCAACTGGCAGTTATTAAAGGGATCTGCAATAAACACGTCATAAATACAGGAGGAGTACAGGAGTTGCTAAATAAATTGAAGTACTCAGTAGTTGAAGAAGAAAAAGTCTTTGCATTGCAGCTAGTTCTTCCTGTTTGAAGTGAAGGTGTGGTGCAGAGGCTCAGTATCTTTATATTCAACCACAGCTTAGGGGAAAAAAAAACCCAAACAATTTAACAAAATATTATTAAATGCTATTAAATAATTTTTAGGTACATCTCGTACTTACAGAACTACCAGCTCATACCCCACATAGGTAGTTTTAAGTTTCCTCACATGGCTTTCTAGAATTTGGGAACTGTGATCCCTTCAGTCTGATTTTACTATCACAAACCTCAATTATCATACCAATTTGCCATCCTACAGCTCTTGTTTTTTCTAGCGACTTAGGAACACTGAGACCAAACTCATAAAAATAACCGAAAATTTTAGGGGAATCCCAGTCCTGCTTTAGCAAACTAATACATTTCTTCCTTTTATCCAAATTGAGCTTCTTAGTATGCTATTTCTTTGACTGCTTTATGAAATCTAATTCAAACAGTTGGGAAATGACAGATTTTCCATATTGCAACTACCCTTGCAAAACAATCAGGACATTTTCCTTCGGACAAGCAATTTAGCGATGGCATTCCCTTACCAAAAGTATACCCACAGTTAGGAAAAAAATAAGACAAAACATAGAAGTTTGAGTTACCACTTCAAAGAGCACTATGGCTCCAAATACAGACCCAATCATTCTGCACTCTTCCTACATTTATGCATCCAACATACAGTTCAAATACAGGTGGAATAACAACGGCACTGTTACTTATACTTGAAAAGCACCTTGAAGTTCCCAGGATGGCCTTAGCATATTCGTTACTTTTGATGATTCTTAAAAACAAATCACTACCTGATAAACACAGAATCCAGCACAATCTGTAACTTTTGAGAAGGCCCCAGTATTTTCAATATAATAAATAGAAACCAGGCTTACAAAAAAGCAGGTGACATCAAGCAGCAAGACAGTTGGGATTCCACCAAAAGTTACTCCCTGGAGCACCGTGCTGCCCCGGGCAGTGCTGTAGCAGTATGTCTCATTTGTTGAGTTGAAAAATCCACTTCTATCCCAGGAATAGGTCAGATGAGAATGTCCAGTACCGAGAAAGAAGAAAGGGCTCATCTTGTCTTCCCCTTAATAAAAAGAAAAGAAGAAACTGCATGAAAAGCCTGCTTGATATTTGCAAGATGTACTGAAAGAAAAGCACAGGAAGATTCAATAAGGAAACTACTTTAGAAAAAAATAGTCATATTTGACAATCACTCCTCTTTATCTGGAAAATACTTTCACAATAATTGATAGACTCAGTTGTTGGCAGTGCTCCATTGAGAATGCCTGACATCTAACCGATTCTGTTTTCCACTGACCCCTGAGGAAAGCTACTGAAGAACACACAGACCTTTCCATCATCTAATGTATAACATTAAACTACTTATTTCAGGCTGGATTCTGACTGCGGGAGTAACACAGGGCACTAGACGTTCTAACACATTACAGCAGTTCAAACACTTTGTTCCTAGTTGATGAGCACCTCTGACTATACTGGCTTGTAAATGGCAAGATTGGGAGATCATCTTGAGGTCGTTAACAAAATTGTCACTAATTCTCCTGAAAAGAATTAGCGCGCAAACACATTCCTCTTCCTCTTTTCTTTGGACACTGCATGTTTTCCTTTTTAACAGGAGAATTTAACTAAGAGAACAGGCACAGTGACTACAGTACCTTGCTAACACAAAAGAATATTTTCAATTTTCTAAGACAATAGCCATTTACCTCATTTATTCAATTGACTTGCTCAAATTATTTAGTAGACAACACACAAGACTCAGCTACTGATACAAACACCTTTTAATCAGCTGCCCACTTACTTCGAGACTTTCAGCTTCAAGCATTGCTTTTCTTGGTTTTCTCCTATAAAGGTGAGGGTTCTTACCAACTTCAGACAAAAATATGCTCCATGTAGAACATGCTTCTGACTGATAAATTCATATAGAAAGCATACCCCAAGAAGCTCTATCCTTAGGAATCAAAGACCGCAGGTCCTCATCACAGACCCAGATGCACCACTTTGGGGATATCACACCTCTACAAGAAGGCCACACATGACAGCGCTATTCTGGGGGATGTAAACGAAAGAATACGATGAACCACAAGATCTCCTTTTAAACAGAAGCAAAGCAAAACAAAAGCGTGACATACAAGTAAACACAGAACAGCTAGCATGGGAGAACGCTCCTCCAAACCAGAATTTACTCAGCGTTAGACCGCACAAAGCTGGGAAGAGGCAGCCTCTGTCCCAGCTGACAAAGACGCACATGATGCGAACCTGTTCTCGCTTTCTAAGAAATTTAGTGCTGAGAGAAGAGCAGCTTTCAGCACACTGCGGGACCTTCCGGCACATCAATCGCAGAGACCGCGGGTCAGAGCGGTACCAACGCACCCAGCTCATCAGATACAGCGTTCGACTTTGCAAGCCTCTACTTTTAAACGAGGTAGTTGTTAGGAAGGCAACGACAACAGCAACACCCCCAGGTGGAGCTGCGCGGCTGCAGCCCCACGAGACCTGGCAGGGAACGCGAGCACCGAGAGCCGCGCTGCTCCCGCTGAGGGGCTGGGGGCAGCGGGCAGCACCCGCCGCAGCCCCGAGGCCGCCCCTCAGGGCTCGGCTCGGCTCGGCTCGTCCCCTCTCCCGCCCCGTCGGCCGCCCCTCAGGGCTCGCCTCGCCCTCTCTCCCGCCCCGCGGCCGCCTCACGCCGCCCTCCCCCCTCTACCTTCACGGCCGCGGCCCCCCCGCCCTTGCTCTGTCGCCGCACGGCCCCCAGTTACCGGCCCGAGCAACAAGTCCCCGTCCCCGCGCATGCGTGCCGCCCCGCGCCCAGGCTGGCGGCCGCCGTGAGGCAGCGGGCGGGGCGGGAAGCGGCGGCGGCCGTTGGTCCCCGGGCGCCCTGGCGGGGTAGCGCGGCGGGCGGGTTTTGCTTCCCGACTGCGGCCGCCTCCTCGTTCGTGTTTGGAGGAGCCTGAAGCGCTGCCCCCAGAGAAGGAACGATACAGGAAAATCATGAGGGGAAGCCGCTCCTGCTTTCATGATCCCTTTCTTCTGTAGCGCTGCCAAAAGTACTGCGCGGCAATTGGGAGATACAGCCACCCGCTTTCACCCAGCGAGGCTTTATTTTAGCACGGCTGGGTTTATTCCCAGACTGCAGAGTCAGTAAAGGCTTTCAGGTGGAGGCCGGGGTCTGACAGAATTGCCTTTAATACATGGAGAGCCAAGTTTTCTTCTTATCTAATGCCTATGGGTGGTATTCGTAGTGGCTCACAGCAGTTATTTTAGGCTTTCACTACTTATCTGAAAATCTTAGGCTGCTTCCTAGAGACAGCAATCTGCTGAAGACTAAAGGATTTTTTGGCTTCTTAATGATAGCTAAGTTTTGATCTTAGTGTGGGCTACAGTGCTATCACAGAGTCAAGGAATCGTTAAGGATGGAAAAGATCTAAGATCTAATGTGACCATCTGAGATGGTCACATCCATAAGGTTGACACATCCCCACCGTGCCCACTGACCAGGTCCCTCAGTGCCACATCTCCATGCTTCTTGAGCACCTCCAGGGACTGCACCGCGTCCCTGGGCAGCCTGTGCCACTGCATCACCACTCTTTCTGAAGTTCAGAGCAAACCATTTTATGACTCTATGGTGTATATTAGCAGTTAGCCTCCCCCAAAAATTTATCCCTAAAGGGTTTTTTCTTTAGCAGAAAAGGAGGAAGAGCAGTGAGGTTTCTACAGGGTCAGTGCATTCCCCAGCTCCCAGACTGATCCAGGGTGCAAGCACACAGGTGCCGGTGGAGCAGTCCATATGCTGGGATGAACAGCTCTGAAATAAACTCAGTAGTAGTAATATGAATGTCCCATGAAGTATTCAAAGCCTCTTGTCTCCATGCAGCTATAAAGACAGAAACAGAATTCAAATCTTGTAAATGGGAAAAAAAATAAACAAATACCAAGACCTAGAGAGTTTAACGTGTTTGTGATAGGTCTGGGATAAGACTGATCCACAGCCATCACAAAAGACATCCCATCCTTCACGGAAGTTAATTGCTTTGGTCAACAGACCAAAACACAGCATGACAAGGCCCTGCTGTCTGCTGCTTCCCTAACTTTTATTTCAGTGTTCCCTCAACAGTCATTTGATACCTGGCACTGCCACCTTCATTGTCTCCCATTTCTGCATCCTTCACTCTCAGTTGACATGATCGACTTTGATGGGCAGCATCTCTTTCCTGAGGAAGGAGAAGGTAATGAAGAAAATTAATGGTTCAGAGGGATGCAGGGAAATTGGTTGCTGTAAAGGATTTGCATGCTGCCTCCGCCCTCATGGATGAAGCAGTAGTGGTGTTTCACAATGGTGATCCACCCTAAAAACAATCCAAGCCATCAGGGCATTGGAAGATTCATTCTCATTTTACACTAATCAAAATCTCAGGCCAGTCCTCAGTCATCCACTGATTTTTATGTTTTAAAGAAATTAACATTTGAGCTGCCTGAAAGACAGCATCTCCTCCCACTGGCAATCCCACTCCTTCTCTGTGTGTACGTGTTCAAACTGCATTTCTTTGATGTCTGCATGTATGCCTGCTACCTTGCCATTTTACTAACCCATATGAGAAGAATTGCTTCTTTGTCAAATCCCATCTCATTTTTCAAGAATGCCTGCTCAGTGTATGGCAGCTTGTGGATGTGTATGTGCTGGGTGCCTTCTCCCACTCCATCTGGTAAAAAGGGAAAAAGTCCCAGTTATACACAACAGTGAAGAGATAGAATTATTTCATAATTCTCCTAGCACCTGCATAGTACATAATTTGGGACTCTAAACTAGCCATAAACATTTACATTAGATAGAAAATGGAACGAAAGTCCTCACTGTGAAGGGGAGCTTAAAGAGCTCAGATCACTGCTGGAATAAAGAAATTTCATTATTGTTGAATGGTGTTAAAGCTTTCAATTTAAAAGCACACTCTTTTCTACTTGGGGTTAAGGTGATGGGAAAGTTTGATGTGCTATGGAGTAATTATTCTGTTCTGACTTTTCTGAAATAGATCTTCGCATGGTCAGATTATTTAGAATCAGGAGTTCAAAGAAGAATACTTTTTTTTTAAATTAAACCTTACTTCTGCTGCTACAACTCTTATATTTTTAGAACCAAAATCCACTTGGTTGATTTTCTCACTGTTTTCCTTAGCTGTTTGTACTTTAGATTTTTGTCATACTTTTCAGAGTTATGGAGATCTTGCTATGGCTGGGCTGCCTTACTCTGTGGTGTAAAATAGGTATGTTCAGTGGACTTGATATCATAGTCTTGACATTCTTGGTTCTGAAGACTTTTGCCCAGCTGCAGAATCATTTTTCTCTCTCAGAAGAATAACATCAAGCTTTTGTCATTTGTTTTTTTCATTTCCTCTGTCTAGACAGGCTCTTTAGCTAAGCGGTGTGATTTTGTTTATCTCTAATTTCAGCAGCAGAGTCACATTTCCCTCCTCCCTACCTCTTGTAAATAGGGATTTGTTACCACTGTCTGTTCTCTTGGTGACAAAAGCCACATACTGTCATTAGTTAGCAAACATTTAATTATGTTGCTCGAGCAGATGGAAGTCCAGCCTTAGGACCTAGGGAGCAGGTCCTCAGAATTTAAAATTCTTCCATCTTTGTTGTATTTCCCACTCTCCATAGCCCCTTCACAGCTCTTTAGCACTGAGTTGAACAAGTGTGCAGGGTATTTACACTTACTCGTGGGAATCTTGCTTTGCATGAGTAAGGCAAAGGTATTTTGTTAAATGTCCTTATGGCTGAAGAGCAGAGCTGTCACTTTCCGTTTGATTTATCACAGCAGGGCTTCCCTTGATGGGTGAACTTTCAACAGGACATCAATAGTCTCTGGGCCTTGAGTATGAGGTGACCTGATGCTTTACCATGCGTGGCAGCTCTTCGCAGGGTTACAACTTCTGCACTCTCAGAAGAAACCCATCAGCCCAGCTTGCTGTTCCTTACCTATTTGCTTATTCAAATCTATCTTAATGGGTTTAATTCAGGTTTCTAGCCTTGCAGCTCATTGCTACCTTTTAATCTTTGCTTTCATCTTGTAGTCTGTTTACAAGCCTCAATATACCAAAGGATTTAGGTTGGGCATTATGGATTCTTCCTCTGAAACCCTGAGCATTTATATGTGCACAATAAAAAGAGAAAAATCTAGACAGAGGCAAAATTAAGTGAACTTTAATCATAATAAAAATAAGCAAATTTAAGTTAACAAACTTACTTATACTTGATTTCTCTCTCTCTTTTTACTCTTTTCTTAGTGCTGCTTCTCTTTCAAAGATAATGTTGATTTCCTAGGTAAAGATAACCTTGTGTTAAGGGCTGAATGTATTTTTACTAATAAAAAGAATTCACTATTATACAAAATATTTAACAAAATATATCTAGCAATATATGATAGAAATGTGCCTTGTTTTTCTTTCAAAATTTTTGTCAGATTGGAAATGGTAAGTGTGTTGTTGGTGTCAGTGGTTGAGCATATTCATTTTTCTCGTGATCTTTGTAAAGTAAAATTTGCATGAAAGCTGGAATAGTGTTGAAATACACAAGTAACTGCAATCTGAAGCAGCAAAACTGAAAAGTACATGAGAAATGTATAGGGGAAAAAAAGCATTCTGATTTTTTTTTTTTTTTTTTCATAAAAAATGGATTTATTAAACAGTGAAGTATTTTCCCTATTCTGTGCACTGAGCTCATTGTTTTTGATCATCCTGATCATGTGTAAGCAGGAGTCTCTGTGAGTGTTCCTGGACTTCTGTAATGATACCTCAGCTGGGAACACTGCCAGACCCAGCCATGCCATCTGCCAAACCTTGCCATAGCCCTGTCTGGACTAAGACACACCTATGAGTTGCCCAAGGACAATGCATGGAATTCCCCATCGCTCACCTGAGTGCAGCATGAGATTTCAAACCTTTGTTTTGAGGATAGGTGTAGCTGTGGATAACCTTTTCCTGATATATAGAAAGTTTAGGTTCATTATTAGCATGTGGAAATTAAACTACTGTTGACACATTTTGGTATAAAAATAGGATGAGGCAGCCTGAAATATGAATGATGTCATTGTTTTATGACTATACATATTATGTTAATGCCTATCCATGCATTGACCCTGTTAATTTGTCTGAAGGGATTTAATGCATAGGTAGAGTAGAGCTATCTGTAATTAAGGTGGCTCCAAGGGAGAGAGGAGAATGGAGTCACAATCTGTCACAACCTGATCTTTTCCACTGAAGAGGACTGCACCTGGCCCGGTGTTTGATTTAGGTGAAACAGAAGGCTGGTGTATTTATCCCCAGTGTGATACTACAAGCCATTTATGGCTCCTAATGCCTTGCTTTTCCTGGACACAATGTATGTTAGCTTTTGCAAGGTGCTCTAGTGTTTTTGCCTTTGAGCTCAGCAGCTGTGCTGACCACACAAAGCGACTCCTGTTGCAACAGCACTGGGGTGAGACCTGGGCAGACATTTGCATTCTTTCCCTTGAGCAGAAAACTGGGCAGTTGCTTACACAGGAGTCACACAACGCGCCAGGAGATGTAACAGCTTCACCTATCGGAGGGCCGAGACCTGTATCACCAAGATGGGCTTAAACAGACTATCTTGTCAACCAAGCTCTTAAATTCTGTTTTTAATGAGAACAGAAGAACATTTTCCTTTTTTTGGTCTTTTTTTTTTTTTAAACACTAATCAGTTTGACAACTTTGAGCAAGCAAGCTCAAAGCTCAAAAGCTGGTTGTTAAACTGGTCAGTCTGCTTTCCACTCTGTATCTGCAGTCTGTGGCTTCCATCCCAAGGAACTGGGCTTCAAGGCCCTCATCCTGGCCCTGCCTGGATCACTGGCCTGGCTTGCCCTAAAAGTCAGCATCAAGCACACAGCTTGGCCATTTAGAAATGTCTTTTAACACCTTTTCAAGTTCTCAAAAGCTTCAGTGTTAACATAGATAGTTATAATTGAAATAAGTATTTTTTCAAAATAATAATATACTTAAATAATTTTGAAACGACTTTTAAAATGAGTGATCTTTATTTTCCTTGGGCAAAAAATTCCCCCTTCCAACTCCTGGATTTAAATATGAGAAAAAATAAATCTGAATACAGCTGAAGAGCTTTGATTTTATTTGCTAACTCAAAGCAATCTGAACAACTGAACTAAGAATTACATTTCACAGCATCTTTGTCCTGCCTGGGAATTTGCACCAACAATTATCTCTGTAGATTTGTGTGACTCAGCCATTAAGTCTGATCTGTTAATTTAAGGACTTGGTTTTACAAAGAGCACAGAAGGACCCCATCACACTTGGCACTGCCGCAGCAGCTCAGCCCCTTTGCACATCCATGCCATGGTGTTTGAGCGTGGGGGGCTCTATTGGCAGCAGGATGGTCATGGTGAGCCCATGCAGGGGGTCAGGTGCAAGTGTGCAGAGCCAATTGGTGACAGGATGCCAAGTGTCTTAAGCAGGAAGCCGTGAAGCTGTTGCAGTGACAAACAACCATGAGCAAGGGCTACATCCATATAGAAAGATCCTGCAGCCTGGGCCTGGCTTGAGCAGAGCTTGGCTGGGAGATGTGGGGTGCAGCCTCCCTGCATTCATCCTTTCTAACAGCTTCTTTTTTTGTGACGATTTTATTTCCCCTAATCTTTTTTTTTTTTAATTAATTATTATTATTTTCTGTTTTTATCCTTTCAAATGTATGCAAAGGGTATAAAGGTATTCCTTCACACCCATTCCAGCAATGGAAATATGACATGTATAACATTGCTTCATGAGTGTGTATCTGAGCTCTGTAAAAACAGAAAGCCATGTCTTCACTGCAAGCTGATCTTAAACACACTGCTGATCTATGGACCACTGGAGAATTTTCCTCCCTTAAATACACAGTAGCAGATGACAAGAGCTATATTGTTCATTGAACTAATATAGTTTATGTACAGAACTTAAGTCTACCGGTGATTAGAGTTTTGTTGATAGAAGCTGTGGTTGGCTGGTACCTTTGAAATTCAGGTTATTTATTTTGGTGTCTAAACAGGGACTTGAAAATATTGGCCAAAGCTATTTGTTCAAGGTCATGATACTGACTCAGGGACAGAATTTGGAGGAAAGCCTCAATCATCTCCATTCTCCTTTCCTCTTGACATATCTGTACAGCTTCACTAAAGCAGATGTTTATATGTGCAGATTATATATCAGATTATAATGAGGTGAGTGATGAGAATTATTCCATGCAGAGTTACAAGTAGATTTTAGAGTGAGACAGGCTCCAGGGCAGGAGGAAGGTCTGTATCCCATTGCAGTACTAGGGCAGGCTATTCCTACTTTCACAGCACCTTTCATTTTGTACTTTCTGGATCAGTTCCTGGCACTGCCCCACACATAGGTGTATGCAAACAGCTGAGCGGGTCAGTGCAAGCTGGCACTGCTGCTCAGAGCCCCAAGGAGAATAGACCTGTGTTCTGAGGCCCCAAATAACAGACTGCTCTGGAGAAGAGCGAAGCAGCTTGATTGTAGTTCCTTTGTGCTGTGGTTCTTCTGTACTGTAGTTCCTGTGATGATTAGGAAGAGTTTTATATGTCAGTATAAGACCACAAATTTATCAATCAGATTATAGCAGTGTGAGTATTTCTCAGAGGGTGTGAATTCATGTCAAGAAACCAGTTCCCATCCACCAGTCCTAGGAAACAAGACAGCTGTGCTCTGCAATTGCTGTGGTTTGTGTACCAGTTTCAAGACAAGCCCAGGCAATAGCATATTTCCATGTTCCACCATGCATCTGAGCCTTTGTGTATTTAAGTTAGCATACATTTAAGAGTTTTCCAGCCTGGGAAGATAGAAATAAGCTGAGAACAAGCCAAGTGGTGCACTCTCCAAAGCGTTTGGGCAGACAATTGTCCAACTCTGTTGCACACTGTGATTTTCGCATCTTCTGCATTGGACTTGCAGAACATGAGCTTTATTGAAAACACCATTTTCCTGTAGTCTGCTATTGGGGTGTTCTAACAAATCTGGTCAAACTGAGTATGTATTTCAAAAGAATTCCAGGTTGTTTACATCTCTGCTCTGCTTGCAGTAACTGACGTTTAGTTTTGTTGTCAGAGAGGTAAAATATTCCTACTTTAGAGACAAAGAAAAAAAAAAAAGACTAAGCACACAAATTTCCCTCAAATCAATGAAAGTTGAGCTTTAATTTCCTTTTTGTGCCTTTGAAAACCTTTTCCATGTGTATGACTTGCTAGATGACTCTGGGTTCTGTGCTGTGATGACTGCTGCAGCTAGCAGCCATGCTGCAGAAATGCACCAAATTTAAGTCACTATATATTCACTGCATTGTTCAGCCTGGAAAGCTTATAGTTATCACCCTAAATACGTGGCATTTTCTGCAGAATCTTGTGTTGAGCACAAAATTAAGGTTTAGAAATGTATGTGGTTGCTATGTGGAAAAGTTGGCCTTTCCTGTATTAATGCATTTAAATAAACAAATGGTTAAGTAAGGAAAAAACAAAAACCTGAAGCTCATGTTTCACTCTTTAAGTGGTTGGCCAAGTGTGGCTAGATTCCCTTTAAAATCAAATTAATCCAATGCATCTCCCAGAGCCCTGCAGTATGAATGCTAAAAGGATTAAAGCTAGTTAGATCACACCACTTTATTTTGCTCATTACAAGAGCCATGATAAATCCAAGACTTTATACCCTTTGTTTGCACAGATATGGCTGCATGGCAGGAAATTACATAATTTAGCCTCTGCCATGAAGAAAATACTCCTTTGTGCTCTGCTCTGGAGTCAAATACACAAAGAACTGTATTTTCTTTCATTCTTTCCTACTGAAATCTTTTTCATTAAAAAGACAGAACATACAAAAATGGTTTAAAAAACACTATAAAGATAATATAAATATTTAAGCGGAAAACAGCCTTGTAGTAACTGCTTGAAAAAGACATCTGACCCACACACCCCTTTCTTAGCATTACAGCACTGTTTGAAGGCAAAAGAAAATCAGGGGCTATTGTAGTATTGCTTGTTATGGGACTCTCAAAGCTGTCCACAATCTGGACAGAAAGGGAACGGAATGAACAGTGTAAATAAGAAATCAGCATAAAGAGTAAAGAGCTCGGTAGGTTTTAAAAATGAGTTACTATTAACCACTTGAAGTCTTCTAACAGAAATAAATTGTTTTAAAATGCACTGGGAATACTCTGTAGCCCTTTACGACTGTTCTCAGAAGAGATGGAAGAACTTTCTGAGGAGAAATAATGCTGTAAAATGCAAAGTTTGCAGCCAACTAAGCCTGGCTCTTTCTGTTATAACAGAATGAAAGTTAAGCATCAAGATGAGGGGCTATGATCTGATCTCTATCATTATTTTTAAATTGGTTTTAACTCTTGGCTCTCCTGACCCCACCAAAACGCCCAGCGGCTCACCCAGGGGCAAACAGCAGCTCCAGAGGTATGCTGGACACATTCTGAATTCCACTTCATCAGCCTTTCCATCACAGAGCTAAAGTGCTGTTAGTATCGAGGAAAAAAGCCACGTGCAAGTGGTTATTTTGAAAGAGAATCCATCTAGTGTAAAACCTGCTGACATGCAATAATCCCAACATCACCACAGCAGCAGATATTACAGATGAAAACAACTTCTGCTAACATATTTGCTAAGGCTCCATTCACGTCAGTGTTAAATATTTCAGTGAAGTCTAGTGGAAACCTCTGGGCAGTTACTCCACTGTTTATCAGATGTATCAAATTAGTGAAGTATAAAGTATTTATCAGTTCTGTCTTGTCCTCTCTGTACAAACTATGGCCTAATTTTGTCTTTTATCTCACACTGGGTTTTGTGTGTGTGTGTGATTTCATATGCAAGAAACATCCTTCTTTCTTTTTTCCTTTTCCTCTTCCTCTTCCTCTTCCTCTTCCTCTTCCTTTCTTTTTCTTTTTCTTTTTCTTTTTCTTTTTCTTTTTCTTTTTCTTTTTCTTTTTCTTTCTTTTTCTTTTTCTTTTTCTTTTTCTTTTTCTTTTTTTCTTTTTCTTTTTCTTTTTTTCTTTTTCTTTTTCTTTTTTTCTTTTTCTTTTTTCTTTCTTCTTTTTTTTTCTTCTTCTTTTTCTTTTTTCTTTCTTCTTCTTTTTCTCTTTCATTTTTTTTTTTGCACTAAATGAAGACATTGCTATTTTGCATGTCAGCTTACCATGTGTAACAGAAGAGGTTAGATTTAGCTATCCCACCTCTTGGCCTTTCATCTCTATGTTTGGCCCGCAGAGGAAAAGCATCTTCCAGCAAAGTTAGCAACATGAATTATTCAGCTTTCTTTAACATGTAGTTCATAATCTTTCTACCTTTGCACCTTCTCCTGGTAATGAAGTACAGCCCCTGGAATACAGCATACTTTCTTTGAGTGGGGAAAAAGTTACTGATACACACTTTTTCATTGCAAAAGAAGAAAGAACATTCAGAAAGAGCGTATACATTTATTAGAAAAGTATGTGGTATTCCTACAGCGGTAGCACAATATCACTGCCCCAGCTACAAATAAAGCACAAGTGAGGACAGTGGGGAGGAGGCTGCTGGAAGGACAGAAAGAGCTGTATTTAAACAGTTGTGTTTGCTTTTCTGTAGGAAAAAAAAAATACCTCAGAGAGCTCTTTTCTGCCAGAACACTGGCACTTTGCAAATGCTGCCAACACATACCCTGTGAGCAAGCCAGCTGACATCAGCTGACAAAGAACATGGTGGGACTTCGGACATTTTATCCATTCCTCTTGAAACAGATGTCTTTGTCAAGGCTGTTTGACCAGGACAAGCCCATGAGTAAATACAAGAGCCTACTTAAGGAAGATGTGTTGCAAGTCAATGGCATCTAAGTTGGATAGCACCATAGTAATGGGAATTATGTACTTGAGCTTAAGATCAGACCAGGTTTGCAACCTCTCTCCCAAATTAAATGGGGTTTTTACTGTATTGGATACTTTGTGTTGTAAATGCACTCCTGACATAAGGGAGTGCCATTCCCATTTCTGCCTGGGGCTTCACCACCAGCATTTGTGTGAGGGAACCCAACAGGAAATGACCTGTAATGCATTTTCATTGGAGATGGCCGATTTAGCCTTGCTGCCCAGAACAATTTGAAATCCTGGGCCCTTTTCTGCAGAGCTGCTTTGCAGCTGTGAGGCCCAAGCATGCCCTGGTGCCTGGAGCTGCTTGTTCCCAGGTGCCAGGACTCTGCATTTACCCAGGCTGAACAATCTTTTAAAACTTTTCCATTCTAGATTTTGCACAACAGGATGAATTGTGAGGTGCGTTTATGCAAATTCCAATGAGCTAAACTAGCCTGGGTGCTGTCATTCTGGCTCTTTATGCGAGCTATTCTTGCCCTAATGAAAAACCAGCAGTCCTTAGTGGTAGAGGAGTAATGAAAGCCACCAGCCTGGGGAGATGGTTTCCCAGTATCTTTCAGCAGTCATCAGGCATTTTCAAAAAACAAGTATTGTGCAAATCAGAGCATTTCTAGACAAGGCTGATGGCTGGCAGTGTCCAGAGTTAAAGTGGCCAAGAAATGAGATAACAGCCCTGTGGCCTGCTCATTGCTTTTGTGGTAGAACGCCTCCAGCTTTTGGGGAAGAAGGTCTCACCTCTGAGGAAGAAAGGAGCTGACCACGAGATTTTCTTGCATTGTCATTTTTGAGAACTGGAACTGTTATTTGCCAATTTAGGGAAGAGCTGTACCACGACCCATAGCAACTTGCTGACCTGGCTGAAAGCAAACCCTCAAAAAAGAAGCTGCAGATCCTGCTAGTGTCATTGAGCAGATCCTGTGCAATCATTCCACCAGAACCAAACCACTTCCTCCCAGTGCGACCCAGACACCTCAAGGAGGAGAGCGAGGCTTTCCCTGCCCTCCTCTACTTGCATAAATACAACAACAAATCCCAGGACTGCCTCCCTGGCAGGGAATGCATTGCTGTCCCACAGCCACACATGCACGAGGGGACTTGAGACTGAAAAAAGACTCAGAAATGGAACCACTGCTCAGATTCTTCTTTAACATGGCAAGTTCATTCCTGTATCTCAACATTTTTAACCACACTTCTAGACCCAAAGGACGCTGATTTTGTTTAAAAAAAAAACAACAGACCGAAGTCAGGACAGAGATGTGTTCCAGTCTCTATACGAAAAGTCTGCTGAACGAATTAGAACATCTCTAACAAAAACTATGGCCTTTCACTCAAGCAAAGGCCATTCTGGTATGGACCAACTATTAATATATAATTATATATATATATGTATATATATATATAATATAGCAGAATTATGTTCATGAGAATTCAGTTCTTGGAAAATCAGATCCTCACTGATGCACTGCAGAGGTGTTTGAATCATTCCTGTTTCACAGGGTAATAGCCACGTAATTAGGCTAAACCTTTCGCACTTTCTCTTTTAATTCATTAGATTTATTTACCAAAAATCATTGCATAGATATGCCCAGTAAGTATCTTAGAGATCTGTTTGAAACTAGCTAAAAGCTTAAATATGGAGGTTCTTTCTTCACTGCATTCAGGCTTCCATTAAAACTCTAAGTTCCTCAGACATTATGCCCTGCAGCCCCCCATAAATCCTCTGCTTGACACCCTGAATGCACCATGGAGGCTCTAATACACATTACCCAAAAAGAGCTACTATAAAATTCCTGACCTTTTCTTGTTTGTGTGACAAAGGGAGAATGCCAGCTCCACCAATCGGACCAGATAATCACTCTCCTGTGAAAAGCTTACAATCCACATCCTCTGTTTTCTTCTTAGCTGAACTTCCACCACATTTGCTCAATCATCTTTTTATGTGTGAAGACCATAAATCACCACCCAATACACATAAGACAAGGAAGAGATTTCATCCAGGTAGTTCAGATATCAGCTGCAGGAAACGTCACCTCTTGTATCCAGAAGTGCCGGGTGCTGTGGTGTTCTCAGGCATTATCATCTCTTACATGCAGGTTTATTTGAGCAGCCCTCACTATACAGCAGGACCAATCGCTTGAGTAAAGATAAAATGGACAGATAAAGGTTTACAGGACATTTTCTGCAAAAGGCTCAACAGGCAGAACAGGCAGTACCAGAGATGCTCGGTCAGGCTCTCTCAGAAGCTTTGCCCTCCTCCTTGCCCAGGAAATCTGCCTCAGCTCATACTGCCTCCAATGGGACATGAACTGCACCCGGGGCTTTTGCAAGAGCTCAGTGCTTTGGGTCCTGCAGCCACGCTTTTCTCAGAACACGGCATTCAGCCCATATGCTGGGTGAAAATGGACTGCTTCTTCCTTATTTACAGAGACAGAAGAAGTCCAAAGATCTGTTGTTGATAATTAAAATATTTCGTACTTATGCTCCAGACATCCCATGCTTGTTCCTGCTGGAGAAGAATGAGAATCTGCCCCAAATGCTGGGTTCCTCAATAATGTCACTGTTCAAGTTTTGTTTTTTCAATTATCTTGTCCTTTTCTTGGTTTTAAAAACATGCCAGCAAAGGCCAAGGAAGTCAAGGATGTGAGTAACAGGTTTTAAAGAGCAGCCTCCTGCACCCAGCCTCCCTTCATCTTTATTCTCCAGAGCAAGCTTTCTTTTGGTTTTTGATACTGTTCAGAACAACCAACAATTATTGTTGGAGTTGCGGAGAAGCAGAATGGTTTCTTGTGTTTGCTGAGAGATTATCTGCCTGAAAATAAAGCCATCTGCTCTTAAGCACAGGCGTTATTCAGCCCACATCTAAAATGCCAGGACTGTGCCTCTTCCGCTTACCTCCCTGTGATCTATAGGCAATGTAAAAGGCCATAACCCATCCAACCACCTTGATTCAATGCTATGATCATCTATTCAGAGATCATAGTGGAATCTGTCCTTGTCCTCCCCCC
>JAPSGF010000007.1:12807796-12837276 GCA_035772895.1 Perdix hodgsoniae
CGATATTTTAAGTTATTTCGTAATGCCCACCATAAAGGCAGATGTTCTGCTGGAGCTTTATTCTCCTGACAGATACTGGCCACTTCAGGCAGCAACTCCATCAGTGTGTGATGCTGCTCACTCAGGGGATTTTTAGGCAGAAGTTTACAGGGAGTTAAAAGAGGAGGGAAATGTCTTCCTGGTGCAGGAATCTGGGAGCTCCCCTAAGCCCCCCATGTCAGCCTGGTGGTGTGCGGAGGTGTTAAACTGGCATGTGTCTATCGAGGCGGGGGTGAGCCTTTTAAGTCCCCTGCTTCTTCCCCACTTGTGGAATTTGTTGTGCCAGTGGGATGAGGCTGGCTATAAAACCTCTGTCCTACTCCACAGCCAGCGAGTGCATCGCAGCCCTGCTGACATCCCCGTTCCTCCCTGCAAGCCATCAACAGGGCAGGATGGAGGCAAGCTTCACCCGGATGCTCTATGTGCTCTCTCTAGTTGCCATGGCCTATGCCTTCACCCAGGAAGGGTTCAAGGAAGTGATGCTGAAGCAGCTGGGGCTCTCTGAAGTCCCTAAGCTTCATAAGAGAGACCTGGTGGACCTGGTCATCCCTGAGCACGTGAAGAACAAGTACATCTCCATGCTGAAGCGGCACAGGGGGAAGCGTCGTGCCTCTCCCAGCTTGGCCAGCATCCTGCAGGGGATCCCCGGCAATGCAGGTAACATCCTGGGCAGGGCAAGACACAGGGAGTGGGGCTGGGGTCAGGCTCTGAGGGGGAGCAGGGTGGAAAAAATGTATGTATCCCATGATCCTGGAAAAGGGTGGGTGATAGAAAAACCCTGGTGCCCAGGCACATAGCATCCTGGGCAACGAAGGCAAACTGCCCGCAAATTATTGCAATTTGTGTGGTTTCCTGATACCATGCACTGCACTGGCACAAAGGGACACATGCTTTTTGGTGCTTGCTCTATTCAGGATGAATTACACATAGGAGTTTTCTTCCTATTGTCCCCACATTGCTATTTCAGATCTAGAGGAATTAGGTTTTTTGCAAGGTACTAAGTAAGCATTAGAAATGGTGTGTTTAGGGGCTGTCTCTGCCACAAGGGATCATGTTTGAGCATGCAAGCAATGTGCTGTGATAACTGTGGATGAAATGCAGAGGATAGCAATGACTGCGTGTCTTTTTGTCTCTACATCACGGACAGAAGTCTTCTACTCTGACCCCATGCGCCAGAACTTCATCTTTGACATGGAGGGAAGGATACCAAAAAACAGTGAAGTGACAATGGCTGAACTGAAGCTTTTCAAGAAGCCCCTGGACAAGGTGAACCTGCCAGCCAGGCAGCCCCATCGGCCCATTTCCAATGCCAGGGTCAGCATCTACTGGGTGCAGAGACAGCATGATGGCACAAACAGGACCTCACTGATCGACTCCCGGTAGGTGATGGGGAGTGTGGAGCTGATGAGAGCAGATATTAGGTTAAGGCTGCAAATATGCAATGATGTGCTGAAGTGATGCATTTCTGTGCCAGATGATAGGCTGCATCTCTATTAATAGAACCATAGAATCAATCATAAAATCATAGAATCACAGAATCACTGAATGGCTTGAGTTGGAAGGGACCTTGAAGATTATCTAGTTACAACCCTCCTGTTGCAGGCAGGGTAGCAAGACCCTGAATCAGGCTGCCCAGGGCCCCATCCAACCTGGCTGTAAATACTTCCAGGGATAAGGTATACTCAGCTTCTCTGGGCAGTGTATTCCAGTGCCTCATCACCCCCTCAGTGAAAACCTTCTCCTGACATCTATTCTACTCACATCTCACTCCTTTTAAAGTTTTTAGTAGTTTATTCTACTCATCTCACCCTCTTTAGTTTAAAACCAATTCTCCTTGTCTTATCACTATCAGACCATAAAAAGCTTGATTTTACTCTTGTTTATAAGCTCCCTTTGAGTACTAGAAGCTCAGCTGGCTGGTGATACAAACACTGCATATAACCTTGCACTATGTGAACAAATACCTTGACACAAGGTTTTTTATTTCACCATCCAGTGCCTGTTAGCCTTGCATGCCTTGTGGGTCCAGAGTGGTTGTGGAGTTTCCTTCTCTGGAGATACCCAAAGCACGCCTTTATGCTTTCCTATGTGACTGCTGCAGGAAACCTGCTTTAGCATGGCACTGAATCAGATGATCTCCAGAGGTCCCTTCCAGCCCCTATGGTTCTGTGTTCCTTTAAATTGTTAATTGCTGTGGGTACTTGCCCAGAGCTGCTCAGCAAGCATTATCGTATGATCAAGGCACATGACAATGCACAGGAAGCAAATTATTCCACAGCAAAAAAAGCACCATGAGCTTTGTATGATGGGCTTCTCTCTGCCTGGCAGGCTGGTTCCCATAAGAGAGTCTGGCTGGAAGAACTTTGATGTAACACAGGCTGTGCACTACTGGCTGCGGAACAAGAGGCAGGAGCCAATGATCCTGCAGGTCTGGATCGAAGGGGAAATGGTGGGCAGCTATGCTGCAGAGGTTGCCAAGGCCGTGCGTTTCACCTCACAGGATGCTGGGGACAGAGCTGTGGGAAGACCCGAGCTGGTGCTCTACACCCTTGACTTGGAGGACTATGGGTGAGCACAAAACCTGCATCCATGCAGCTTTGTCCCTACATTACTGCACTCCCTTTGTTGCCTTAATTTTCAAATGAAACCTGAGCGTGGTCTGAGCTTCCTAGCTCAGGGCTGTGCCATCAGCCTTCCCTATATGCTAACATTTCTCCCATCGCACACAGGGGCCCTGGAGACTGCAAGGATGGAGTGCAGGCAGGAAAGTCCACCTGCTGCCGGCAGAAGCACTACATCAACTTCCGTGAGCTCTCCTGGACGCAGTACTGGGTCATTGAGCCGGCAGGATACCAGGCTTACAGCTGCCGGGGGAGCTGCCTGCAGCTTCCCGGCCCACTGCAGCGTTGGGGGGGCAGGGAGCGTGCCTGCGCTGTGGCTGAGAGCTCCCCACTCCCTATCATGTACCTGGTCCAGAGGGGCAACCACACCGAGATTGAGGCAACTGAGTTTCCCAACATGATCACTGAGAAGTGCAGCTGCATGGCAGACGGTGCAGCGCTTCTGTGAGGCTCTGACTTAAGGGAGGAATGGTGCTGGTGGGCCTGGAGGAGGTACACCTCCCTGGGTTTGGTGTGGCTGCCTCTGGATAATTTCAGTCCCCACTGCAGGGCACTGCAAGCAGCTGCAGGTGAAAAGCAAGGACAGTGATCACAGTCAGGTGCAGAAGTCAAGCTTGGGATTGGATTTTAGTTCCCTTGTTCCCCATGCTTTGTACATTTTGGTCCTTGTCTGCCCAAATTGTGTTTACTATGGATAGCAGAGCAAAAGCACTTACATGTATATGTTGTATACACACACAGATGTACACGTATCACAAATACATGTACATATATATGTATGTATTGTTTACATGCATATTGTATATATACGCATTTTCTACATACATACATATATGTACATAGAATTTTGCCTAGAGCTAAAATGAATGTATATATGTAAGTATGCATTGTATGCATATATCTGTAGATATACATGCACATACAATATTGTCCAGAACTCAAAGGACAATACTGTTGGTCCCTGTACCAAGGATTTGGCACAGTTTTAAGCAGAATTTAGAGTCCTGAAGCCAGTGGACATATTGGGACTTGGGCTTGCTTGCACAAACACGTGTTTATAGATTCAGGTCCTCATTTTTCTGATTGTGCATTACAGTTTTTTCAGCTATTTTTCTAGTCTTAACTGCTTTCAAAATTAAGTAAACAATAAAATATGATTATTTAAATAAATAAATGTTTGCTTATAATTATTCCTAGGTGTAAAAGCAGAGGAAAAAAATCCGTAGCATTTCTGACTGTAACCCCGGTACCCAGCTTCTTCATGCACACACCCAACAACAGTCCTCAGTGCGCGTCTCTCTGCCTGCTCATGATAGAGATTATCTGCTCATGCAGCCAAGAACAGGGCTGAATCAGGGAGGAGCACTGGTGCTTCTCCCCGTGCAATGTCAGGTGTAATCTCCTTTCAAACAACACAGAATCATAGAAAATGCTCCTTGAACTCTGACACTGGGGCCGTGCCCACTGTCCTCTGGTGCAGGTCCTTTCCCTAACCCCCAGCTGCCCCTCTCCTGACACGGCCCCATGCCATCTCCCCAGACCCCGTGGCTGTCACACAGAGTAGAGCTCAGAACTGCCCTCTGCTCCCTGTGAGGAGCTGCAGCTGCCATAATGCCTCCCCTCAGCTCCTCTGCTCTGGGCTGAGCAAAACCAGTAGCCTCAGCCACTCCTCACACACCCTTGCCCTCCAGGCCCTTCTCCATCCTTGCATCTCTCCTTTGGACACTCTCTAATAGATTTATGCCCCTCCACCCTCAAACAAGTACTGGGCTGCTGACTGGAGTGTCACTGATGGTAACTGACTCCTACACCAGTGTAGGCTGCACGTGGAACCTAGCCTCTGGGCCACAGACAAGGCAAACCTTTCCCCGAGTGCCTACTTCCTTGGAGATGCTCAAAAGCTGTCTGGACAACCTGCTCTAGGTGTCCCTGCTTGAGCAGCAGGGTTATGGAAGGTGACCTCCAGAGATGGCTTCTTACCTCAACGACTGTAATGATGCGAAGAGGAGGACTGGATGGGCCGAGCTGTGACTTCAGCTTATCCATCAGGAAGTAAGGTGTCCCTGCCACCCTACAGGAGGTCAGCTCTGAGGTCACCAGCCATACCTGCCTTCACCCCAGCCTATGGATGGGCTGGTACCTCTCATGTGTGTAAATGCTGATGACAAAAAAAAAACACAAACAGCTAGGTACATATCACCAAGGGTTACCCGGGTTTGAGCAGGATGAGCCAGGCTGGCCTTGGCCATTCTCTTCTTACAGTTAGATGGCATGTTTCTTAACGAGCATTCAGTCCTGGTTCCTACCCACCCAAAAGGACAGGCCACAGCCGGAACAAAGCAGAAGGTTTATCTGCACTCATCTGGCTCTTGGGGAAGAAAGTGTTTGAACTGATACTTGCCTGAGGAGGAAAAGCATTAACCTTGTTGTCCATCCAGCCCAACGCATGCATCCTCCTCCCAGCCTGGGAGGAACTTGTACTATGGGGGCCAGGATGGTGAAGGGCTGGCAGCACTGACCTCACCAACCCATCATGCCCAGATATAACAAGCACACTATTCATGCTTCCTGAGACACACAGCACATGTCTCTGATGAGTCACCCTCGCTGGCTTTGCAGTGAAGATCAGCAGGGTGGGAGGTGGATCTAAAATGGAGAAGGCTCCAGAGTCTTCTATAGTGCAAACTTGAAGGCAGAGGCTGCAGATGGAGCCCTGCTTCCTCAGACATCCCCCAGCCATCCATCTTCAGAACAGGCAGCTGTTGCTGTGATATCATGCGCATGCTTTTGTACCGGTACAAGCTGTAGCAGACACAAAGCCTGTCGAGCTGTCGTGTTATTCTTCCCACTGGAGAAGCAGCACAACCCCTGAGGAAAGGGAGAATACCTTACGTGCATGACAGCAGCTTGTTTCAGCATTAACAGTTAGGCTTCACTAGGGGAAAAAAGAAAAAAAAAAAAATGGAGTAGTGCAATTTTCAAGCCACACAAAACGCCCCTGCCAGCTGAGCTACATCGCCCTGTCTGATCCTTCCACATTTTCATCCAAATCGAGGCTGCTCTTCTATTTTCTTTTAGAATCTATGAGAAGTTGCAGCTTTGCCCTGCTGGTGAGACCTCATTTCTGCCACTTTTTTTTTTTTCCCCCTTTGCATTTCACAAACTCCTACAAATAGTGTCTGACACTTGGCCTCTCAGGGCAGCCTCCTAATTGCTGGTTTAAGTAGAAAGCCAAATTCCCAATCCACATCTCAACAGAGGTGATAACCAAAGCAGCTCCTCTGCCCTGGTTGGAAACAGCTGGAGGCTGGGAAAGAGGGACCCAGCACAAACAGGCAGGGAGTCGAGAGCTTTTCAGGCCACTGTGTGATACCCTGAGACTTTGTTATTTTTAGGGAACCATCCAATAGACTCAACATCTCATTTTTGCCACTAACTTAATGTAAAATGAAAAGCCAGCCAACCATATACTGGGCTGCATCAAAAGAAATGTGGCCAGCAGGTCAAGGGAAGTGATCCTGACCCTTTGCTCTGTACTCTGAAACCTCACCTGGAGTACTGCTGTACAGTACATCCAGATGTGGAATCCTCAGTACAGCAGAGATGCAGACCAGCTGGAGTGTGCCCAGAGGAGGGCCACAAAAATGAACCCAGTGAGGACACCTCCCCTATGAGGACAGGCTGAGAGAGCTGGGACTGTTTAGCCAGAAGAAAAGAAGGCTACAAGGAGACCTGAGAGCAGCCTTTCAGTATCTAAAGGGGAGCTGTAAGAAAGAAGGGGACAGACTCTTTAGCAGGATCTGTGGTGACAGCAAAAGGGGAAATCCTTTCAAACTAAAGGAGATATTTAGACTGGATACAAGAAAGAAGCTTTTTTACTATAAGAGTGGTGACGCACTGGCACAGGCTGCCCAGAGATGCAGTGGATGCCCCATCCCTGGAGACACCCATGGTCAGACTGGTCGGGGCTCCAAACACCCTGATGGAGCTGTAGGTGCCCCTGTTCACTGCAGGGAAGCTATACTAGATGGCCTTCAAGGGTCCCTTCCAACTCAAACAATGATTCTATGACCTTGCACTGCATGCAGCATCACCTATAACCACCAGAAATCCAATGTTGTTTTCAGGGAGCTGTGCAATAGCGCACAAAACTGCAGCAGAGGTTCCACGAGCCATCTGGTGCCCGATGAGCACCTCTCTGCTCTCCAGACCTCGCAGGCAGATCTCCGAGGAGCTTCTTGCTCCCCATTGGACTCCACCAGAAGGCAGGCAGGGTTTAACGATCACTTTTTCAGAGTGTTCCACCAGCACCGCCCGGAACAGGACACATCCTCCTGTCAGTACACTGCCACCTACAGTAGCAAGCCTAGAAGTTGCCCTGCTCGGAAAAACGACGACGTAGCTGCGTGCGGTCTGCATCCATTTCCTCCAGCGCAGGCACAGCGACGTTTGTGCCAGAAACAGCAAAGTGGTTTTTCAGGAACTCGTCTGTTTGCGTTACAGAGGAAAGTAGGAAAGAAGCCTTTTGACTGAAGGCAGCCAGCTGCTCTGTCTGTTCTTTGCAAACTTCCACAGGTTCTTTTTCCATACCTCAGTTCAGGAAATTGAGATATTCAGCCCTAATCTTGCAGCACGCTTGTGACTATAAACTCCAGGACTTCTTACACTGCTATGAGATCCCAGGATGGAAAACATTAATGGAAAACAAAAACGTTAAGTGTTATTACATGATATTCAATTTCTCCAAGATGAGGGGGATGAGAAAACCAGTTTTCACTTAACAGTGTCATTAACGTCACAGAAAGCTACCTAGACAAAATCATTCAGGTATAGCAATGAACGCTTCTCTGGGTCATCCAAACTGCTGCTTAAGCTGACCAGCAGACAAAAGCATTGCTAAAAGTAACACCAAAGCAAACACATTCCAATTCTGAACTTCCCAGCCAGAAGTAAATTTGTACCAAAAACATGCATTTCACCTGGGTAATCACCTGCCCTGCTTCCTACTGTTTTTTTGTGTATGATTAATATTAAACTTTCTTCCAGATTCTAAATGTATCTGCATGAAGTAAAAAGCCTCTTCCCTCAGGTTTGTGCCATTGGTTTCTCCATTATCAGCTGACAACTGAGAAAATACAGAGGAGCACAAGGCAGTGCTCCAGCTCTTTTACATTGTTCAGGTAGAAAAAAAAAAGAAGTAATAAAATGACTCCTCACACAGAGAAAAGCTCTCCTCACTCATTGTCTGTACGCACTGTTATGAGAAGAGCAGTTAAGAACACCGACAGTGTGCCAGCCAGGTGGGATTGCTGCTGAGATGTAACTGTGTCGAGGTGACCCCCCACCTCTTCCCATTCTCTGATGAAACACGCTCAGGAAATCACACCTTCCCATGTGAGATCCACTTGTCCTATCACAACCCCCATATGATACGACTTGCAGCATCCTCATGGTGGTTTTTTTTTGCCCTTTTTTAATTTTCTAAGTCCTTGATAGTGCCGTACATGTAAAGTATCAAACATCAACTTACCTGTCCTGTATTATTTTTTGTTATCTGCTGCGTATAAATCACTTCTCATCAAATAAGCCACATTATTCTAACAGTAAGCTGCAAAATGACAAGTTCACAGCTTTTGGGTCACATGTCTAGGGAAACAAGCTTATGCACATTTCAGCCTCAGGGGTCACAATCCATGTTTTCAGAACACTATGTCAAGTAGATCCAGGAGTGCTACATTTGTGTATGATGGTATAATTACCAGCAGCACAAATATCTATTTTTTTCATAATTCTCTGGGATACTAATGAGATTATTTCATGAATGTTGGTATAGAACTTCAGGATGACCAGTTGAAAGATCCAACAGGATACTGAAGATTTGTATAGAGTATCTTGTACTCCTAAGGAATGTTTTATTTAGATGCACCACACACGCTTACAATTAGTGAGCAGATTCAAATCCATCTTACAGTTAAAAAAAAAAAAAAAGCAGGAAGCTCTTTTGACTTGCCTATCAGAGGCTGCATTATAAATTAATCCTGCACTTCCCAGTTCACATGCCTTTCCTTGGTATGACTCGGCACCATCTCCTACAAACTGGAATGAAAGCAGAAAAGAAGCCCTGGCTGCTGGCTGTGCTGGGGATGCCCGCACCTGGGCCTTCCCAAGCCCACAGCGACACCTGGAGGAACACCCGGGCTGCTCACATCGAAAATTCCGCTGGATGCATCTCCAGAGCCAGAAATCCTCCGTGTACATTTTCTAACCAAGTCTCTCAAGGGAGGAGGGGGAAAAAAATAAATAAATAAATAAAATAAAAATAAAAATAAAAAAAAATAAAAAAAATAAAAATAAAATAATCAAGAGGGGAGCTCTGCTTTGGTGAAATTCCAGGGACAGTGCTGAGCGGATGAGGTGCAACCAGAAGTGACCACCACACTCCAGCCTTAACTTTCTCCAGCATACTGGCAAGTCATAGAACAAGCTGACTGGTGACAGAGTATAAATTGTCAGATTAACCAGCATTTTGGAGCAGCTGCACAAACACAACTGTGTCAGCAGCTTGCCTGCACAGTTTGTCAAGAATAGAACTTAAGATTTAACATTGTCAATCCAAAGCTAACTCCCAAGCACAAACAAAACAATTTCGGAGAAGAATAGTTACAAGATTGCAAAATGCTCACTGCTAACTGAAATAGCAGTTAAGCGCTGCTCATGTTTGAGACATGAAACACCACTAGTGAACTTGTTCTTTAGCATTTGAAATCCATTTCCTGTCTGTACTGCTTTTGTACAGTGTCAGAAAAGGAGGGAAACCTTTATTTGGCCAAGTTTTTCCAAGGAAATCTGATACATAGATAGATCATGCATAATACTCCCAGCATACGGTGGCCAAGTCTGAAGTCTGAGGCACCAAACCAAAGCCACTCAAACAGAAATGGCAGCTGTACCTGCAGTCATAAAAGCATGCTACTGTTCCAACAGGAGCCTTTACCACCTCATGGGATAACTCCCATCTCTGAGGTTACAGACTGAGCTGGGATAAAGCACCACCACTGCAGATATTCAAGTCCTCAGGTGCCTACTCCATTGCTTTTGCCACTGGAAAAAAATTAAAACCTATACTAAATTTCCCACTTAGGTTCAGATGAACACTCTGTAATGTACTAACCTTCAGCAAGGAGCAAATGCACTTCATTCTTTTTAATTCCTTAAGGATGTAATTCTTTCTTCTTCCCTCTCACTCATTTGTTTTTAAAGAGCAAAATAAATTTGTTTTTATAACTTCTTACAAAAGAAATATTTTTACCGATTAATTACTGATGCCTGACATCTCACTAATTCATAGAACAGCATTTATTAAGACTGACCCCATCCATATGAAAACGTTCTTTTCATACAAAGAAACTTCAGCTTTTAAGCCCAAATCACAAGTTTGATCTTTGTCTTTTAACCGTGCTAACTGGAATATATATTAAGGGAGATCCAATTCAAAGCTAATAAACGATTGATATTCTTCTTTAAACAGGTGAGAATGGTGCCATCCATTCATTCTCTAAATAAAAAAAACACACAGGTTCTTCCTTCCCATCTGCAGGGAGTTCGTTCTGCTACACTAAGATTTATTATAACTGCTGGTAAAGCTATCAAAAGGCAATATTTCACTCCTTTAATACTGACCACATAACTAACTTGCTTTTTAACAGCTTCCTCTGTGCTATGTCAACTAAACTTTATTAAAATAGAAACAAAAAACTATCCAGAGATGCCAAAGAATTCTCTATAACAGTACAGAATGACAGCAGAATAAGGAAAAATTAAAAGTACACAGACACAAAGTAATTTAAGATTTCCCTTTTTTCCCTTTAGAAGGCTTTGCAAATAAGGAAGGATCAATCTGGTCTCTGGATAGACCCCTCACTGAAAAAAGCCTTGCTGCTCTCTCCTGTAAAGTGCCTCCACATTTCAGTCCTAAGGCCATCAATTGCATCTTCAACTTAACTAAGCCCAGCGTTTCCATTTCAGCAGCAGAGCTGAAAGCAAGTAGGTCGATTGGTTCCACATCCTGCAAAGAGAAAAACATCCCATAACAATCATTGCTTTCTTCCTGAAGGGGGAGGGAAGAGAACAAGTACAGACAAAACACTTGATTTCACAAAAGCCCTTAAATTAGGTTTACCCAGTAAATTAATTCAAACTCTATCTCAAAGTTGAGCAGTATCCCCACACATACTTCTGTTGCATATACCCATTATTAGTGATGTCTCTGCTATTCAGGACAAGCAATACTGCATCATGTGCAAGCAAACTGAAGCTAGCTAGCTGCAGGGCCATAACAACACTAATCACAGCAGTGCTAACACACCCCAGAGCACAGTGAATGTCTAGCTGGGCTTCCTATGCAACGTGCAGCTGTGCTCCTACAACTTCACTACTGGCAGTGTCTCAGAGGCTCAATCCTGCATGTCCAAACAAGCTGCAGATGGGGTTAAGCTTGGGATGTACACAGCCCCCAGGATGGAAATGCTGCTCATTTTAAATGCTATGAACATGGCTGGATTTTTAAAGTAACTCCAGTAGAACTAACACATTCAAAATAGAATAATAATGAAAAATAGTAACGGCACTTAATTTATTCCGGAGACAAAACAGATAGCACTGTTATTATCCCCAGGGAAGCTAAGTAGTCCCAAGAAAAATGTACTAAAAACAACAGCCCACCATCTCACCTAGTAGTTCAGCAGCTTAAACTTGGCTACCAGCATCGTGACAAAGCTGGCAGACCCTTTTTAACAACACGCAGAATGCAACCAATACACCCATAACAGCAGTAACAAGGGGCCACCAGCTGCAGTTGGTCACAGCTTTGCCCACAGAAGAATACAGACAAGGACAGGACATATCAAAAGCTGGAATTTACTAACACCCAAAACAGGACACAAAATCCCACCCTGTTCAGTATACAGAGCACCTATCAGTCCTAGGGTAGGTATAATGCTGGAGGTATCAAAAGGATTTCAGAGCAAGAAGCACAAGTGGTAGGAGTAAGACCACTCCCTTACAAGCTCAACAAAAGCCACTAGTGATAGCAGAATTAGAACCTGTGCTGCTGGCCATACAAAAAAAAAACAAAGCCTGGCTGTCACATTATTCTAGTTCTACTTCAAAAATAATAAGGAAAAAAAATCCATCAAGGACTATTATAAAAATATTTCCACCTGCAATAACAATCTGCCACAACACTGGTGGAGTTTCCTGTTCTAAGAATAGACCATCTCGAATACTAAGCTAAAGGTAAACAGTGGAGAATGGTAAACATCCAGTTCAAAGCTTCCCTGTCTTAATGGTACAATAGATGATAAAAGTTCTAACTTATCAGATTGCAGCCTTGGTCTTTTTTCCATTTAACTGTACTAAATTCTCACTTATAAAGAATTCAACCATTGTCAATGGCAGTTGATGGGAGGCTTTCTGCTCATGCTGAACAAAGAAAGAAAACTTAAGCAATCTCTTCAAGGCTGAAAAAAATACATTTCTTAGTTTGATATCTAGAATAAGCTGCTTCCTTTCATGATCCTGGCTACTGCCAGAGAAAGAATCTCATGGTCAGCACCGCTCCTGATGGGACACCAATCCCAACGGCCAGCAGAGTTAATGGTACAGTAACAATACAGAAGTGCTTCTACTCCTGATAGAGTATACGATCTTTTTAAAAATCATTCTTCCACCATCTTTTGCAAGTTCAGGTGAAGCCTAACACATTTATTTTAACTCTCTAGTAAGGAGCCACTGCTTTCTGATTTTTAATGGTCAAATAAAAGCTGAAATTTGTGTCAGTTTGGGAATTAAACTCAAGTCTTTTATAAATAAAACACTAAGAAATATTAATTTGCTGATTGGTTTACGGTACATCCACAAGTAACAACTTCTAATTTAAAAACTGTGGTCAAGATTACGGTCAAAGTACATCGTAAGTAAGATCAGTCAAGTTGGCAAGAGTTTGGTAGTGTCTCAAAAAGCATTGTTAGGAGTCTTCCATTCTACAGAAAGGTTTTATTTGCCTTCACTCACCAACCACAAGTGATACTGGATGTATCTATTTATGTGGAAGGAGGAAAAAAGAGGGAAACACAGATGTTGGGAAAAAACAACGCTACACAGTCAAGAGCAACTGCATCTTAATAGAAACCACAGACTATTAAAAATCTTCTATCTTAAAAAGTTTTGCCATGACCTGCTCTACTTAGGATCTGTCAACACCACTGCTTTCCTACAATTCAGCTTTCAACATGTGGAGTTAATGGGGATCAGCAAAGAGACTCTCAACCAAGAGCCTCTTTTGGCTGCAGCTGCCGTTAACTTCCACACTCCCTTAACCTAAGCAGTACAATTCTAATGCACCACCTTCAGATGAGCTGTTTTTCCTTTTAAGGTTTGGGATGCCTGGTCTGAATCAAACTCTCAAGATTCTATTAAATTCCTAGGAAAATCAATTCTAATGCAGGCACTTAAAGCTACTGCATTAAATTCAGATGATACATACCCTCTCTACCTCTTCACTTTGTGGATCACAGAAAATAAGAAATGATCCAAGTACAAACAACTGAAGAAAAATATACTATATTTTGTACCCCTTCATACTTACTGCGCTCGGTGACAGATTTGTTTCCTGGGCCTTAGAAGAAACATCTTGCTTCTCTTCCTTCAGAGTCTGAGTTATTTCACTCTTTTCTTGGGCCTCTTCCTTCAGAGGTGCCTTTGTCATTTCACTGCTTTCATCAGCTGGAACTTCAGGTTGGCCACCCATGTGGGTCTCCTCCTGCAGATCTATTTCAGTAAGCTCTGCTTGCTGCAACGCCTTCTCCTCAGCAGCACTGGCAGCTGGACTGTGCTCTACCGAATCCACAGAGCTGCTTGAACATTCATTGGCATTTCCAGCATTTTCATTATGCCTGCTTCCCAATGGACAGCTTCCATCAGATGTCTGAGGGGAATCATCTTCACTGCCATCATCAGAATCTGAACTCTCGGTGTCATCCAACCCTTCCAACCCCAGCCTGGTATAAGCAGTACATGACAAATATTTAGATATGCTGTCCTCCAATTTAATCACCTCAATGTAGTCACTGCTATTTAAGTCTACATTAAGATGATATGTTGTTTACTTACACATACCTAACTTTTACTGTGTTCAAACCTTCATGGAGTTCTAATACTTACCAAAAACATCTCTTTTTGCCATATTTTGTTCCTTTCTTTCCGGATTCACCAGAACGCTTCCGACCATCGCCACTTTCTGGAGACACTACTTTGCTAGATGAGGCCTGCAATCCTAAAAAGAAAGTTGAAGTCTACCTCACTGATACACAACTCACATCTGCCCTAAATTCTGTTTCTTTTAATTTCAGATGCAGCCTAAAACACTAACTGAAAATAATCACTTCTGGTATATATTTATGGAAACTTGAAGATTCAGCAATCTCAGAAGCAGCAAAAGCTTTCTTACACTGCTTTATTAAGACACAGAGTCAATCTTACAACTGGAGTCCTGACATGAGCTCTTAGTTTCTGCATCCCAATCAGCCTCAAGTTTCATTATGAGCTGCCAGTAAGGGATCAACTAGTGGATAAATATCATAGCTACAAAGCGTAGCAAATGAAACAAGATATTTCACAGACGAAGCATCGCTTGTATCTTTGTTATGATGTTAGAGGCAATTTAAGAAAAGCATCAGACAAAGAAAAATGAATTCAACAAATTTCACTAGAATTTAAAATGTAATTCAATTGAAAGATTTCTTGTCAGCCATGTGTTTTTTTTTTTAAATTCTATGCTGAACTGAGCTTTTAGTTTGCTTCGTGTTTTGAGGAGAGAAAGCGAGGTTAAACTGCGGTACCTTTAAGGACTGAATCTTCTAGCCTTTCAGCCATTTCGTGACACTGCTGCTGGTAGTCTGTGCTTGTAAACAAGTGCTTTGGCTCTGCAAGTTTTCGTTGCAGCCTTTCCAAGCGCCTTTGCTCTTTTTCTGCTTCCCGTTCCGCTTGCTGCTTCACCCATTCAGCCATCCTGCAGATTGCAGATCCATGAAAACGAGAGCATCTCCAACATTTAATGTAATATTATTACTTTGCAATTACTGATGCTTTTACCACTTGCCAGGATCGGAAACAAGGACAAAAGAAGAACAAAACCACCCATGGGAAATACGGAAGGATGATACAGAAAGTCTTTCGGACCTTTTAGTATTCAAAATAAAAACTGCTGTAACTGTCACGTGACCTTTTTTGTTAATAGCAGACTCTGCCATTGATTTCACAGAATGGCCAGGGTTGGAAGGGACCCAAAGGATCATGAATCTCCAACCCCCTGCCACATGCAGGGCCACCAACCTCCACATTTAATGCTAGACCAGGCTGCCCAGGGCCCCATCCAACCTGGCCTTGAACACCTCCAGGGACGGGGCATCCACAACCTCTCTGGGCAGCTGTTCCAGCACCTCACCACTCTCTCTGCAAAGAACTTCCCCCTGATGTCCAACCTAAATCTGCCCTCCCTCAACTTAAAACCATTTCCCCTTGTCCTGCAGTTATCTACTCTTTCAAAGAGTTGATTCCCCTCCTGTTTGCAGGCTCCCTTTAGGTACTGAAAGACTGCAATGAGGTCACCCCGCAGCCTTCTTTTCTCCAGGCTGAACAAGCCCAGCTCCCTCAGCCTGTCCTCATAGGGGAGCTGCTCCAGTCCCCTGATCATCTTCGTGGCCCAACAGCTCCCTGTCTTTCTTGTACTGGGGGCTGCAGACCTGGACACAGTAGTCCAGATGGGACCTCAAAAGAGCAGAGTAGAGGGGGACAATCACCTCCCTGCCCCTGCTGGCCACCCCTCTTCTGATAGATTTATTTTATAGTGCTAGCTTCTAGAAAATGCCTAAATGCTCACGCTTTCTCATGATTGACATCTCGCAGCCTCCTTCCACTGAGGTCCCGGCAAGCCTCTCTATTGGTTGTTTTTTCAATCTGAGCACCAAGTGCTCGGAGCATAGATCCGAATCCTGTGAAAAAGAGTAATCAAGAATTACATATGCAGAAACAAACTCAGATGAGTTAGTACATAACAGAATTGCCTGTGGAAAAATAATAGTAATTCGATGCCTCACTTTCCTTCAAGGTTACTGAAATACAGGGTAACTTGAAAGTTAGTGTTAGTCAGAACATCACTAGGAACATAGGAACAACATTTTAACAATAAATAATAAAAGAAAAAAGCATCCAACATTTACCACTCGCATCATTTCTTTAATTTCCTAATACTGCATGCCAAAGTTACCAGGACAGCAGCACTTCTAACACAAGAGCCTATCCCTGGATTACCCCAGCAGAATGGTTTCTAATCTTCTCCATCTCCAACTTAACATTCTCAGTCCTTCCCAACTTATCCAGAATATACTTCTCCCCTATTTCCCTTTAGCTCCCATCAAACTTAAACCTCCTTTCAAAAAATAAAATAAAAAAATAAAGAAACACATGTATTTTTTAAGAGACAGTCACAGCTATGTCATCAAGTGGACCACAATTATGCTGCAGAGCTTCTCCAAATAGATTTTGATGGCTGGATGTGACAATTTTAGTGGCTTTTTCCCACCTTAGTGATTCCATACTCGGCCACTAGTCATAGGCAACTGCTGCTAACTTCTCTCGCTCAGTCCCACCTTACGTTGTCTGAAGTTTGACAAAATCCCTCAGCTACCTCAAAGAGACACTATGTGGACTAACATTAATATAATTGTAAGCAGCCTGAAAGAAGCAAGCGCTGTTTTTCAAGCAGAAACTGGAACGTATTGATACATCGATCCCCTTCAATAACCTTTAAGAAGTGCTGTAAATACTAAACACTCTAAACAGCCCGCAGTACCACACAGCACTGTTGTGTTCAGCTAACAAAGCCAACGAGAATTTACACAGCTCATTAACTGCACGCTACAGCATCTCGCATTCCGAAGGCTCTAGCAGCTACACCCAGGCAGGACACGTTCCCCAAAATCAACAGCAACGAGCCCGTTCACGAAGGCAGCAGGAGCTGCGCCAGGCCCGAGAACAGCGCGCCCAGCTCTCAGAAGCCCGCCGACCCGCAGGCGGTAGCAGCACACAGACCTCCTTTCCCCCCGCGCAGCCGCAGCTCCAGGCTGTACACGGCGCCATCCCGCAGCGCGTCCTCTCCAGCCGCCAGCCGCCCGTTACACTTCACGTACAAACTTTCTTCGGGAACGTTCTAAAAAGCAAAACAAAACAAAACAACCAAACAACAACTCGTCACCCGACCGACCGAGAAACGAAACGCCCGTCGAGGCCCGCCACGAGGGAACAGCGCGGCGAGGGAGGCCGACCCACGGGACGCGGAGCGCCGCCCGCGGTGCCGGAGCCCCGTCCCGCCGCCACTCACCAGCTCCCGAGCGCAGTCCCGCAGCAGGCCGCGCACCGAGCCGCCGCCGGAGGGCAGCGCCCGCGGCCGCGCCCGAGAACGCAGCGGCTCCCGCACCAGCAGCGCCATCTTGGCGTGCCGCCGCCAACCGCCGCCCCGCGCGCTGTGACGTCAGCGGCGCGCGGTCAGGTGACGCGCGGGGGCGGCGAGCGTCGCCTGGCGCGGGGCGATAAGGGGCGGGCGGTGCCCGAGCTCAGCGGCCGTTGTGCTGTGTTTTCTTGTGCCGTTCGAGCCTTTGGAACGGGCTGCTAGTGACGACGGACTGCTTGTATTCAATAGGAGCTATAAAAAGCTTCCTAGCGGCTTGGATTCCGTATTTAAACTGCTAGAGGCTCAAGCATCGCCTAAGGCAACCTGTAGTGTCACGCCTTAACCTTCAGGGTCGATCTGATGTCTCGGTCCCTTCAGAGGCTCAGCTTATCGCTTTCGAGGCCGCCCCCAGTGCTGGCTTACAGCAGTCAGTTTGCGAGTCCGTTGCCATGGTGTAGCAATGAGGCAGCCCTGCGTAGCGCAGAGTCACGGGATGGGACGGGTTGGGTTGGAAAGGACTTAAAAGCCCACCCAGCCCCAGCCGTGGGCAGGGGTGCCCCCAACCTGCCCAGGAGTGCTTCCAGCGGTGGCACCGCAGCTTCTCTGGGCAGCTGCGCCAGGCCCTCACTGCCCTCCCAGTGAATTTCCCCCCCCCGATATCTCACCTAAATCTCTCCTTTGGTTGAAAGCTGTTCCACATATTCATACCGCTACCTGATTGTGTGAAAAGCTTCCTTCTGTCTACAAGCTCCCTTCAAGCGCTGGAAGGTTGCAATGAGGTCTCTCCAGAGCCTTCTACAGGCTGAAAAAACTCTTCCCCCTCAGTCTTTCTTCACAGGAGAGGTGCTCCAGCCCTCTGAGCATCTCTGTAGCCTTCTCATTTTTCGTGGAGCGGCTCTGAGCGTGGCTCACGTGGAGCTCACCATGCAGAGGACTTGCCCAGCATTCCTGCACAGGAAGCGTTCCTGAAGGTCGTTCCCCAAACAGTGATACTTGGGTCTGATCCAGTGGCATAGTTACACGGAATGCTTAGAGTGGAAGTTGAGCTCTCTGTGATGTGCTGCAGCTGCCCACAAGCAGGAGGCCTGAGGAGCGGTTGGAAGGAAGCGTGTACCTCTGCCTCCCAAAGAAGAGATCTGTGCAATGGCATGGTGGAGACCCAGGCAAGTGGTTTTGGTCTCCTTCACATCCTGAGCACAGCCGCCTAGTGAGAGCACACTTTGAAGGCAGGGTGCTGCCTCCTGCCTCTTGTTGCAGACATTATTGAAAACGCTGTTGGGCTAGGTGGCCTCCTACCCCCCGTGTCACAATTAGCGTGTCGTTGGTCCCATTCTCTCCCTAGCAGAAGCCATGAGCTGGGTTAGAAGGCAGGCTGTGACACGTTCTGGCAGAGTGCAGTGCTCCTGCTTCTCTAGTGTGGAGCTGGGAGCTGAGGCTTTTCTCTAGGTGCGAGTGACACAGATCTGGCCTGAGATCAAAGCCACCAGGGCTGGATCACAGGTAAAATGTTTTCAAGGTAAGAGGCATCCTCTCAGTTTCACATATCAATGCAACCATGAATCACGCAGGAATGTGAAGCCTGAACCCAAATGTGGTCAATCAGAAATGTCAGCAACCTGAGCTTTGTAACTGAGAGATGGTGGCTATGGCTAGCTGTGCTGGCTGTGCACGCAGCAGGTGGAACACTGAGGAAAGCCGCAGATTCAGCATGCCTGTCCAGTCCCTTCCTGGAGGGGTAGGCAAGGAGACCCAGCTCTATAGGGTGTCCCCAAGTGCCTGGGAAGGTGCTGGGCTGGCAGCTTATCTGGCACTGGGCAGCAGTGTAATCTGCCTGCTCCAGCCCTGCCCCAGTGGCTCTCAGCCACCCTGATGGTTTGGAAGTGGGAAGGGTGCATGTATCGGAGCCTGGGGGTAGCATAATGCCTTCAGTATGGACTGCACCTCAACAAAATAAAACTCATGTCTGGGCTGCTCAGCTGTTTTGGAAGGCTTGGTGCCATGGCTGTCCCACTGTGTTTTTGCTCAGAGGAGCAAAGTGCTGCTCAGCTGGGTCAGCATGAGCATGGGCTGTGCAGAAATGTAGCTCTCCTACCAGGCAGCCTGAAGAATGTGTGGCAAAAAAGAGAAAGCTGAGAAATTCAGAAGCAGAGAGATGATGTGACCAGCAAGCATGTACTTCACATAAAACAAATGAGTAATTAATTAAGGTAATATGCTTGTTTTGACCAATCAACAAGTCAAATTTGGCCCACTGTTGTTACACTGTTCTCATTTTAGCGGCTGTGTTTTCACAAAGTATTTTCACCCAGGCAAGTTGATCTCTTACATCTTACTTCCTAAAGCAAGTGGTATTCTTGAATTATATGCCACATTGCAGCAGTACAAACCTAATGTCTACGTAGCCAGGAAGAGTTTTGTAGTTATTTTGTCCTGGATTGGGCTCCAATTCAACCTTCATTGTATTTCAAATCACATGATGCTGCTAGTTTCTTTTATAATCATGTACTTAATCTTTGGAATGCCATCTAATGATGAATTCTGGTAGATTTCATAGAATCAGAGAATAATAGAATGCCCTGGGTTGAAAAGGACCTCAAAGATCATCTAGTTTCAGTCCCCTTGCCATGGGCAGGGTCCTTGGCCACTAGACCAATTTGGGCATTTTTATTCATATATAGTATCAGATTAAAACATAATAGGCAATACATGAGTTACATTGATATATGACAGATGAATAGCTATTTTCTTAGGTGAGTGTGATTTCAGTTTGCATTCTGAGGGCATGATTCATTTCCTCCTGTGAAACTTGGGCTGGCACTGAGGGTGTGGAGCTTGCCAGTACAGACCAAAGAATAGATGGAGCTGTCCAGGAAAGAGTTGGGCCACAGGACCGTCCGGAAGATATGCTTGAATCAGTGTAATTCACAGGTCATTTGATCTATGTCTTGTCTAAATATTTTGCACTGCTCTTACATCCATGCTGATGAATTCTGCATTGACTGCATGACGATGTCCCTGTGATGGCAGCTCCTCACAGGGAAAAGAGCACCAAAAAAGAGGAGCCACTGGAGGCTGAGAGAAGGGCTGTCTCCATTGCACCAAACAGTCATTCATAACTCTGACACATGGATCCTGCCTGCAGATGCATGCTACTGCTGCAGTGCACCTGTGAAATTGAGAGCTGACAGTAGTGGAGTCATCACAAAATAAATCAAGACATTTATAGATCACACATTGTCACTTGCAGGTAATTTGAAGCTATTAATGCCGCACTGCAGTTCTGGATGGCTATATGTAGATGACTCGCATGGATCCCTGCAAGTCATCAGGCTACAGGTGACATCTAATAGGTAGAAGAGTAGTTTTCTTTCAGCTTGGTCTGGCAGCAGCACTAGGTGTATAGTCCCTATTCTCATGATTTATGCAATGCCATTTAGCTGGTACCACATTCATGGCAGTAGAAGGGCTGGCTGAGTGTTCCTGTTTCTCTTGTTCTTGATTACCCTTCTACTCCTAGAACTCACCAGAAATCTATTGCTTTGCTCTCCACAAAAGAAATCTAAATAAGTCAAAAAGGCTGTTACTGTGATTTCCAGTTTGAGATATATTTTATTAAAATGTTATCCTCTTGACAAAACAGTGATCAGTCTCTGATTGTGCAGTGGTGTTTCAGAGTTAATTAATAAATCATGCCTACCACTTTTCATTTAGAAAAGATTTTACAGACATAATTAATTAAACCTGACACTATCCTTATGGAATAAGGAAGCACTCCGACTTTTTAAATAGTGAAACTTAGGCAAACTGGTTATACTGCTTTCTCAAGTAAGTGACAGGACCAAGGCTAGAATTTAAAATTCTGTACTATTTTGGTACCATTTTCAGAGCATTCTTGTTCCATTCCTTGCATGTGATGTCTGAGTTACTGAGTGTGGCTTTATGGTTTGCTACATGCAATGTATTGGACTATTTTCTGCTTAAAATCTGTTACTTCATCTAACGTGCAGCAGAGGGATTTTCTTTTTCAGTATCTGGAACCATGAAATATGTAACCATCAAAATGCTATTTGGTCATTCATTCACTCATCCTCATTATTTCCTCCAGTATATTGCACTTTAATAGCAGTAGCAGCACTTTCCAGCAGCTAATAACGGCCCCAGTCAAGACCAGGATTGCATTATGCAGGACTCTGTGCTGAGAGATACTCATCGGCCCAGCACTTCTAATGTGTGCATACAAGATGCCTGTGGCAGGGAAGCAAGGTACCTGTGTTAACAAACATTGAGTCAGAAGTTGTTCTGATAAGAATTCAACGTTTCTCGCTTTTAAGTGTGTCACTTACAATATGAAACAGACTTGTATTTTCCTTTTACAACATTGCAAGTGCGCAGAGGTGTTTAAAAAACAGAAGCCACTAAAAGAATTTGAAAACCTATCTTTTAGGAGCTGGTTTTCCATCTACTAAACAGTCTGTCACATTCTGTAGAGTATGTGGAGACTGGCTCACCTGGCTATATTTTCTTTTACATTTTCACGGTGTCCCAAAGTGTAAGTTGCAGATAGTGCATTTGCAAACCATAAACATTTTATGCACTTCCATATTATTTTTGCATGTAGATCAGGACAGCGTGTAAAGAAACCTGTGTGTGCATATTCTCGGAACACTAAGAAGCTGTATGTCACAAGGAAACACTTTTTACTTCAGACACCGACATCATAGTGTTTGACAAAATGTGATTAACCCTAATGAATCTAAGTTGATATTTGCAGGTGCAGCTTCCTGCCAAGCATCAGTAGTCATCTGCTTCAGTTTTTGTGTCATCAGCACAATGGCTCGAGACAGTGTGTTATGATACCTGATACTGGATCAGTAGCAGCTGGGGGAGAACTAGAGACATCACATTACTTATATGACCCTTTATTAGTGCAATGGCAACTGTTAGATCTACTTATTGTCTCACAGTGAATGCCTACGTATCAATCTTTAAATAAGTCTGTGATGAATAACTATATTTATTCTCCTTACAGACCACAGTTGGTGATGATGCAGATATTTATTAAGATTTCAAAAAAATAGCTGTTTTTTTTTTGTTTGTTTTTTTTGGCTGTGACAGCACTCCCTTTGTTGTGTACATACTTTTGTCTTCATCCTATGCAGGGGTATGGAAAGTGTTTGTTGTTTTTTTTTCAAAGAAACACATACCGCTCTGCACATGAAAATATTGAACTTGAGAAACTAAGGCTTGCTTTTGTTTGGCCATGAGTATCAGCACCACAGTCTGTCTTGCTTGTGTTTTCAATGGTAATTTTAAATTTGGCAACAATAATTTGAGATAAATTAGCTAATTAGACACCAAGGTAATGCTGCAGTTGGTACTTCCCTGCTAGTCAGATTCTGGGATTTCCTTAACCTCATACATTTCCTCTTACTTGTTAGGTTTAGTGCTTAGATTTGATCTCTTCTGATCAATTTTAACTGAATGCAGTGGGGGAGCAATGAATGGGCCAGTTGTTTACGGTATGTTTTACTGGAAAACGATACCAAAAGTAGGTCTCTGCCTCCATACCTCTGCTCTCCCTGTAATGAAGCTAACTGCTTTTAATTATAGCTTGTAGAGACACTACCAAATTACTTAATCTCTGTTTAAAGTCTGGATTCTGGTTTCTTAGTTGGCATCTGAATGTTTGGCAGCTCTGAAAAAAGTCCAAAGCTAAGAGAGAGCAGGATGAAATGTGTACCATGTACATGATAAATGTGTCAGACCTCTATACTATAAAGTCTTTAAGAAACAGCAGAGACTGAATGTTTGCGTGCCTTTGTAGTGTGAGCTTTTCATCCAATTGTGATGCTGCTTGCAATAACTAGAAGCTCCAGGAGCAGAAGAAATCACACTGTTCTTGAAATGATCGGCTGAGGTGGAAAAAAGGAAAAGAGGTCAGGTATCCTCATTTTCTTTTCAACTGAGACGGAAGTGGATTTGGAAATGTTCCTTGCTGAAACTGAAGTTGTATTTCCAGTAGTTGGGAGGAGCTCCCAGATTACATTACCCCACCCACGTCTGGCTGCTTTCGGTTTACCTCGGGAAGTTCTGCAAGGAAACCGAAGTAGAGAAAGAGGACAGCGGCAAAAGGAAGAGCACGGGGAACCTATCTAAAAAGATAAAAAAAATAAAGTAATGCCTCAAACAGGTATGCCCTCATTTTGAGTTATGTTCAGAAGAGATAACGAGTGGCTAGCAGTCTGTTTACTGGGCATGGCATACTGTGTATATTCATAAATCTCATTTAAAGCAGATCACATCACCAGTTTGTTCACCCCTTGATAAAAGAGTCAGATCCTCGCCTATTGACCACTGTCAAAGCTCCACTGGCTTCAGGGAGAAGTGTCTTAACTGAAGGATCCAGCCTGCAGCATAGAGAAGCCTCATTCTTTCAATGCTGAGTTTGATATGACTTCCTTTCAACCAGCTCGTTATGAGTGCCACATACATTCAGACAACTTTCTTGTAATAATAATATTTAACCTCTGGTTTAGAGATAGTTCTGGTATCTTGAAGAGGACCTGCAAATGGATAATGACAGATGCACATTTTTCTTTTTCAGAAGAAACATTTCTTGGGGGGGGTGGGGGAGGGGTTTTTGTTTTTATACAATAAATTCAATCTTGGAAAACACTGATTTTATAATATTACAGCCACAAGTAGATTCTTGTTTGCTTGATATTGGAATAGTTTGCCATCTTGTTTATGCAACTTTTCTCACACACGTTGTTGAAATTAGCACAGTGTTAGGAATATCACTAGTGTACCCTGGACTCTTCTCAGTATTTCTTCTAATCCTTTCCAAAACAGAAGTAATTATGTGTCATCTATGAGGAATTTACAGTGCAGAATAGTATGCCCCTTGAGGATCTTTCTTAAGACATATGTATGTGAGTCTTAGAGAAATCATGTCCCTGTATGGTTGCTTTTGAAGATTAGTGACATGACAATGATACTGCTGTGCATATTTTTCCCTTCGTTTTCCTGTCTAGCTTGGGCTCTGGCCGAGAAGTTGGTGTCAGATGGCTTGATTCTGAAAGTAGTGCTATGAAGAAGTTGTGCCAGCTTGTAAAAGTCACAGCCAGAGAGTCTTGTTGATGGCGTTTGTTGTTGGGGTTTTTGTTTATTTTGTTTTTGTTTTGTTTGTTTTGCTCTCCCCCAACATATTGTTCTTTTGGAGCAGGAAATCACAGGAACAGTTTGTCAGAAGAAGCCTTGTGCCACTAGAGCCACGTCTCCATGTCTCAGGTCTGCAGAAGTAAGGGACGGATGTGAGTTCACTGCATGGTGTGTGCAGGCAGCCCTTTGCCTGCACAGGCTCTCTACAAAATGATCTTGGGGGACTCATAACCAAGAATCTTAAATATTGCAGCTGTGGCTGATCTTCACGGCCCTCTGAGCCACGTACCAAATTGGGTAGTGCCAGATAGCCTGCTCGTTGTTCAGCGAGCCAAGTGAGAAGGGTGCTTTGTGCTTATTGCAGGTGGGAAATGATGGCATCTCCCAGGAATGTGCCGTGTGGGTCAGAGCCAGGCTAAAGGGTGGAACTTCAAGATGTAATGGCATCAACTTCAGTAGCATCGGATAAATTATTCCCTCTCTCAGTGGGGGTTTAGCCTGTGTAAGCACAGCCCCTCTGTTGGATGTAGGACGCGATGCCAGCATGGGAGCTGTGCCTGAAAACCTTATAGCCTAGAGGAAACAGGCTTGCAACCTTTCCTGCAGCTTTTTTGCTGAGGTGTTTAGTGGTTCTTCTCTGCCTTTGTCTTGAAACCCATGCCCTGCAGTCCATGCTAAACTCAGCTGATGTTCATCACTTTGGTGGCTAGATTTCAGCTAGTATCATAACACTGCTTGTATGCTTTAAGCATTAGTACCAGGAATTAGCATAACAAGACTGTAGTCAGTCCCCAGAGAACATAAGGTTTGCCAAAAGCACGCTAAGTTTGTGCATCCTCGTTTGCCTTCTGCTGCTTGTTTGTTTGTTTGTTCTGGTGGGTTTTGGAGCTGTTAGGGAATCAAACCTGTCTCTGCAAGCACAACTGCCTGACATTTTCTTCAGCATTCAAAAATATCAGATGAACTTCTGATGTTATCACCTGTCTGAAAGGATTTAGGGCTTATCGGCAACCAGCTAAGACATGGAAGTCAAATAGGAAGAACTGGAGCTGCCTGAAAAATTCTTCTCATACACCAAGGAACACGGAACTCTCTTAAAGCATCTGGGCCGTGTGAAGGTGCCTTCGCAGTGCCCACAGAGGGAATAGACCTTGAAAGTATGGAGTGTGTTTGGAAGCCTGGAACTTCTAATTCTTGCTCTAGCACCAGGCATATGGGCATATTTGAAGCATTTTTTTTTTTTTTTTTAAAGACAGCTTTTAACTGTGGTTCCTGCCTTTGAGAACGCAGTTAAAGTCATACTAAGCCAGATTAAGAGCTCAATACCTTCAAATCCTTTTAATCTCAGCCAGGATCGCAGATACTCAGCAATGCGTTGTAAGGACAAGTTAGTTAGTCCAGAAAGGGCTCAGATGTGAATTATGCCGGGTAAGTTTCTGAGGATTTGGAAACTCCACCAAGCAGCAATAACATCAAGCACTGTTAACATCAACTGTAGTTTTCGCACTCAGATGCCTCATGAGATGCAAATTTGAAAAAAGGAGGAGAAATGAATAAAGATGATTTTAAAATGTGACACAGTAAAGTATAGACTGCAAAGTATGTGACTTACAGAGAATGTTGGGAAAATAGGAAGCTTTAATTTCTCTAAAAACCCCCAAATTCTGCAGCCTCCTAAGACTGAAAGGAACTTAATGAACGTTCTTTGCTGTCACCTTAAAATGTTCAGTATGCCACTCCACCTTCTCATTCCCTTTTCTGCTGTCACTCAGGAGACTAGGCTTCCTAAAGTAGGTTTTGAGATTTGGGAGTACTTGTTAAGAAAGACAGGATAGGCAGAACACCTCACAGTGGTGCTAGGATCAGACCTCAGAATAATAATTTCATTTCTGAAAACCTTTCTCAGTAGATTCACATAGGTGGGCTTGTGAAGCATCAACGCCATTTCAAGGCAGTCTTGTTTATGAGGTTTTACATGGAAGAAACAGATCTGTTTTGAATGTAACTCTTCCACAAAATATTGTCACAAATAAATTATAATATTGGGCATCATACCAGATGCTTTGCTTTGCTGTTGGAGCCTGAGTACTATGCTCGGTGTTGTCTGCGTTGTATTAAAGCATGGCTGAGTTTCACTCCAGCTGCTATCCCCAGGGCCCTCATGAAGAGGAGATTCATATCTCGTGAGATTACCCCACCGAGCAAAGAAATGGAATAAATAATACTACCCTTTTAGTTCTGTCAAGAATAGTGGCTCACAGAAAGAGCTTTTAAAGGCAGTGTCAGCATGGGCTAGATACGGCACCAGTGTGGGAAAAGAAGACATCCTTTACAAGAACGGCACTGCAAAATGAGGCCAATGTGAGCCTAATGGGTGGTGGAAAACAGTGAGCCGTTTTTTTCCCCTCCCTAATGCAAGCCTGCAGGGGTTTATTTGCCAGCATGTATGAGTCTTAGGGCAAATCATCTTGATGAAACTCTTCTACAACAGGAGCTCAAAATAAATCAGTGTAGTAGCGGGGATCTTGTTTGGAACCAATTAGAGTTTGTGCAGCTTGTTTCCCCTTGACAGCTTTAATGAATCTGTCAACACAGAAGTACCAGGACACAAAAGATTTTACAGTAGTCGCCATTAGGATGAAGGCCACCAGCTATCTAGTTCCTTCCGCAGTACTATGCAATGCTTTCAAAAGATGAAGAAGGTTGTTATGATAAGGTAGTCATGTGTGAAGAACCAGGAGAGCTAAAAAGAATTGAATAATTTTGCGGTACTGTAAGCGGAGGAGGAGACACTCCCCAGGACAATTGCTCTTCCCTGTGCTGCAGAAAGACTTGCAAAAACCTGCTTGAAATCAGTGCAAACTAACTCAGCCAGGTACGGTAAATTCCAAAATCCCACATTACCATCGGAGAAAATGAACTCTCTTTTTATTTGTTGTTTCACTCAAGGCTGTAACATAGTTTAATATTAAAAGTTCATAGCATATTTCTAAGGTAGGTTATGCCGTTTGGTTATATTTCATCTGAAAATCACAGAAAGTCTGCTGCATCATCTCCTGTCTTTGGTGAGTACAACCACTGCACAACAATCTGTTGAACACTGTTCCTTGGCTCTTGTTGGGGTTCTGTTTCTGTTTCATTTAACTCTTCAGTGCACTCCAGACTGATAATATCTGCTTAAGTGCATGAAAAATAGCATAGCGCTACTTAGAAAAGGAAGAAAAAAGGTATAAGCTCGACAAAGACATTAAGAAGGGGAGGTTCTGTTGACAAGGGGAGGTCCATGACTGTGTAAAAGTGCAGTCCTGTCTGTATTGTTATCATTTTCCTTTATAATCTCATGTGCTGTAACAAAAGAGAGCGCAATTATCCAGTATTAAGCGTGTGAGTCAGAGAGAAAACATAAAATAGAACATAGTTGTTTGAAAAGCTACTTAAATATCTGTTGAGGTTTTTTACAGTGTCAGTCTAGTCGGAATGATGTTTTTTTCGGGTGAAATATTCGATGTGCTGTTTCCACCCGAAGATAAGGAACTATTGTACCCAAGCTCTTCAAAGCTGATTAGTAAGAATGGAGGCAATGGTTACAGCTACAGCGAACCTTAACACACCTGAAACTCTGTTCTTAGTTGTGCATCAGGCAATTAAAGCTGGTTTTAACTTCCGGTCTTTAAGAGGAAATGGACTTGATATTTTAAAGGAGAATAAAATACTGAGCATCTTTTAAAGGCTATTGTAAATAAAACTTACAACCAAACAAATTAAAAGGGAATGGAACTTTGGGATGTCATTACAGCGTTTTCTTACAGGTTTCCTGTGTAACACTCTTTCCTCCAAAGGAAACTCGGCAGACCAGGGAAAAGAAAGAATTAGTGCTGTTTTCTGTAATGTTACTTACTCTTTCATGTTCCGTAGGACCTCATTAGAAGGATGATAGATGAGTTCCAGCAGCGTGTGCGTGTTATAATAGGCAGTACAAATGAGATTATAATATGAGAATCTTTGATGATGCACAGGGAATTAAGAGGCAGTAGCACACATATATAGGCAAACACGTGCTCAGGGGGATAGAGCACTGGGTAAGTCTTTCCAAGAGAGGAACCACAGAGCCGGAGGCTGAATTAAAGTCCTCAGGCCTCCATCTTCAGGAGTCCAACCCCTGTGCAGAGCAGGCTGTGCAGGTAGGCGGCCAGGCGGGTGTTGAATATCTCTGTAGAAGGAGACTCCACGACCTCCCAGGGCAGCCTGTTGCAGTGCTCTGTCACCCTCACCCTGAAGTTGTTATGCTAACTGGTAACGACACAGACTCGCCCTGCACGGGTAACGGGAAGGGAACCTCTCTGTCTGCTGACTGGGAGCTACGCAAAGCAGTTTGCATTTTTGCTTTGTGCTTTTTGTGTGGGTGGGTGGGAAACAAAGATTTCTTCTTTGATCAGAGGCCGCTTGGACTCCGTGTGGTGATGTAACAAACTGTGAGCGTCTTTTGGGGCGGAAACCTTTTTCAAGCGTTTCTTAACGATGCCAGCAGTGTTGTTTGAAAACTGCTGTGCTCCGAGCTCACGTCTTCTCCTTTGTACCAACAACCTCAGGAGAGGCACGCTTCATCTACCCTGGGGTTTGCAACCTGTGCTGCTGCAGAGGGAAGCGGCTGCCATTGTTTGCGGACCTGCCTGCAGCCAGCGGCGACACCGGGGATGACGTTGGCTGAGAGCAAGAGATGCAGCCGGGGCCGAAGCTTTCAGCTGGTGTTGGAGCGGGCAGCGGGCCGCCTGAAGGACTTGTTATGAGAAATGCACGCCTTTCCCCGCCCAGAACCTCCTCGGCAGGATAAGAGCGAGCTTCCCGAGGAAGCCAAGTATTTTGGAAAACGTGGACAGAGCGCCCAAATGCGGACGGGTTCTGCCCCCCGCGCTGGACGGTGGCTTCCCGCGGGAGGCGCTCGCCGCGTCCCGCACAACTTCGCACCGCAACGCGCCTCCTTCTGCCCGGCGGCGCTTCGGTCCCCGGCCGCGGCCCGCGCCAGCCGCTTCCCAGCCCAATGCCGTTTCCCGCGGCCGAGCTCCGAAGCTCCGAGGCCGCCCTCGGCGCGCTCCCGCCAGCCGGCGAGCCGGGGAAAACGGAGGGCGGCCGAGCAGAAGGGGCGGCCCGGGGGG
>JAPSGF010000007.1:12842276-12890655 GCA_035772895.1 Perdix hodgsoniae
AGACTGTCTTGTCTGTTCTGTAGAGTAGCTCTCTTTTTCTGATCATTGGCTTCAATGTGGAAAGGGCCAAAATGTGCACCATGAGGTCCTGCAAACTTGAGCACATGCTTAGCTTTGAAAGGTGACTGCATGCATTTCCAAAGTGGCTGCTTTTTCTTGATGTTCTGACTTCACTCCTGGCTGTGAATATGGTAATTCTTCCATCCTGATGTTTATTGAGGTGTGTTTATGTTTTGTTCTAAACTGGAACTGCTTGCTAACATTTAGACCGTAGTTGATGCATCTTCAGAATACTAGCTTGAATGTTCCTGGATGAGCATTAAGCAGGTGTTGGTGTAGAAGTTGTTTGTGGAATATTCATAGCACTTCCTACTTGCATGTTTCAGCAGAAGAAAAACCAACCCCAACCTTAACCCTTTCAGTACCTTTCAGATTCATTTATGGCTTACTTGGTGAAGCTTCTTAACTTTTCATGTAGTGGATTAGCAGAACTGTGTTGGAATAACACAGAATATCAAGTAACTTAATACTACAGTCCTCATCTGCAGTAAATATTTTTCTTCTAATTAAATGTTGTATGTAACTTAATTGATTTTTTTCAGTTCGCATAAGCTGTGTTTTGGATGTATTCTGAGAGGATGGACCTCAGTCTTCTTTCTGGAAGTTAACCCCAGCATTTCTGCCTGCTCACCCTGCGTGCCAAGCCATATTGGCATGTTTCTTAGGAGGCTGTTAGATGCTGGAATTCTGAATTGACCTGAGAACATGTAAACACTTACCATTGCTGTGCTAGGCCTAATTAGCAGCAAGCTTAAAGTGAGCCAGGAGAATAATTAGGTCCAACTGAGCATCTGTCTAACCCCAGATCCTGCCTGCAGTGGCATAGTAACAAGGACAGGGTTGTTGTTTTGTGAGGACTGGGCTTCTCCTTTTCATTCCTGAGGTGCTGGCCCTGGGATTCACAAGTGTGAGAGCCTTCTGTATTAATAGGGCTATGCCCTCTATGCCCCGTACAGGTGGGTGATGCTTAGAGAATAATAGCAGAAAGACCAGCAGAGTAGAAAGATGTTACAAAGGAAGGGAAAAGATTGCTCACCTGTCTCCAAGGATCTAGGTTCACAAGGGAAACTCCACAGAGGAAGGATCTCCAGGAGGAGATCTTTCCAGTGTGGCAGTCAGCTCTTAAATGAGGTTCAAGAGAGGTGGAGCCTGGCTCCACCCCAGAATGAATTGCCTTCACCTGTACTCCCAGGGCTGATTGGGTCTTGTCTTCAGGTGTTAATCAGTGGTTTAGGCTGTGATTCAACAGTTCCCATACAGGGAGGAGGAGACTGTAGGAAAAGGAGAGCTAACTGTGGTTTTCAGACTGCTGTCCTGCTTTTGGTGATGAAAGGAGTTTCTGAGTTAAAGGCGTTGTCCCCTTACATCTAATAACTCTCCATACGGCTTTTTCTGTTAGTTTGTGACTTTAGAATTAAGCAACCTTCTCAGTAGCCACAGATCCTGCAGCGAGGAGCCGTGTGCCTTAACTGCCTCTTGTGAAAGAACGCCTACTCTTTTCCCTAGCAACAACCAATTGCACCTGGTGCTCGGCAGCTCTTACTCTGGAGGAGCAGACGAGTAACTCAAATGGTGTAAGCCAGCCTTTAAAAAGAGAAGTTCCTAAACAAACTCACCTTTTGATAAGATGGCCCCTTATCTCGTGAGAGTGCTGTCACAACATTTATTCAGTCGTGTTCCAGAGGGTGTCCTCACCAAATGGCGTTAGTACACAGCTTTGACAGAGTGTTATTTGATAGTTTATGTGAAAATGGTGACTTTTCTTCCCTCGCTGTTCTTTCTTCTTTCTCAACCTTTAGATGTATGTTAATAGAGATAGAAACTCAAACTTAATACCGTGTTATGTTGTACGTGGAATTCTCCTTTTCCTCATACTCAAGAGAGTGAAAGTGTTCTTTACTCTTTTCTTCTATACTAGGAGGCAAGTGAAGCCTACTTGGTTGGCCTGTTTGAAGATACCAACCTGTGTGCTATCCATGCCAAACGTGTCACAATCATGCCAAAAGATATCCAGCTAGCACGCCGCATTCGTGGGGAGCGTGCCTAAACTTCACCATGATGGGTTTGTCATTCTCGAAGCAAAATCTTCTTCCTGTTATTGGTAGTAATGAACGTTAGATATTTTTTCCATGGGGTTAAAAGGTACCTAAGTATATGGTTGCAAATGGAAAAATAGGGGACAGAATTGGGTATTGGCAAGTTTTTTTCCATTTTCATTTGTGTGTGGATTTTTAATATAAACGAGGGGACAAAACATTTAATGCGGTCAAAAAAAATGTCTGAGTGAACAAGTTTCAACAATTCAACTTTATAAAAAAAAAAAGAAAAAAAAAGTATAAATAAGCCTGTCAAATTTTTCTGGACAATGCCAGCATTTGGATTTTTTTAAACAAGTAAATTTCTTACCAATGGCAACTAAATGGTGTTTGTAGCATTTTTATCATACAGTAGTTTCCATCCATTCACTATACTTTTCTAACTGAGTTGTCCTACATGCAAGTACATGTTTTTAATGTTGTCTGTCTTCTGTGCTGTTCCTGTAAGTTTGCTATTAAAATACATTAAATGATGCCTGGTTTTAGTCTTGATTCTTAAATGTTACATTTGGGTTATATTTGATTAAAAAAATAACCCTCCTGTATCTGGGTGCATCTTTTCCCTTCCCTTTTTCTCTTCCATCTGTGGCCTAACTACTTCCAGTAGGTTTAGGAAACAAACAAGGGTTGCTACCTTGGCTGAAATACTGCATGTTTTTTTTTCAGAGCTTTAAATCTGTCTGCAGGCTTGGTGTATATATTGCTGGGTAGAGTCTGGAGCTGAAATGAGCTCCCTAACTTAGTAATAGAGCTAAGGAAAAGCAAGCTTTGTTGCTGTTCAGATTCCTCTCTTATTTGTGTTAATGGCGAGTTTGGAACCTTCTCTGTTCTTCATGGTTCACCAGACAGTGCAGGCAGTGTAAGCTGTGTTTTGTTTGCTTTTATTAAAGCTTTTTACACTCCATTATCTGGTTTCTTGGTGTGTAGATATTGGCTTCTTGGTTGACTACCTCCTTTCTGTTTCACTGACATCCTCCAGCACGTTTGAGCGCTGAGCCCACACACAATTAGTGCCTGCTGTACGCTCTAATCGAAAAGACACTTTGATAACCATGGAATATCCCACACTGGAAGGGACCCACAGGGAGTGCTGAGTCCAGCCCCTGGCTCTGCTCAAGACCACCCAAAATTAAAACCATAATGGTGTTTTTTTTGTTTGGTTTGGTTTTTTTTCTTCATAGTTACAGTACTTTATAGAAGCAGTACTTAGGCAGGAACATGTGTTTGAAACTTATTTTTTTTATATGTCTCCCTCCAATCACTGATGAAAGTTGCTGTGAAGAAATGTACACCTGAGGTCACATTCTGTTAAAATGTGGTTGTGATTTTTCACCTGAAACTTGGTTATGGATCCCGATGACCAGTCTGCAACTGAGTTACGTGGTGTGTTTTTTGGTGTCTCTTCTAGACAGTGAGTTGCACAGAAGAAAACAACATAGACAGTGAATGGATTTCACCTCTGTGCTAAGATTCCCTACAAAGCTTGCTAGCTGCTAACTTTTCAAGAAATTCTGAGTGAGCTCTAAGCACACGAGTGAGTTGGTCTGAAGATTTCCAAAGAGGATTAATAGAGAAGTATTCTCTGCTTTGGTATCTTGAACAGAGCCCAAAACTGCAGAATAAATCACATTATTCATAACTTGCTGTCTGCCAGGGTTGTGCTGTGTAAAGTCTGTTTTAATGGAGTAGTTTGTCACATTGAGAACTAATGCTAGGCAAAACGTGATCACACGCTTCTGATGCCAAGCAGTTCATAGCCACAAAGTAAAAATTAAGGAGCAGTTGTTGGGGAGCATCCAGAACAGCACAGACAAAAGGTGAGTAACTGAGGTTTAACTTATTTGAGACTTTGCTCTGGTCAGGTTGCTAACAGCCCCGTTAAACTTGATACAAATGCATTTGAATGTGGCACACCTGCAGCTATTACCTACTTGTGTTGTCCTTTACTTCAGAACTGCTTCTTCTGTTGACAATGTTGCAACCACCTACACAAAAAAATAATCTGTTGCTCTTTTTTTAATAACATGGAAGCATTGATAAAGGAACTAAAGTTTTCTTTTTTTTTGTATCTAGATTAGAGAAATAAATCTAGAAATTCCAGCAAGCAAATGAAATACTGACTTCCCCCTTTTGAAAGAGATTTAGGACAAGGAATACAATGACAGTGCAAGTAAAGTGATCAAGCCAGAGGAATTGCTAAGGGAAAAGACCAAAGGATCAGAATTACACAGGTGACAGGGCTTAAGCAAGCAGAGCTACAGCTCAGGTGTAGGCACCGCTACTTGGGAGCGCTCAGTCAGGGTACTGGAGGTGCCACGTGCACACACCTATTGGGACCAGATGGGTTGTCTTGGTTTTATTTCTCTAGAATCCTCGGCTATTGCATTTCTGGTCCTCGTTTGTCTTTTCAAGTTTGATGAATTTTCATTCTTAGCAGATTTTTTTTCCACAGAAGAAATTATTTAAGCTCCAGCTCTCCCAATGCCCTGAGTGCACCATCTCTAATGTGTCCAAAGAGTCTCTCTAATTTCAGATGGATCTCCTGCTTGATACTGGTTAGGTGGAGTTCATGGAGGAGGGATGGTATCAAAGGTGACTTCTCTTTTTTTTTTTAAGGAGTTATTTTGAAAGTGCTCCAGGCCAGGTTGGATGGGGCCCTGAGCAGCCTGAGCTGGTGGGGGGACAGCCCTGCCCATGGCTGGGGTTGGGTGGGCTTTGAGGTCCCTTCCAACCCAAACCATTTTGTGACATTATGATACATGTGATGGAAAGGCTGCCAGGCTGACACAGGGCTGTATGAGTGCCACTGGGGGAGGAGCAGAGCCCTGGATAAAGGAAGGAGCCCCCAGCTGGTTGCACCCCAGGACCAGCTCCTGCTGAGGAGCTGCATCTGGAGGCTGGGCAGCTTCCAGCAGTCCCTGCCAGCCAGTGCAGGGCTGGGAGAGCTGCCAGGCACGGGCATGTGCAGCCCTGAGACCTCAGGCCTTGGCTCAGCCATAAAGCAGGTAGGGAGCAGTGCAGGGCTGGTGCGGGACCACCACTGTGCCTTTACTGGGGGCCCAGCTTTTGTCTTGTTTGAGGGACTTGCTTTCTTTTAGAGAACTGGGGGGGGGGGGAGGTGTTTTTATTTTGATGCCACCTCCTGCCCCCACAACAAAGGAATCCTTCTTCTTTTCCATCCCTGGCAGACAAAGTGCTTTAAATTGACAGCTCCTTGTGCTTGTGGAGTTAGAGGACTGGCTCTGATATTACAGTCAGCTGGGGAAGGCAGGGAGGGGTTCTGCCTGGTGTCAGCTTGAGGCCTACCAGGCACTGCATCCTGCTACAGGAGGGCACATCTGTTCAGGAATCTGATCTCATTTCTACCCTACAAATTCCCCCACTAAGTAGACCATTTGCTTTCATGGCAGTAATTGGTTTGAATGCTGTGGAAGCAGCAGCCAAGCCACAGACAGTAGTGAACCTTGCTACTATTTATTCAGTAAATTAATAAACACTAACAGAGGAGCCTTGAAGTTCACAGCAGTGAAGTAAGCTATTTTCAAGCTGGGTGGTTGGTGACATGTGTGACACCAGCATCAAAGACTAGGGGCAGGGGTGGTAGAAGATGAAGAGCACAGCCCCTGCCTTTTCCCATCCTCTGCTCTCCCTCCTCAGGGAGCTGTGTCCAAATGATGCCCTCTCTCTCACTTTCTTTTATTAGTGCCAGAACAGGCCCCTGTCATGGTGCGATCCCAGCCCGTGCTTTGTGAGCTCCTTGGGGTTGAGGTGCCTCAAGCTCTGCAAAGGTGGGGCTTGACAAGCAGTGACAAGTGCCCAACTTCAGCAGTTGCCCCAGGCAGTCTGGCATCAGGCACTTTTTCCCCTCTGCCTTCACATCCCTGCCCAGTGCAAGTGAGAGGAAGGCAGAACTGTGAGTTGAAGGGTACTGTTGTCCTACCACTATCTGCACTGGCCACTTCTGCCATTGGTTTAACAGCAGTTTGTTGGTTCTGAGGTGCTGCTGCAGGTTGTGGAGGCTCTGCAATACCCCAGGTAGGTCCCCCTAAGGCAAGTTGCATCACTGCCAGGCCTTCCCTGCTCTCACCTAAAAGCAAGGTGACTGCTCTCACCCCTGCAGGATGCAAGTATTAGGGGCAGGTTGTGCTGGGGCTCCCTGTGGCAGATGCAGGAGTCTTTGCCAGTGGAATTCTATTTCCAGGAGAGGCACTGAGCTCCCTGATGCTTTTGCTGTTAATGTAGATGTCAGTGAAGATATAACTGCCTCGCTGAACAGCTTCAAACAGCAGGAAGTGCACCCACTTTACTTAAAAGGCAGCTGAGGAAATGGATTTTTTTTTTTTTTGAACCCAAATGACACAGTGCTCTCCTGGCTGAGACCCATCCCTGCTGGTTCCTGCAGCCCTGCAGTGTGTGCAGTGCTGGGGGCAGCAGCCACAAGGGGTTTGGGGGGGGCAAACTGACCCCATGGGCTGAGAGTTTTGGCTCCACATAGCACCAGCAAGCAGCTGGCCCTAATTGAAGCATAATTCCATGAAAAAACAGATATATCTTAACTAGAGTTAATTAATTCTCATGGGAAATCAGTGTGTATTGAAGCAGCAACCACCTATTTTTCTCCTATGGTTCCTTTACCCTCTGCTTCAGGAGGGCAGCTCATCAAGCTGCCCTGTGCCTCCTGTGGCTGCAGCTGACCTAGGGCCACGCATGACCCTGTCTTCCTCCTCCTGACTGCTGCTGCTCTCCAAGGTTACACAGCATGGCTCGGAGGGGCACACAGCCCATTGGACCCAACTTGGAACCATCCTGCTCCTGCACATGGGCGCTGGGATGTGCCAAGTGCTGTAGGTACACCAGGAGTTTCTAGGCGCTAAGCAAGAGCTAATTAGTGTGTAAATGTGGCCTCATTAACAGGGGAGACTATAAATACCACTGTACCTGGCTGTGCACTGCAAGAAGGAAGGAGGTGGTTCACTCCTCGATGTGAAAGCAGAATTGGTTTCCCACTGGTCATTGGTTCCCACTGGTCGCAGGGGTCATCCTTCCTTTGCACCAGAGCCCATCGCAGCACAATTGGTTCCAGCAGCCTCTCTTCTGTTCCTATCCATGCTGCTTTAAGCAGTGTGACATCCATGGAGGTAGATGGCAGGAATCCCTCATGCTCCCTCTCCCTGCATCTCTAATAATCAGACATCACAACCATAACGCCACCACCACATTTCACAGCTGGGCCCCTGACCTTCTTTGTCAGCTGCTGGGAACAAAGCATCTCCAGCACCTAGCTAGGGACAGGAGGGCAGGCTAGGAACACAGAACAGAGTCAGTGGGTTCCAAAATAGTTGCCTGAAAGGCTGAGGTGCTTTTTGGCCACCAAAGGCCCCAGCATCAGGAGGAAGGGGGCCTTGGGTCATGACTCACCTCTGCTTTCCTCTGCTGTGCGTGGCCAAGTGCCTTGGAGGTGGTGTGTGAGACCTCTAACAAGATATAACCATGTTGCATTCTTGACACCAGCGTGCTTCCAAAAAAACATTTGTCCCAACTAAAGCATTAACCATTATTGCCTTACAGCTTATTCACATGTTGGTGCAGAGCAGTGACACCTCCCATCCTGTCCTGTCTGGGACTTGGCTGTGACAAGGCCTGAGGATGAGAAGGGCAGAGGAGGTGGCTGCTCTGTGGGAGCACCCAGGCTCCAGGTGCAGCCCATCCTGGCCCCTCAGCGCCTGGAAAGCCGCCCCGGCTTCCCCTGCGGAAAGCGGCTCTGGAGACACAGCAGAAAGGCTTTGTCTGCATTTCCTATTGTTTTTCCTGCTCACCATGGCCAGGCTACTGGTGGTTCTGGGGGCCCAGCGCAGCCCTTGCTCCAAGGGATGCCCCCCACTGCCCTCTGCCCCTCCAGGGCAGGTTTGGGGCAGGACAGAGCCTCCTCCCCCTCCTGCCTGCTGTTGGGATGTCACTGCAAAATAATGGAGGTAGCAGGGAGCACTGCCAGGAGCCTGGCTGCTGTTGACAACACTGTGGCTTTTCCTGCCATTTCCTTTGTTTGGGATTAAACAGCCAATTAAAAAAAAACAAAAAACAAAAACTTCCAGGCCCTGCTGGTGCTCCAGAAATCCCCCTCCACCCAGGCACAACAGAAAGCCATGGTGGAGATATTCCCGCAGTGACCGTCCTACTCCTGCTCACCCTGATGTGCCTGCTAAACACCACACAGTGATGAGGAAATAAGTGAACGAAGAAGGAATCTCCAGTGACAGCAGTCAGGTCCTGAGCACGAGCCCTTGGGGGAGGAATGTCCTGTGATCAAACCACCCCTCAAGGTGGTGCTTAGCAGGCACAGCAGGCTGGCTTACCTCAAATCCATGCAGGTTTCCCCCTGGGCACCCAACGCCAACTCCATGGCTGGCAGGCCCACTGCTCGTGTGGTGCCTCGGGCCTCTAAAATTCCCACCCCGCACTGGGAAGGCAGAACCAAGGGCAGAGACTCATCCTCTCCGCTTTTCCTCAAGGCAGCCTTTGGCTCTGAAGCTGTAAATTCCCAAATCCTGATTCTTTAACCACAGCCCCATCTAATGGTACAAACGACGGCTGCTCCGCGTGAAGCGCTGGTGACAGAAGTACGGGACTTGTCTGACTCACCAGAGGGCGATGCAGCCATCCAGAGGGACCTCAACAGGCTGAGCGGACAGGATCATGGAGTTCAAGAAGGCAAAGCACTGCATCTGCAGAACAAGACCTGGGGCCACCCAGCTGGAAAGCAGCTCTGCAGGAAAGAGCCTGGGGGTCCTGGTGGACACTGAGCTGAACACAAGTCAGCAACGTGCCTTTGCTCCTAAGGTAGCTGATGGTTGGGCAAGCAAGACTTCATCTCTGTGAATTCATGCTACATCTATGACTTTCTTTTCCTTTGTGTGCTTGGAAATAGTTTCATCGCGTTCCCAGTGATCAAAATGAAGCTGACCTGCCCGTTCATCCCCAGGTCATCTTTCTTGGCCTTCCTGAAGATGGGACACCTGCTTTCCTCCAGACTTTGGGCACTTCTCCTAGTTGCCACGATGGACCAAAGATTACAGAGCAGCCTTGCAATGACATCTGCCAGCTCCCTCAGCACTTGTGGGTGCATCCCATCAGGGCCCATGGAAGTCCAGTTCAGTATTCCTTGATATGATCATCCTCCACCAAGGGTACATCTTCCTGGCTCCAGCCTTTCAGCCCAGTTCTGGGATTCCTGAAGGCCAGTCTTAGGAAGCACAGAAGGCATTCAGTACTTCAGCATTTCTACTGTCACGTGTAACCAAGTCTCCTTTTCCCTTCAGGAGATGGCCCACACTTTCACTAGCCTTCCTTTAAGCTCCAGAGTAGCTATGCTTTGCAAAGGTCAGTGGCACTGAAGTACTTCCCACCCTGCTCTTCCTTTCATCACATTTGAACTGGACCCCACATCCCTAAGCATGTGAAGCAAGCTGAACCTTAACACATTGTTTTTTTTTTTAGAAAGGGGAAAAAAAAAAAAAAAAATCTCCTATTCTCTGCAAACCAGAACCGAACTGTAACAGGGTTTTAAGAGTCACACAAACCTCTGCTGGTTGTTCTGCACTCGCTTTGCAATCTGGTTGGAATATCCCCAAGCAGGACACAAATAACTTCCAGGTGTTTTATTGGCTGCTTCAGAGGCACACTGCTAAGCACAGTCTAGAAATCAGATCCAAGGTTATGAGTGTTTGAGCCCTCTGCTGTAATCTACACCTGCACTGCAAAGAGCAGAGAGGCCTTGAGTGTCTTGTATTAGCACATGGGTTTGTTCATCTTGCAGCTCGTGTCCCTGCTTCCCACTAAATGAAAAGGGGGGGATGGGGAGGGGGAAGGAAAGCACTGGTACTGCAGAATGGGTAAAGGCCAGGAACAGAACTTGTAATAAAGAACAAGTGGCACCTTTTTTCTTCCTTCCTTGTGATTCCCTGTCTCCTAGGATACCCAATGAGATCTTTGCATGCATAGTATCACCAATCCAAATATTTTCATGTACTTCTTTAAACCCAGCAGGCACTGCTTCCATGAACCAGATACCCCTGAAAGGCTGTCAGTGTGCAACCAGAAGGAAGGTGAGGGAAGATTTGGGATAAAGTTTCATGCTCTGCCTTAATCTTCCAGTACACGGTGCTAGATGCAGCAGGTATTTAGTTGCTTTTTAAGCAACAGATCCATAAGGACAAAACTCACACTTCACACTGCCGTATCAGCACAGGCAGGCTGCCCTCAGGTGGCTTTTTTCAGTTCCCCCTTGTACTCCTTTCCCTGCAAACGCACTAATGAAAGGCATGGAAGGCTCAGCTGCCAGAAGAAACAGCATCAGTCAAGTCAGAAAGCAGCCTTTGCATTGCTAATACTACACTGAGCTGTTAGTTTGGAGAAGAGCATCTAGAATGTGGATGAAGGGTGGCTGCTTTGCTTCTCTTTATACTTCAACAGGTCCACACAGCCTACTTTTCTAATTTCTAGAGCAACCACATAAGTAGGAGATGGTTTAATGCTAAACTATCCCTCAGCCCTTGTCTGACAGCAAACTGGGGCACCACAGCTTCTCTAGGCAGCTGTGCCAGGGTCTCACTGCCCTCTGAGGAAAGAATTTCCTCCAAACACCTAACCTAAAATCTCCCATCTTTTAGTTTAAAGCCATTCCTTCTCGACCATTCACTGTCAGGACAAGAAGTCAAAGACGACCATGCAGCTGCCTCAAACCAGAAGAGGCAGCACAAGCAAAATCCACGTGAACTCTGTCTCAGAAAACAGTGTCACTTCTAATGACTCTTCATATAGGCCCAGTTCGTCCCTCAGATTAATTACTGAATGTTTTTCAAAGGCCCACTGTGTTTGGAATCTAGGTTTGCCAGTCTAGGTTGCAACACCCAGCTCTATTGCAAATGACTCACATAATTCCATAAACATTTGATAACCCTCTTGTAGCAGAGAACTACCTTAAGTGAGCTGTAAGGAGTACAGTGCTTCACTTTTAATTGGAGAAAGGGGAGTTTACGTACATATGAAACACGTCCATTTATGGTAGGCTTGCTGCTGTAATTACTTTGCTTTTTGATGCACTTGTCAGTTTCACGGGAAACTAATTTGTGACAGAACCAGACCAATATAGGGCAATTAGAAGAGAGATGATGAAAAGGAAGTTCAAACAGCACAGCACTTACTTGTTCTGTTCTCACTGAAGAGGCTGCTCCCCTGTGAGATCCCAAAGCACGCGCTCAAGAGGCAGCTGGCTACAGGCACAGATGAAAAATGACTGAACCTATGAGAAAAGCCTCTTCTGGCTTCGGTACCCTGCTTACCAGCAGCTTGGATGCACCAAGGTTGATTTAGGCCAAGAGGAGCCTCAATGTAACTTGGCTTTCTTGCCTTCCCTCCCACTCATAGTCCTGCCTGTCTCTTGCTCTTTGTGCCAAGAGCCATCCCAAGAGCCTGTAGCACAACCTCAGGCATCTGTTAATGCCACACAATCCCATACCAGTCCAGGACTAGCCAGCAAATCCCACTTAAAACATGGGAACACAATCATGTGAATGACACAGCTGTGCCAGCAGTACTTGGCTGAGTGAGTTGGAACCACCTCGCTGCTACAGGGGGCTCAGGCTCTTCAGGAGAGCACAGCAGGGCCTGCTGCTCCCTGGGGCTGGGCTCAGCTCATTAAACCTCAGGGGCAAAGGCAGGCACATTTCTCCCAGGCAGAAACCAGCTCACAGCTTTTGGCTGCCTGCACCTGACCCGTTTTCATGCACTGTTCAAGCTCTTTCAGTATTGATAGACAGCATCATCCGACGAGCTGGAAACATTTGTTGAAGAGAGCTTTTAGCCCAAGTGGTTAGGCTACTGAAACCACAGCATTAGCACAATACTGACTTGTTAAAAAAGGAAAGGGAAGATGACAAGCTTATCTCAGCTGAATAGCCATACACAGCAATGCCAAGGTTCCCAAATTAATGAAAAGCCAACAGTATTACAGATAAATGTATTTTAATTAGGATTAAATACTATCTCAGGGTATCTTGAAATCGCACTTGTACTGTACTAACCAACAGCCAGAGGCAATAAAAAAAAGTTTGAAAACGTAGAAGTTTAACATCAAGACATGACAGTAAGTGCTGCCATGTAAAGCGACAAACACCGCTTCCAAAGACAGATACTCTTTAGAGGAAAAAAGTTGTAACATTTTCGAATGGACAAAAATCTAAATCCAAGACTGGAAGAAATATATTAGTGCCTGCCTTTTTTTTTTAAAAGTTTGTTTTTTTGTTTTTACATTAAATACATTTCTTTCTTTAAAAGCAAAGTACTTTCTAAATTCATGGTTTATATACTGTATGTACACAAGAGCAGAACATTGTACAGTGTTTTGGATAAAGCAGCACTAACTAGCTACAAGCTGGTACGGTGTTGCTGAACCAAACGCAAGATGACAAGATAAGCACTCTAGGAGAAGTATCTCCATGGTTGGTATGAGTAAAGTAAAATATCATGTATGTACAAAGCGATTCTTCTAACAAACCCCCCAAACTCAACGCCATTTGCTGTGGAACTGTACATGCTGCAGCTAACCAGTGGAAATCTTACTGCAGAAACCGATCTGACGGACCCTAAGTAACCGATTCCTTTTGGTAACAAAGTGCGTTGCTGATGGAGGGAGCACTGCCACAAGACATCGTCGTAACACATCAGCACTTGGGCGCAAGGCTCCAAGGAGCATGGATATTTATCACATTCTCAAACAGCCACCTGCATTTTTTGGCTACACAGAACAAGAAATGCCCTAACCAAGCCATTCAAACCACATGAGACTGAGATGAAAGCGACGTTGTTAAGTGTCTGTATGTGCATCCTGGCTTTCTGCAGTTACAGACTAAAGCAGAAAGTCTGCACCAAAGCACCGCCAGCTCAGATTCAAATGGACTGGCAGTGATTTCCATAATTAGTGCAACACTGATTTCTACACTTCAAAGTGACTTACTGCTCTTCAGATGCACAACGTTACTTATTCGGGTTTTACCAAAGAAAACAACAACCAAAGAGTTGTGCAGATTATTATTTTTTGTAAAGTCTACTCCATGAAAAGCCCAAACTTATAAATAGTTTGTGCCCTATTTCAAAGCCAGTTGCCTCCAAAAACGTTGCCTCCAAATGTAAACAGCAGGGCAGTGATTAAGGTTCTACTTGTAAGTATACTTACAACTGTCCTGCAGTTTGTGTCTTCAGAAGAGGTTACCTGCTGTACTTTCAAGATGTTGATCATCCGTGCCTAAAGCTTACACTGGTTTAAGGAACTGAATGTTTCTTCTTTGATGAGGACAGACTCGAGACAACTTGTTTCTAAACTTGCATCAACTGAAATTTTAAGTTTTAATGGTGTAAAAATCTGACATTTGATTACAGTTAAGAGAAACTTGCTACACAGCGAACTGCATCCAAATCTACCGGTTACTGATGGGACCTTTAAATTAACTGTTAACAAGTTATTGAAAGCATCCAGGACTTGGAAACCTCAGATCACCCAGCCAGTGAACTAGTGATCCCCTCCCCCTTTTCACACGAGGCTTTAACAAATACAGCTGATGTGACCTTAAGCACTGGAGCCAATGATTGCCATTGGTTAACTCCAATACCCCAAAGGGCTAGGGAGATCCTGTGTTAAGCCCAATGCAATATGCATTAGTGTCATGGAGCAGGAAGATCCCAGTGTTTACTTGTTAAAGTTCACACAAACCATACAGATACAGACAGGATAAGACAGACTCAAAAGGATCCATTATGCTTGAAGAAATTCCAAATAAAACGACATCTTCTGCACAGCCCAGCCTCAAACACAGCCATACTTATCTAGTATAATAAACTCTGTAGTAAACTGTTTTTGACCGCCATAGAGAGTAGGAGTTGTCAAATTTCAGGAGATAAACTCCTCTCCCTGGGTACTGGTGGCTGCCAGCATACACTTCTTCATGACAGTCTCGTCTGTACACAGGCACTATTTCATCTAGCTGAGGCTTGTTGGCATTCTTTTTGGCTTTTTCTTCACTGCCAGCATTTTCTGTAAGCAAAAAATAAAGCATCAGTTAACAAGGGTGACTAACTTTTAAAACTAAGGTCTGACTCTCCCCTGTATCTGTTTGCAGCAAACAAGACATTCTACTTTGTTAGCTGAAGGAGTTCATACCAAGCCTGCAGCTAAAGCACTGAAAGGGAAAAGGAACAAGTACGGGTTTGTGTGCTATGCTCCTTCACTATCAATTTAAGATACTTCTTTACCCCTTTAAGAAAGCAAATCATCAGTTTACCATTGCAAAACTGTACTAGAGGAAAGGGAAGTTGGCCTTTGGTTCTGTCTAGACATCGCTTGCTTTAAAGACACGTTTTACACTTAATATTAAAACATTTCATATCCAACATTGCTGTACTGGTTTGCAAAGATGCTAAACTCTATTTCTGATCAAGGCGTTACCCACACTGCCTGCCACTGATCTTTCAACATATGTGCTATTAACTGATCAGCTAACAGAAATAGGCAGATGATCTTCCAACATCAGAGCAGTTCCACCTAAGCAAGTTGCATGACTGTTTCAGAACAATGCTTTTTCCTGATGGTATGCAGGGCTCCCCTATAAATATAGGCTGCAACCTGGTCTTGGCCACTATAAAGGGCTGTTCTTTTAAGCACTATAAATTGCAAACAACATATTGGAAAAAAGGACTTTCCATTCCTCACCTATTACAACCAATCAATGATCAAGTGAGACACCTGAAGTTACGGTCAGAATTATACTTTCTATTTGAAGATGAGATGCTGGCTAGATGTAAGCCATGCACTGCAGAGCTGTAAGAACTAGGAGATAACAAGAAAGAGTGGTTTTCCTGCAAAGCAACCCCTGCAAGACTAGGATTTCATAAAAATAAGCACGCTTACCTTCCTCTTCATCCTCATCATCACTGGATTCGCTGACATGCACACTCACTGCAGTATTAGGGGAGTCTGTCCATTCAAAATACACCCCGAAACCAATGTCATAATTGTCTGTAGCAAACTCCCAAAAGAGGTAAGACCCCTCTTCATGAGTTGGTACTCTAACTGTAACCACTTCCCCTCGGCCCACTGTGATCACAGAGTCTGCATCCTGCCGGATTTTTTCTTTGAAGTCTTTTATCTGGGGTCGTGTCCACATTGATGGAGCAGCTATCACTGGAACAGAATCTAGAGGGGGGGAATAACCCAGTTAAGCTTTTGTTTCAGTTATTTACACTGAACACTAAAGTGTTTGTGGTGCACTTGAGGACAACAAACATCATAGTTGCCTCCACTCAGACAGGGACTGTGGTAGCGAAGATTTCTTATTGGGATCCAATCAAGTCCTTTGAGGACTGCTGATTATGGATGAATGTAAGAGAACAACATCCAGAAACACCAGTGGGTGATGGGAGAGCTGCTGGGAGGTTAAATTTCTGCTCCTCTGCTGCAGCTTCCTAGAAGCAGTCAGAGGAAGGTGGGAGAAGCAAGAGGACAGTAGTCTGGACTGCACACAGGACAGGCTATGCCACAGGAAGGGCAGTAGACACAGAATAAGATTTGGCCTTCTTTTAATTCCCAAGACTAAATCAACACTCAGTTTTGGGCAACATTCAAACATCTCTGCACAGAACAGCTTTGTGCAAGAACTGTTACATTCCCTTCCAACACTGCTACAACGAAGCTGTCTAAATCAAGAGTGAAGAGCTTCTGTATGCCATCCACACTGCTTGAAGTGCTTTCACTTCTTCCTTTCTCCCTGCTCTCAAAAACTGTTTTGCCAACATATGTTCTCCTTCGCAAAAACAAACAAACAAAAAAAACCAGAAATCACACCTAGCTCTTTCACAGATCAATGAAGCCAGGTATGATCAACTGTGGTTGTTAAGACACCTGGATCCTAGTGAAGGCTTCCGTGGTTCATCTTTATCTAGTTAATCCTACCTTTTGGTCCATTCTCCAATGCTTCTTCCAAAGCCTCTGGATCCAGCTCTTTTTCAGGGCTGTCTGTGTGTGCACTGGCTTGCCCATTGATAGATGGCATATCCCCTTGGGCAGGTACATTCATCTTGGATGCGGTAGTCAGAGGTGTCCCTGCTGCTGCTACAACTGCCTCCTGCTGTTTTTGCAAGGCTGCCTAAAATGAAAGGAATTAAATAAAACAACAAAAACAAACCCTGAGCTGCCTCCCTTTTCCAGTAGAAGGTGTAAAGGCAGTTACAAGATCTCCTCTCCTCCCCACGAGGAAGCTCAGCATGAAGGACCTGAAGCTGTATTCATTAACCAGTGAGAATTACACGTACTTTGCATCATGGGAAGTCTTTCCAGGATGGTGGATACAATCAGAACAAGAAGATTTCAAATTAATTAGGGCATGTACAATAAACTTAGGCCTACCTACAAAAGTACTGCATTTCAGTAACCTCTAAAAACTTCTTTTTTTTAAAGAAAAGAAAATAATTCCTTTAAAAAAAAAAAAAAGGAGTTCCAGCCTGAGCTAACTTAACTTCAAGAGAGATGTTAACTATGTAAAGCTCATTAAACCCTTGTCAATTTGTGAGTTAACATGGCAAAAGTGTTCTCCAGCAAATGCATAAGAAAGGGAGTTAATTTGTTTAATCAATTTGTGAGAAATAAGAGCCAGAAGTACTGTGAGTGATCTGGTAGAAGATTTATCAAAGCTCAGAGGTGCAGCTTTTAGAACATGACTTACATATTCTAAACTAAATTCTTCAGTTAGAATTTATCATACTGTCCCCTGTGCAAAGAATTAAATAAACATGAGATTATGCAAGGTAACAATCATCCTTTTGGATTCAGGCTGGATGTGTTATCCCTTCAGTTTCAAGGGTTATTCTGCCCCTCACCCTCCATGCCCCTTCCTTTCCCACCTGTTATCAGTCAAATTACATGCACTTCACTGTTGGGACAGGGAAAAGGTAGAACTGACAAAATAATCCTTTAAAGAATAACTTTATAAGCACATGATTTTGATGAATGAATGGAATATAGGTATTTTAAAGGGCTAAGACAACAATACAGTCAAATATTAGTTAGATTCCAGACTTGTGCAATTACAGAGATGCTATCCAGATCCACCTTCTTCTACTGAAGTCCTATTTCAGTGTGAAGCAGCAAGGAATTTCTCTACAAAACTGTATACAGCCTTTCCAAAATTAATGCAATCAGAAGCTCATCTAGAAACAGCCATGACATAGCAGTGTGTTCAAATTGCATTAACAGATTCCAAGGTGACTGAGATTTTCTATAGAAATCCAAAAGGAAAACACTCTCCAGAAGTATTATGTAAGCTACCCAAATCCTCAAGAAGAAGTAAGTATAACCAGATAACATTAGCTCTGTTACCACTTCTTTTTCATCCTTTCCTGTAGAAGAATTGTCCAAGTACTGATCTGAAAGAAACCTCATTGCCTGGCAGGTGTATTATTTCATAAGCTGCTGTAAAGGAAAGGATGTTGTTTTTCTCCAGGGTCTCAGAAGGCATTAGTCTTCCATACGCAGAAATCAGACAGCTATGATTGAGAGAAGGAGTGCTGAAAGCACAGAAGAAAATTGGCAGCAGTGCCTCAGACACCTCAGTCTCCAGGGAGTGGTATCAATTACAGAAAGACTGATGAGACTGCAGCTTTCACTTACTACTATGACACCAAAGCATTGGTACCAAGGTAGCATTAAGCTTCAAGAGCAACTGCAGCAGGGCAGGAAGCCTTTCATTTCCCTGTACCACTTCAACTTTGCTCCTCCTCCTTTGCTGGGGGCACCATCCTCTTCAAAACACAAATAACTCCATAGGAAATCAGTTAATACATTTTAAGTCTTCAGCTCAAAAACAGCAAACCTCAGGCTGACAGACACTGGCCACTTAAGATTTGGGTCCTGCCCACAGAGTTCAGACATGCCCAAATCTGAAGTCTGACTTACATCTGTTCGGAATGCTTACAAATGGACATCTCTGAACTTAAAAATAACTTCAGAGAATACAGCACATTTGACAGAGATGCAAGATTCCCCTGAAAACAGGAGTATCCTTTCAAGCCCACACACAAAATCCCTGGTACTATTCCCACTTTTTGCTACCAGAAATAAGAAAGTGTCTTTTCACCCAGACCACAAGCAGTCTATTGCAGACAAGCAAACAACATGCTAGATACTGATGTCAGATGAGATGCAAGAGGGGAAGAGAAGTCAGTACTGCTAGAAGCTGACAGAGCAGCAACCTCAAACCCAGTAGCAATGCAAGGCCAGCTAAAGCCTGCTGCTCTTCAATCGTACATATGATATGTATGTGAAGAATCATTTGGACCCATCAGTTTGTTCATGCTCAGCTGCACTGGTACGTATTCCCATAAAACTGGGCATGGAACAGAGACTGCAGCACAGCACTTAACGCTCTGCTTTCAGGAACTGTATCCAAGTGATTAGTAAAAGTTTAGAGTTTTCTTAACTAATGGCTGCTTCAGAAAGCTACTTGGAAAGATTAAATAAAAGAGCTTTGATGTTTGAAAAAGCAGCAGCATTAATTACTAAAACATTCTTTTTCCCTCCTTCTAGCAATTAGCTGTTCAAGGAGATAAAAGCAGGTAAGTTAGCATCTTCCAAAGAACTCAGGAAAAAAAAAAATCCAAGTTTTTCAGTGGGTCCATCTTACCTGTTGCTGTGCAAGCTGGACTTGATACAATTGCTGCATGTATTGTTGATAGTGCTGCTCTTGGAGCTGCCGAATGAGGATCTGCTGCTGTTCATAGTTGCCGGGATACTGCTGAGCAGCATACTGCTGGAACTGCATGGCAGTCTGGGAGTTCAGTGCTGCCATGATCTGTTGCCTACAGTAGTGGGAGAAGAGCATGAAGATTACAAGCAGCTGTGGTTACTGGGGAAATCCCTGTACTTAAGTGACAGTTAATTTCTGCAAAAATAACAAAAATAAACCAAAACAAAAAACCACACCAAAAAAGCCAACAAAAAACCCAAACAAGTCTGCATAACAGAACAGAGCCCAAAGGTATATGCAAATGTGAATTTTGTCTACCTCATGTTTTGAAAACATCAGGTGTTTTCAAAAGCATATCAAAAGCTCTGAGACAGTTCTCAACCTACAGTCCAGGAAAGAGGCAGTGGTATAAACACATCACAGTATTTCTCAAACAGACGAGGGAAGAAAATTCCATGTTTGGTTCCTCCAGAAAACATGCAGAACCATCCCAGCAGCCCTTCTGCAGCTACTAATAGGAACAGGCCTGCTGCGGTACTACACACACCAAAGCTTTTTGTTAAGTCTAAACCCACTATATTACTACCTTTATTTCCCAGGATAGCATGCAAACATAGGAAAAGCATGACTGATTGTGGCCTTATTCACAAACAAAAAACAGCACAACAGGGCAACTGCATCTCCAACAAACAGAAATGCAGAAGCTTCAGGAGGAATGCATTGGTTCATCAAGCACAGGCTCCATTCTCCTACCCTCTCCAAAAGGCCAACAGAAACCATACAGTTAAAACATCCACACTGACCTAGGGTTCATTTTTTTTTTTTTTAAACTCATGTTACATTCATTAGTGGTGAGCTACTGATATTTCAGAGGATTTAAGAATTACACAGAAGGAAGAGTAGTTCTTTCTTATCCTTCTTCCTCCCCCTCCTCTAACAAGCTTCAAGATTAAACTGCTTTTTATTTTAACGGGCAAGATTCGCCACCTTTCAGCAAACTGTGACCACTTTGGATATGCTTGGCATCTATATAACTCACCACATTCCTTTTCTGTCCAAACTCTTCATCTCTGTAACATCCTACAACCCTTGACACACTATTATTATTTCCATAAAACCTTTTTCTTCTGCTTCTTCATCACACCTCCTTAGCACTCACCACATCCTCTGCTCATTTACATCTGTGTATTTCACGTTTTCATCATACTAAACAGTCCAACTAAAACTTGCAAATTATTTGCTACTAAAACTACTACACAGATCTACTTAAAGATACCAAACAAAAAGGCATTACTATTAAAGAAAATTACTGCTGAGAGATGTATGATACTATTCCTATACAATGTGTGCAAAGCTGGATCCACGTTTTCAGCATATGGATATAGGAACAGTGAAATAGAATGTACAGTTCTAGTTCTACGTAAGCTACTGAATGGGGGTGCAAACAGGTTAAGTCCATTTGAACATGATTTCTGAGCTCCTCTGAGAAATGTGCTAAGATCCGGAGATTGCCAGCACACAACTGAGACCTGCAAACACTTCACAACTTCCAGAAAAAGAACACCTTCAAGGAGGTAGCTTTAGACTTCCAAGTTAGACAACCTCAACATGCATTTGAAAAAAAAAAACACAACCAAGTACAGTTATCCTTTTTTAAGGCACTGTCCTCTATGAAAGGACAGAAACTTACAATAGACAGTTTAAATAGTTCAGTTGAGTGGAGCACAACCCATTTAAGAAGCAGAGCCATGAGTTTTGATGAGGTGCAGTGCTTGGAGTTGCAATGCCCAAACAGAGATTCTCTTCAAACAAGATTTCTCTAGCAATTTTAGCCGAGAAGGCCGCACACAACAGCATGCTGGGATACTCGTTCTCTGCAAATCATGTCTCTTAACTAAGGACTGCAAATGTCACTGTCAGACTAGAGTGCTCTCATTTCAGATATTCAGTTCTAGCAGAACTATTTAAACAGCTAGATACAATTGTCTCAAGTGCAAGACAGTTACTTCTTCCCAATGTCAGTTTTCAGCTACTCACTTTTGCTGCTCCATCCGAAGCCGCTCCTCCTCTATTCTCCTCCTCTCCTCTTCTTCTCTTCTCAGCCTCTCTTCTTCCTCTCGCCTGCGTTTTTCTTCTTCTTTCTGTAACCGCTCAAGCTCCTCTTCTTCACGGCGCCTTCGTTCTTCCTCCTCTCTTCTGCAACATCCACTCAATAAGCTATTGCAGCATTTCTACAACCCTAGGATAAGTTATTTTCAACAAGCTGTAACCTGCCCTTTGCCTACCTAAAGAATCTTTTCACTTGGCATCATCTCTTCCCACTTCAACTTGGAGAAATATCTCATTACAAACCAGAAGAAAATCTATCACTTGGTGTTTTATACTTTGCAGTACGACAGATGTAAACTCAAACTTTAATTCAACACTCATTCTAACCTATAGTACTTGTAGCAGAGAATGGTGGAAAAAAGTATCAAGAAGCCTTAAATACATCTTCCATGCTTCAATATATGTTCAATAATCATAGACACTACTGTTTAATAACCACATTATGTATAAAGGATGCAGAATAGCCTTTATCGAGTCTCTTACCCTTACTAAAAGAGGAATTTCAAGCATCTGACAACTCTGTGTTTTATACAGCCTTAGTAAACTAAACTATCAGTGCAGACATCTTGTGAATTGCATGATATTGTGACATCTTGTGAATCTCTTAAAAAGATGACAGTATGGGCCACATTTTTAAAAGCCCTGGCATTCTAGGTATATGCACCTCAGAAATGACCATCCATTACAGGTAAAGCAAAAAGCTTTAAAGAGAGCAAGTGGTACCACAGCTATCTGAACTTCAAGCCTCTCTCCTCCAAAGTAACTTCGTCAGCTTAAGCTATCCGTGACACTGCCCATAGATCAAGAATTACATATGCACTATACTGAGAAATCAAACATTACCTTTTCTTTTCCTGTTCTTCTTTTTCTATCTTGTGAGAAGTAACATACGTTGAGAACAAGTGGCAGCACCTATTTAGGAGCTTAACAAACTCTGTCATAGCTTCTTGCTTTGACATGTTTCCAAGGGCAGCCCATTCCTTCCTAAGAGAGAGGGAAGACGACTCAACTCTTTGCAAGCTAGTAGGGAGCTCAGAAAACCCAGAAAAGGAATAACAATTGGGAGACAAACAACCAAATGCCAGCATGCAGCACTTCAGAGAAAACCTGACCCATCCAAAGACAGAACTTAAACTCATAGATTTCAGTGTTCTCTTCTACCAAATAACCATTTCATACAAGAGCACCAAGTGCTTATATGAAATTTTATACCTCCATGAACCCTACTTAAAACTCTAAACTGTGTCCAAAAACTTCCCAGATACAAATCAGTTGGCCAATTCACTTGTATTGTTACTTGTTTAATCATTCTTCCACTCCAGTTTGTGGGGAAAAAAAAGCATACATTCTCCCAGATGAACAAATGCAGTAACTAACCTAATCAAATCAAATGCAACAGCTTGGTTCTTCCTAAAAAAATCCATTTGAGCAGAAACAGTACACGGGGTACAGCTTCAGGAAGCAAAGAACAACACAGCACTGATCTTCATAACTAGAAATAGCAACAGTCAACAAGAGAACTGCAAGCAATAGAGATCATCCTGATCCCATCTAAATCTACCCAGCGTCTGAATACAACAGACAGATGATTTCAGAGGTTCTCCTTAATCTACTAACAGGAAGGCTCTGCCAAGCGCTGTTAGCACAGGCAAGGGACTTGGCCTGCTGTAACTCTGCTGTAAAATTAGGAGAAAGATGCTTAGGGCCTGCATGTTAACTAAGTCTTTAAAGTGCTATAAAAAAATAACTGGGCTGTTGGCAGAGCAGTTTCTCCTAATGTAGTTAAAAAAACACTCAATAATTGCCTCATGGCTCCTTTACTGAATTGTGACTCACATTTCAGTGATGTTTTTGAAGAGGCTGCTCTCACTTTCTACTACCACACACACCCATACTGAGGCAATCCATGTACTTTTCTCACTGTTGAAATTGGATGGCATTTACTTCAGACAGGAAAAACAGAGTTAAGATCAACAAAGGCCTTTACCTTCTATCATTCCCCAGAACATCAAAGAACCCAACTTCAGGGCAAGTATCAGGGTTATAAGGTCCCAGCAGAACCTGCTTGTGCAGTGCCACAAGTCGGAGTTTTTCTTCATATGTTGGATGAAAGGCTTTGCCATCTTTTTCTGTAGAGGAAAAGAACATTTCACTGTTATGATTAAGTGGTTAAGCATAGGACAGCAAAGAGTATTTCATATAATCACAATCCCCTCTCTGAAAAAGAAGAGAGGACACCAAAAATTAAGTCAGAAACTAAGTCAACTCCATTCAAATAAAAAAGTTCATCCAGAAGAAACGCACCTAACTTCAGCTGAGTTGCCAAGAGGAAAACGGAATTAAGGGAAAATTTTCCCAGAGGCAATCAGACGGCTGCACATCACCATGGCTGCTCCATGGGGAATAAGTCCTCACAGTGAGAAACCTTAGAGGTGACTCAATCAGCATCAGGGCCTACAGAGAGTTCTGGTCTTAAGAACTCAATCAGAATTCCAGGAGTTCCATACTACCACCTTCTAAAGCAAACCTTAGACATTATCACACATTCCGTATTTAGGAAAATGTGCCCTGATTTAAAGCGTTTGAATTTCTCATCTAGGACTTTCCTCAACCCATTTACCAAACTGTCGAAACAAATCTAAGAAACGGGCATCACTATATGCAATCATGCTGCTTGTTTAAAAAAAAAAAACACACCATTTCCTTGAACAGAAAAACAAGCAAATAAGCATCACCTCTTTCTGAAAGGACTGAAATGAGGAAGCTGCTATCAGAGGAACACAACAGACATTTCACATGGCTGTACCAACTGCTTTCTGTTCAGATGTGAATCAGAGCAGAGCTGCCGGCAGCCCCCAGCTCTCCTTTATCATGAAGGTCACCCCAGAGCAAGTTGTTCGGAGCCTGAAACTGGTCACTTCAATTCACACTCAGACCGTAGAGCTGACACAAATTGCAGAATTGCTCAGCTTCTGATTGTAAACAGTTATTACTGGGAAATCAGAACAGAAGTGGGGGGGGTGGGGGAAGAGGGAGGGAGGAATCTCCCTTGAGTCCTGCTGAGAATTTCTGAGCAAGTATTTCTGAAAGCTGAGAACTGGAAACAACCCCACAGGGAAAGTGTTTGCAGGGCACAGTGAGAAGTGGTGTTTTTGTCGCATTAAGTCTTGTACTTCACCAGACTTTCTTGGTCAAAAACTAACAAGGAACGACCGCACACGTGCATTAGTGTTTAAGCTAGGATGATGTTAGGAAGGTAAACATTCGATCTCTTATTATCCACTCCTAGAAGCCCATTTCACTCTTTCAGAACCTCAAGTACTTGCACTTTGCCCAGCATCACATAGCCTTACAGCAAATAGCTATTTCAGCTTCAAAAGACCAGAAGCCTTGACAAGTTCCAGAGGTCCCTTCCCACCCTGCCATCCTTCAAAGATGCAAACCACCACATCCTGCAACTTCAGCTGAGGATATGGCACTCTTGGCAACAAAGCCAGCACAGGTAAAAACTCTCCTCCTAGGTCTCAGATTTTGCTCTTCAGCCACCCCTGAAGAGTGCTTCAGCTTTCCCTCACTTCTTCCCACTTCACAATTAACTCAGAACTTACTAGCTAGCAAGCATTGCCTTTAATCTCGATAAACAGCAAGCACTATGAAAGCACACTTCATATCCTGGGGCAGCACACTTAAAACCAAGCCACTTCATAAAGGAACTCATCTGAAGTTTTGCTGGGCTCCTGTGGCTGCCACAGCACCACTGACTCTGTGCAACCTGCGTGCACATGGATGTCTGTCTGCAGGAAGCACTGTTGCCCGCTCTGCAGGGCTGCTGCCTCAGCCACCTAACGTAAGGGTTTGGGCTCACTTCTGAACGGGGTTAAAGCCAAAGGAAAAAGACTATTTCACTCTACAGCTAAGGGCAGCATGTCTACATTTTCACACAAGTCAGGCTTAACTAACAAAGGAAATTCTGCTCGTACAGAGAGTGGTGACCCAAGGGAAGAAGAAAAGCAAGCTAAACAAGAGAGGACAAAAATAAGAGACAGATATTCAGTGACTTGGAGATAATGCAGATCAGAAGCAAGCTCTAAGCAAAGTATTTGGGGTCAGCCAAGGGAATGAAGTCACATCCTAGCCATTTTTCAGTTGAATTCTTTAGCAGGAACCACACTGTACAATTACCCCAAAGACTCAGATGTGTTGAGAGTTAAAATGAACCAGAGGAGCTGGAGCCATCTGCAGAGCTAAATACGCCAAAAGAGAGCCTTACTCAGCCCACATAAGCAGAAGTGCCAAATCCACCAATCGAGTAGGTATCACCCTCGTACCCTATATAGCTGATAGGAAGCTGAAGAATATCAGACAGCTTCAATAACATACTGAGAAATCCGTATAATTTGTGAAGGAATAGCGCAGCATCTGTACAACCTTCTGTATACCACTGGTATTCCTCCTGCTACAAGGCCAGAGAAAGGCTCAGCTTTCCTACAGACGGTTCAGAGTCCTTACTGACAATATCTCAAGCCATCACTCACAGAAAAGGCAATGCTCATCACCTGAACATCATACTAACAACAGCCACAAAGAGATCAGACAAGCCTAAGTAGTAATTAAGGCACGCTTGTACGAACAAGGCTTTTGCATGCTGCAGTAATGGCCCTTATATACTTGTGACATGAAGCAGTTTACCCAAAACACTGCAAGGACCAGCTCCCACCTACTGCAAGCTCAGGCCTCAGGGACGGGTGCCATGAAGACACAGCAGTGTGTTCTGTGTACTGTCAGGCCAGGCAGGAAGGTCCCTGCACACCTACCATCAGCTATTCAGGCCAGAGCCCTCCTGACAGTGACTCTTTGTCCAGATGCCCACCAAACAGAGATTCCTCAGCAGGGACTCAGCATGCAAACACAAAAAGAAGCAGCCAGTCCAACAGCGAGTAATGAAAAGCAGATAATAACAGATGACACTGTGTGGCACCGCACTATTGGCATCACCACAAATTCAGGCTCCAGGGAGTTTAACAAATATGCTTCAATGTGCTGTTACACCTCTGTAACAGGGAAGAAATATATCTCAAGTAAGATACACTGCACAACTCACTGCAACTTCTGCTCCAGCTCATCTACTGCACTCCCTCTAAATGTCCAATTCCCACAGGATGGCATTCAGTCCCAGCTGTCTACAAGCAGCCAGAAAACAGTCCCAAGTGTAATTTGTTGCCTCACAGCTTTTAAAAGCAGGTATCACAGATATTAATGCTGCTCGTTCACAGAGATTTGATGAGCGAGACCAAGACTGACAAACATGAGAGGTGAATCCCTGCCTGCAGACCCGACTGAGTGTTTTCTCAATTCTTTCCTTCCGAAGATGTTCTGCATCAATAGAAGGGTAATCAACCAGCCCTTCCTGTCAAATCTGATCAAATCTTAACTTAGTAACAAATGTAGATAAATTATAGGGTTTTTCCACATTCTTTAAAGCAAGCATCTATGTAACTAATGGACTACAATTGTGCCAACAAATTAGAACACAAAAAACAAGGTCAAACAATTCACTTTGGATGACACACTGCTGAGGCTGAAGTCACATTCTTGTTAGGGTAAGAGAAAATAACTTAGAGCAGTCAAACAACATTAGAATACTTAAGATAGCAGGAGAGCTTTCAGATAACAGAATGATACAGTTTGTACACTGCCCACCCAGATGTAAGGCACCACAACCCACTGCAGGCAGCACATGAACGCTCCAGGGGGTACGATGGTATTTCAAACACGTGACATGGAAAACTGTACAGGTAGCGATTTGCTGGCACAGCTAGCAGGCTGCCCCCTCTGACTGCAGGACACAGCCTACACCTTCACCAAGCCATCTCCACCAACAGAGCTTGTACCAGTTCCACAGGCAAAATTAGCTGTCAAAGGCACTTCTTCCTGTCAGCTGCCTCTGTCTTTCTCATAGGTGGAATAAAGCAGCTTTGAAGGCTCATTAATACTGCAGCTCAGCTTCCGTTGTGTTTTTTCACGTTGTGTTTACACACACTCCCACCTTGTCCCATCTCTGAGCAGTTCTGCAAGACACCACCTCAGACAAGCATCAGCACTCACCGTAATGTCTGAAGTATTTTGTTCCAAATCAACTTTCCAGGAAGAGCATGCATTATGAATGCATTATGAGCAGAGAGCTCAGTTTACACACCGATACAGAAAAGCAGCTGCTGAACTGGTGATCACTGCTTACCCATCAACATCCAGTGACTTGTTTAGCCTCCCTGCCCCAGCTCCCTCCACACCAACAGCAGCACTTCATGCAAATACAAGAAAATCTTCTCAAGTGCCACTCTTCAATAATAGCTTATGTTTTTCTGCTTGCTTCATGAAAGGGGCACGGGCAGTTAATATCATACATGAGAGCTCTGATATCAATCAGCATGAAGAAGATCAAGTCCGTCAAACATCACCCCACCTCTGGACCAGTACAGTCTTAAGAATAACTATCAGAGATGAGACCTCAGCACTAATCTATGTCGACAAGCATCAACCTTTAGATCCCCAAGACGCTACCCCATTAAGTAGGAATCTGTATGTGTCTTTCAGCATCCACGTGGCTGCCCACTTCCACAGTTGTTTTCACAACGGATAAATCAAAACAATTTGGAAACAAGACAACTTACTTTCAGTGCCATGTAGAACAAGCTAAACGAATCAGTAATCTGAGTACTGAACCTCACTGTCATATCTACAAATAGGAGTCCTTGTCATATATCGCTTTCATCAAGAAACTACATACGAAGATATGTGCAGCCCCTTCACATGACTTATAGTAGTCATAAGGATAAAAGAGCAAGGCTTTTGTTGGAAAGTCTGACATCTTCATGTAATGTGGAAAGTTTTCCTCTTATGATAAGAATTGTGCATTACAACAAATGATGTACAGCTAAAGAGCAGCAGCAAACTGCAACTGAGCCTTCAATAAGAAGGCAACAAAAAAGAGACACTCGAGATAAAACAGTCACACTGCAATATCTGTAACCTAGATACAAGTAACACCTCACTGACTTCTTATCCTTCAAAAGGAGATGAGTGTGAAGTGTAATTATCATTACAGGATGGGAAGTAATAGAAGTACACTACACGCTATGACTGTGTTGTTTCATTTTTACACCACCAATGCTTGTTTCAACAGAACATTAAACCAAAGACATAATGAGACAACACTTGGCTGAGATAAGGAATTTCCTGCTGCAAAGATGCCTCTTTCTGCATTGTGATTTACAAACAAATACTCATTAGGAAACAAGCTCCCCCAAGCTTCTTGTTTTACAAAGAGTAGCAAGTTGGGAGCTGCAATGCCTCCAGTCCAACACATGGCCGCAGCAGCTTCTGACACAGAAGATCCAGACCCTTATGATTCACAGAAAAGTACAACTTAAAAAAAAAAAAAAAAACACAAAGAAGCAAAGAAACTATGCCAGAATTGAACTTATAGGGAAAAAAAAAGAAAAAAAAAAAAGATGATTTGCAAAAGTGCATCAGTAGTGGGTCAGGGCACAAAAGCACTGCTTACACCTTCACACACTCCTAACGAGCAAGCCAAGCTCAGTAAGGAAAGCAGGCAGTGAGCATCCCTCGGGCGTGCTTCCCGCCTGTGGTGCACTCAGCTCCGAAGGGGCAGCTCTCCCGGTGCCACCAACCAGCAAAGAACCACCGGCCTACCACCGCACAGCGTCACATCCTAACGCAGGCACGCTGCCGCCGTGCCCTTAGCGAAGCTGCCGCTGACTCGGGCAGTGCCGCGCAAGGTAAGGCTGCAACAGACGCACCCCCCAGCTACGCCGAACGCGCGGCTGACGCGGCCCCGAAGGAGCGGAGCGCCGCGGCACCTCCCGCTTCCCGCAGCCGCACCTGGCGGGAGATCCCGGCGCAGACACACAGCTCGGCCCACGCAGCCGTGCCAGCGCTCCCTCCCCACGGCCACGACGGCACAAGGCGCAGCCCCGACGACAGTTAAAGCAAACGCTCTTACCCCACGTCCGCACGGTTTCTCCCTCGCACGCCAAAAGGGAGGATGATTTTTATTATTTTTCTTTTTTGCCCCGTTTCCAGGCCGGGCGCTGCGCAGCCCCCCGCGCGCCCCGGAGGAATTACCCTTGAAGAAGCGCAGCGCCAGGCCGTACAGCTCCTCCAGCGCGAAGCCCCAGCGCCGCTCCGGGCTCAGCGCCGCCGCCGCCGCCTCCTCCCCGCCGGCCTCCGCCTGGCTCGGGCAGCCGGGGCCCGCTCGGCTCCGCCCCGCAGCCGAATCCCCGTGGCCGGGCCGCGCTTCGCAGGGCGGCGCCTCGGCGTTGGGACTGAGCGTCAGCCCGTCCACCGACACCTCCAACCGCTCCGCGCTCAGAGCCGCCGCCATCCTCCGGCTCCGCTGCGGCGGCCACGTCCCGACTTCCCGTTCCCTCCGACCCGGAACTTCCGGTCCCGCCCCGCCGGGGACCGCCTCGGGCCACGCCCCCTAACGCCCGGCCACTCTAAGCCCCGCCCACTCGCGCCCGGCCGCGTCGCGGAGCGCGGGCTTCGGCGGCGGCTGACGGGTGGCGGGAGGGCGGCTCCTGGCTTCTCCGTCTCCTCCCTCGGGAAGCGCGGCTCGGAGCCGGCACAGGAGGTGTGCCGGGCCGTTATTTCCGCGGAGCCGCAGCTGCAGCGTAGCTGGTGAACGCCGCCAGGCAGTGTTCGCAGTAACGCATTGACACGTCCGGCCCCAGCGCTGCCCAGGAGCTGCCCTTCCCTTCGGTGCGCCTCCACGTCCGCTCGCTGATCTCTCGGCAGAGCTGGTTATTAAGTCACGCTTACGGCGTGCTTTGAAGCCTTCGGATGAAAGGCAGCAGGGATGTGAAAGCTGTATTTAAAGCACTTCATTTCCAGTCGGTATTTCTTGAAAGCGCCAGTGTCACTCGCGGCCCCGTTCAGTACAAACGTGCCCGGATAGAGGCAGAGTCTGCCTCAGATGGTGGTTAACCCAAGCTTCAAAAGACACTTCACAGCCACTTAGAAATCCTTTGTGGCTTCTTCACTCGCTTCTGTTTGTTTTGGTTTTGGCTGAGGATCACAAACATCACGCTGCTCTTTCCTTTTCCCAAGACTACAGAACAAGGGCGCATCATCCCCTTCGGAGCGCTTTGCTTCCTGGGGCACGCAGTCTGTCTGTCTGGCACCACCTCACGCACGGAGCTAAGGGCAGCAGCACAGATATCGCTATCTCCTCCTGCACGCACGCCCGCACCCTGCTTTGCAAACGGCATTCCAGCATCAGATCTGGCTTCGCGTCAAGATTCGTTAGTTCGTCTACAAGATTACTTTCAATCTATTCTCAAAGTTTTCATCTGGCACGTTTCCTGCTTGGTTTGCAGAGGCCATCCTTCATAGATACATACATACATATATATGCATTAATTCTGCAGTTTAATACACAGCGAGCTTAATATTAAACTTTCCGCCTTCAGAAACGTTGAGCTCTTTATCCTAAGATACATCCTTAAAGAAACCGACGTTTTGATCCCTGTGGGGTTTCTCGCAAATGGAAGGAAATATTTTCATTGCATATACCAGCAAACCCAGAGGCGTTTCTGCTTCATGGCAGAAGCCGCCCTCAGTCAGACAGCCCTTCGTTTCCCCACATGTCTGGAGGACCAAGCGAAATGCAAGATGCTGCGTGAGCATCCTGTTTGACAAGCTGATCTGGAGAATGATGACAGAAAATTGATTTGTCTCATAACAGGATCTCTTCCGCAGCAAATGTTTGACACTTCCAGTAAACGTGTGACTATTCATCTCTTCTTGTGCCAGCCCTGCTATGCCAGCCCTGCTATGCCCTACAACAGGCGTGCCAGCAGAGCGGGTTTCTCCACAACACGCAGTGCAGTCTGCTGGAGAGGTCCCAGCTAGAGGGCAAGACATCTGTCAGTGTAGCATCCAGTTGAAGCGTGGCTGTGGCTGGCATGCTCTGCTGCAGCTCTGCAGCCTGGTGTGCGGCTGTTCAGAGCCAGCAGGCTCAGCAGATTTACCCTCAGTGCCTCTCTGCACAGCTATCTGGTGAGCATGGAATTGGCCCACCTCACCCACTCTCCTCTGCTCCACGCTGCTTTGGGGTCCCGTTTATAAAGACAGATATGGTGTCAGTACAAAATACTAGGAAAAAAAATTGGCAGGTTCAGATTTTGAGTCTGGAAATCCTGGTCTGGAATAATGTAATAAAAAATGAAGGAATATTTTTTCAGAAGAAAATTTTGAATTTGCAGTGATACAGTGATGGCTGGTTGAGATAGAGTAGAATACAAGATGTGCTTATCTGGCTAAAAACAAAACAAATCTACCTAGAGCTGCATGTTGTCCAGGCATCCCCAGGGCATGGAACACCCCCTCCCTGCTCCCACAGGTCTGGCTGTTCCCTGGCACGCAGCTGGTGTGACTGCCACATCAGACTTCTAACACCTTCAACAAATTGCTCGTGAGTCCTGTGAATGAGGCAGATTTTACTGAATGACTGTGACAAAGAGTTCCCAATAATTTATATCCTTGAGAAAACCATTCATGGATAAGAGGAAGATGCTAAGTTGAGCTAGTAAATTACTTATTTCTTGTAACAGCTGGTTACATGTGGCAAAGAGAGACTACATTCAAGCCCCCGAGAGGCAATTTAGTCCAGCAACAGTGGCCTCCACTAGGAAACGCAGTCCTAGAAACTTCATGTAGAATAAATCAATTATTTAATCCAAGCTGGTGAATGTTTAACAGTGAAAAATACCAGCCATCTGCAAGTGCACAGTGAACCATTAAAATTTATGGAACACCAGAATGTCTTAAACAAACCATTCTGCTCTTCCTGGTACCCTTCCTCCCACAGTGGGTAAAACACGTCTGCTCTCAGCTGCAGGGGCTGTGCCTTCAGGTGCCCCCTGGTGCAGGGCAACAAGCACGTGCCGTTTGCTAGAGCAAGGGCTGCTAAATATTTGATTACTCCAAATGAGCATCTCTGAGCAGCTAGGTCTGCCACTGCGGTATGGGCTCACCTGCTGTGAAAATAGGGTTAGCAGCTTTGCAGGAATGGCTACATTGAATAAAACAGGTATGAATGCTGTTGCCAGGCTGACTGTTGTCACACCAGCCCAGAGCTCCTGTAGCTCAGGACTGCATCTTTTGGGTTATATTGGGGAATGAAGAAAGTGGACTGCCTGGTTGGTAGGGAGAGCTATGAGCACCTTTAGGAAGGTGCTCAGATTAATGGAAGGAACTACAGTGCATTTGTCAGTATTGCCCACTTCAGTGATCACTCAACTTCTTCCATCACCAAGCTGCTTTTCATAGGGGCTTCTAGCTTTTCCTGGAGAAGAGAAGCCCAGTGTAACCCTATTGCAAATGCACGAACCAGTGGATCTTCTCAGGAACTCCTAAGATGTTCCAAAAGCATTTAACTCAAAGATTACACTTCAGGCATTCATATATGTGCAGTAAATTGGTTCTGGACATACTGGGATCAGCAGAGCTGGCACAGTAATGTGTAATGGCACCACAGGACTAATTGAGTGAAAATCCTAGTGAGTCATTTCAATCTGTCCTTTCTCATTAGTTCTTGTTTGTTCAAATGTTGAATAAAGTCTATGGAGAAAAATAAGCCCACTCAAGGTTTTATGCTTCCACTTTTCAGTTAAGCAAGAGAGCACTCTGTTTCTTCAAGACCTTCATCACAATCAACTCCAGATTTCAGTTTCAGTTTTTCTAATAATGAAATCAGCAGGAAGTAAGAGAAAGAAAAAAAAAAATTACTAAGTTTTTTTATTAGAAACCAGTGGATTGTTTCTGTTGATGCCTGAAAATAACCATAGTACTGTTCTATTTTTTCTTCCAGAAGTCCCCTCTAAAGCACAGTGTAATCTCGCCTTGCACGCAAGAACAAACACTGCTGTGTGTTTCACATCCTGTTGGACAACTGAATGACTGCAGTACAGCTGCAGCCTTTAAGACACACTGGATCCCTTCTGGGACCTCTACACGGCAGGGTGCACAATACCTTTCTTTACTTCAAAGGTAACACAGTCCACTGTGCTGCTTGCTGCCTTGTATTTATATAGTAATTTATGGTGACATTCACGATGACTTCTTTAAATTACGACATGAGCTGCGGGATAACAGTTAATCAGATGTAGAGTCTGGCAATACCTTTTTCACAGTGTCAGCAAACACTGCTGAAAAACAGCTTTATTGACAGAGTGCTAGAGAGACTCATAAGGAAAAATACACATGTGAAAGGCTATCTTCCCATTATATTCTCATTTTGACAGAGAGCAAATGCTCCTTAGGATGGATTCAGTTATAACAGATACAGAAGATCATAAAAGAACAATTCAGACTAATAAAATAATTATACCAGTTTAATATATCTTATGCTGATGCAATTGCATCTGCAACAGTACAGCTCTGTGACCAAACATGCTCTTCACAGGCACATGAGCTGAGAGCAGAACAGTGCTGTTATCAAGAAGTTCTTGCTAAGCAAGATATGGCTGGGAATTTAAGCACTTCCTGAATTTAACAAACTCCTCTAATAAACTGATTTTACAGAAGAGAGCACATGGCAATCAGTGCAATTAGCGATTGCGTTGTTGGCTATCTGCCCAGAGAAAGACTGAATCAACCGGAACAATGACTTACATTCACGTAAGCACCTTTTGGTGCTCTTTTGAAAAACCTCCAGAAGGGCATTGCTCTCTGGTTCAGGGTCTAAACCCCACTAGCACGTGTTCCCAAGGGGCCCTGAGGGGCCAGCATGACCCTGCCTTGAGTTCTGCTGATGTTTCAGGGCCATCCTCCTCCATGCTTTGCTGTTATACAGCTTCTTCCCTCCTGTATTTTTTCCTTTTGGCTTGATTTTTAAATAAGCTGTATCTGCCTTTGGGTCTTCCAGGCGCCCAAAAGCACAGGGACTAATAGGCAGAAAGGATCTTTCTTTTCAAAACCGTTTGCTGAGCCTCCTGCCTGTGTTTTGGGAAGAGCAGAGCTATGCATGCACGAAGTGGTGCTATTCACATTGCTCCTTTCCATCCAGCAACCAGACAGGTAACATACCTTTCAAAAGCGCGCATTATGCCTGTCCTTCTTCACCTAATGATGAGGCGAATGCTTTTCAATGGACAGTGTACAGTTGGCTCCCATTTGCTCAGCTGTGGCTCTCTTTTTTTTTATGCTGTTCGTTTTCCTTCTTTGGGTTGAACTGAAAATGAGCTGTTGTGAAATGGCTGCTGTCAGAAGGAGCCACCCTGGCCTCCTCCCAGTCACAGACACCACACAGCTCATCAGCATCCTTGTGCCAGGACTTACACTCATCCCACCTCCCTCCTTCACCTAACTAAGCAGGCAGAATACTGTCTGTTTCTCAGGTGCTGGGTTAGTTTGCTGCTGACTTAGAGAGCAGGCCTAGTTCCATGAGGTCAAGCAAGCACTGGAAGTGGCAGGAACATGCTGCTCAGAGCAGGGAAGGGAGGATAGGAGCAGGTCATCCTTGCAGTTAGAGCTGGAAGCTAATGCCAAATAGCGGTGATCTCACTCCACTACTGCTTCCAGCTGTGTTCTCCATCCTTCTCCCTCATGCTGAATCCAGTGATGGAGTGAATTCTGGGTGAGTTGATACAGCTGGCAGATCTGGCTGAAAACTATTCCTTTTTATGGCACGGTTAGTTTTCTGCTGCTCTGATGAGCAGATTTTGCCCTGTGGCCCCACAGCCACTAGATGCAATTTAAGGAAAGCAGTGTAAATGGGAAACAAGGACAGCAACTAGCTTATAGACAAGCTCAGCCATGATACCAGACTGCACCTAAGAAGCAGCTAGATCAGTCCAGCTCCCCTACTGTTACTGAAATAAGCAGATCACTAGGCAGCTTGCTTTCCTACCTGTGTTTTTCTGCTCTAACAAACATATTCTCAGTGCAGAAAGAGTATTTTTATCTCCCTTAATCTGTGCTCATAGAATTGCATTAGAGCAGGCAATTTCAATTTCTTCTGATACATGGACTGCTAGTGGACACGCAGATCCTGTGCAGCAGAACTGAATCTATTCTCTTCCATCCCTCTATGTTTTCTTGTCTTCACAGTGGCAACAAACATAGACTGAAGTCTACTGCGCAGCAGAACTCCCGAGAATCACGAAAGTCCCACCAAAACAGTTATTGGTATCATTTTCTTCTCTTATTTTTTTGTTTTTCATCCAGGATAATAAGTAAGAGCAGATTATGGGGAGCAAAGCAACTAAACAAAGATGGAAACACTGAGCTACAGCCTGCTCACTCCTGTTTCTTATTGGGCAACAATGGACAAATTACTGAGACAGGGCTTTCATTTTCTCTCAATTGTATATGAGTAGGATATCCTCAAAGGAGATAAGCAATTACATAATTTCTTACAAGAGTAACATGAGAGCATTTGTTACAAAGTGGTGTAACAAGTCTAGCTTTGTTTCCAGGCCGCACTTGTAATTGCGCCTTGCCTTGGCCTACAGAAGTCCCTCTCTAAGAGTCTGTGGCTCCTCTCCCCATCACTGCAGAAGGCTGTTTTGGTGCAGTGGGGTTATAATGGCAATACTGGATCTCAGTGAAACAGAGCCTCTCTCCTTCCTTTTCTTTTTGTTCCCACCCTACTGTGTTGTTGTTGTTGTTTTTAAGTGGCTTTATTTCCAGGTCTGGCACATAGTCCAGTCACATAAAAAAACTGAATCAGTACAACTGCCAGGGCAAAAGGCTGCAAAGAGATGAGTGTGAACAAGTTAAATGGCAGACAGGATTTCCTTAACCCGCCAAATCCTCATTTTTCATCACATCTTGAGTTCAGGACTAGCACATCTGGCACATCCGTCACCTGAGCTAGCACCTTTGGCTTAAAGTGCCTGAAGTTTATTTACATACTTTCTCACTCCTGTGTTGCTGATACTTGAGAGGAATAGCTGCTGAACAGGTCGTATGTTTCTCCTCCTGAATATAGAGAGATATGAATCCTCTTCCTTTTGCATGCTTTCCTGCAAGATAATGAAATCTTTGGGTATGGAAGGGAAGGACATAATAACAAATAATTAGATGTAGTCACGGAGTCATTGGCTAGGGACCTCATGTATCTCACACAAAACAGGGTCTGGTGTGGTTGGTATAAAAGGCAGTTTTAGGAGAACAAAACAAAGCAAGAGGTAGAAAACAAGTTTATAAAGGAAAATCTTAACCAAGTCGATTACATCTCACTGTCTGGATTTCTGAAGTGTTTTCCCAGGAGAGAAGAGTCTGAATGCATCGTTCAGTGGTGACGTGCCCCTGCACACCAGTCCTAAAACAGCAGAGGTTAATGCTCAAAATGCCAGCACTAGGCCCCCAAGATAATACGCAATCATAATGAAAGGAGCAATTCTCTTACTTCTGTCTTCAGAAACTGCCTGACACTTGAAGAACCTCACTAGAGCAAGTATGTGAGTTAAGAGCCGCATCCTTTGCTGACACAGTCACACAGATAAAAGCCCTCATTTAGATGCAGCTCTACAGACACAGCCAGGAAGACCACATCTTTAACCTCACAGAGACACCCACAGCAACAGTCTTTCTAGTAGAGACAAGCCCTTAGGCTCAAAAAGATGTGAATGTGAATCTCCTGTGCCTTGCTTTTGTTACAGGACTCTATGGAGTGCTTATCATTGTAACCGTTGTGTAGCCTTTATATAACAGCAAAACAAAGAGAACAAAACATACTCACATATATACGAGACATGTAGTGAAATACTGTTATATTTTCCAGTTAAAGGACAGGCTCTGAAATTCTCAGCAGACACTAAAATGGTTTTTCCAGATCAAACCTGGATAAGAAAATCCTTTGTCAGATGGATTGCCAAGCACCTCCCAGCACCCTGCTATCAAGGACAGGCAGCCAGTTCTTGCTAAGCTTCTCTATTCAAAAAGAGGGCAGTAGCAATCTTTGCTGGTTGAACCTGTGGTGTGAAACGTCCCATTCAGGTCCTTGGGCATTCATTATGACCCCTCATGTCATTTTGCATGTGAAATGTAATTATCTCACTGTTGATCATCTAAACAGAATAATCACAGAGTCATAGAATATCCCGAGTTGCAAGGGAACCATGAGGACCATCAAGTCCAGCCCCAGTCTCCAGACTGTTTTGATCATGAAAGGCCCTGATTAGGACTCCGAAGTTCCACGAAACTAAGTAAGTGTTGAACACGACTGGTATGACAAAAATAATACTGTATATGTGAAGGCAAATAACTTAATGCACTACAAAAAATCCAATCATTTTGATATTTTCAATGCTCACTTTATAGACAGGAGAAAAACATCCATGAGGGTGACTGGAAGGTCCTAAAGGTCCAAACGGAAAATCTCTCTAGCCACAAGAAAACAGGTCAGTTTTAGCAATGCATTAATTGCAAAATGATCCAAGTTTTCAATTTTTATTACATTTATTTATTTATTATTAATATTATTTTTTTTATTATTTTTTTTTGAAGGCGCATTTTTCCCTGGAATTTGTAAAATATACTATTAGGAGAACATCTGCTTTCAGAGAAAACTTATTTTTCCCAGTGGCCCTCTGCAAGATCTTACCTTCTAACATGTTGGCAAGAGTTAGTTCAGCAATTCCCTTTGACACCGTGAAGCTCCAAGTCTCTGCAAAGAAGTAGTGAAAGAATTACATAAACATACATAGTCACTGTGGAAAATCATAGCCATAGGATCAGGATAGCAAGAGCCTACGGTTTCTGTGGCTACTGCATGAGACAGACAGCTTAATCCTGTCACCAGAGTGGGACTGCACACCATTTTCCCTTTGAACAGATGAGCTCACTGCCAGTGACTTACTGATTTCAATACTGGAGATGTAGGAGCCACTTACCTGTTGCACAGCCTCAGAAAAAGGCAGACAAGAGCTTTACAGAAGGTCTCAGGCATCCCTATTCAGACTGGAGGCTGCTCAGTATCTAACAAAATGAATTATCAGCTATCAATAGATATATAAAAGCCTTAAGCTGTGGAGTGTTACAAGATAAATGAAGGCTCTGGCTGGGGAGTTACTGAATGCTTGAGGATTTCCAGTATCTTGATTTCTAGATGCCATTAAAAACCCACAACCTCAAATTTCATAGCAACTCAGCTCCCCCTGTGAGACCATTATGCATCCATGACTGGACACAAGGACGTGCCACTTCTTAACCTGACAGCATACTGCTACACGCTGTAGCATGTAAATTCAGCTCTGCTCACATGTCAGCCTCCTTCAGTGTAAGTTTATTCAAGCAACCGTGCAGCGTGTGTTTGCATGGGTATTTTCACATATAAGAAACAAGTTCTCTCTGCTCCTTATTCTACTAATTTTGCACTCATAGCTGTTTCTTGAGGGAATTCATCTCCTGGACTGTGAGATTGGGTGCTGAGCCCCACTGGGTTCACTGCTGCACTTTGTGCTTTTGGTTTGGACCTAGTGGTCTCTAGGAACTTATCTCAGTTCTGATTCTTGCATGAGCTTGCAACATGAACTGTTGATTAAAAATATGCAATCTTTTACCATCTCTGTACTTGTATGAGAAGTACATCTGGTTTCAGTGAGCTGAGAAAGGACCAGAGATCCACAGGGATCGTTTTGGTTGAGCAGTTTCCAGAGCAAAGCAGTCAAATGATGGCAGTGTCTTGCTGTGCTGCCTGCTGTTTGTGCCCCTGGGATCATGAAGTAGAAGCAAAGCCCAGACGACAAGACCCTGTTCCCAGCAGCCTCTGCTGGGCTCATTAACCCACGGGGTCGTTATGTGGCACTGCTGCCAGAAAACAGCTGGGGTGGGTCTGTTTTTCACCAGCCTGCATGTAAGTGAGACCGGAGCTGCCAGACACTGCTCACACCTGCAAACAGTGGGAAGTGAGTGAAAGCAGGGGAGCCTCCCCACGGATTTTCAGAAGAGCCAGGAAGCTGGCATTGAGGCTGCTCTTTGGCTTGCTCACAAGCTTTCTGTGTGCTTTCAGGCCACTTGCTTTCATTTCTGGGTGCCTCTGCAATGTCCCTGCATGGGTGCTGGGTGCCAGGGTTCAGTGAGATCAGGCAGAGCTCAGACACAGGCAAGCCTGTGCCATGGTGTGCTCAATTCCAGCCCGGAGGCTTTGTCTGATGCAAAATCACTCCTCACATTGCCTAACTGTCTTGTCACCTTTGGTAACAGCCGTGTTGGAAGCTGACCATTTCCTCTCAGACAAGTGAGCTCACGGCCACATCAGACCTGTGTCAAAGGACTTTGCGTGTCACTTACAAACAGGCCATTCTCCATCCCCACTACAAAGGCCCTATCTGCACTACAAAACAAACACAACTGACCCAGATACAACAGAGCAGCTTTTTTGCATTGGTTTGTCCCACCAAGGAAGGGACCTGGAGCTGAGGAGGCCTGGAGCTTTCCAGCAGCCTGAAGGCAGCGCTTTGCTGCCTGTGCTAATGCACACCCAGCCTGCTGACCAAGCCACGCAGCGATGCTCCACTTCTCATATTGCCTCAGCACACTTCGTGAACATCATTTAGTAGAACATAATTTACAAGTTGTCCTCAGGAGTGAATCTTCCTCCAGGGACAACTTTTTTTTTCCTATTCTCCAGGAGTAGGAAAATACATTGTGGTAGTGTCCTTATTCAGAGGCCCAGCCAAGAGCCCACTTCCAGTACTGCCACAGTGTATTTTGCTAGCACAATTCCACATTTATTACTTGGTGTCTGCTCACTCTGGATAAACAGAACTTATTTTCTGATTCTGACTCTAGGGGAACCCTGAATGTGGTTTCGAACATGTGGTCACACCCAGCTAGGGACAAAGATGTGCTTCATATGCCAGGTAATATACTGCTGGACTCACTCCATGCAGTCCAGACGAGCTCAGTGAGTAACTGTATGTGAGTAACATCCAGCAAAGCTGCCCAACGCAAAGCTTTGCAGGTCTGCTGTCATTGTGTTGGAATTGCCAATGGCATGCAGTCAAGTGCTAAGGAAAAAGCATGCTACGTTGCAAACCCAGATAAAATTACCTTTTTGTTAACAAACAGTGTAAAATTGTCCAGTTTGGCTCACCTCGAATTCCTCCTAGCTTCTAGGGAGTTTACATCCCACATTCCTTGAGCTATATAATGAGATGATTGCTACAATATTTTATTTTGGCTGTGCAGCACATGAAATAGGGCAGACTGATAATACAGCAGAGAGGGTGTAGAGCAACAGCTGTTACACTTTCAAAGAGCATTACTGATCTTTTTATAGTTGGCTGCAGTTGACATCACAGCTAAATAGAGTCTCACTCTAAAATATAATTTGCCCAGCCTATGCATCCTTAAAGCCACACATCGTTGGGAGGAAAGGGTCACAGGAAGCGCTGCAATGCCAGAAAGGCAGTAAAAGCAGGGGGGTATGGCTGCTTCTTTTCCCTGCACCCATTACAAAAGGCTTCCCCGGGAAGGCCAACCATCTCTGGAGAAAAGCAGGAGAGCATAACCTCCAAAATCACAGTTGCTGCTTTTATACTGGTGTCACTGTGATGCTGCTAGAAGTGGGTAAAAGCAAATGCGCAGTACAATTCATTGGCAAGGAGTATTCCACAGCAGACCTCTCTCATGAGCCTGAGTGCACGAGCTTTCAGAGCTTTCAGGAGTGTGCTTTCCACCAGCAGGCCACTCACCAGTAAGAAAATAACGAAGCTGGGTTTAGGGGAGGCTCAGACAGAACTCAAGGGTAATGGAGATAATGTCAGAGTGGTGGCTGAAACTCAGCCAAATGAATAGTTTTAGCACAGCAGATTCACCAGTGCCCACTGTGTGAGGTTTGGCCACCAGAAGCCCTAAATCCATTCCATGTGAGCACGTGTCTGAAGACTAATATACGGTTGTGGTGATGCCTTGATGGTTGGACTTGATGATTTTATAATCACTAAAGTTGGAAAAGATTTCTACCTTATTGTACATACTCCATATGAATGGCTTGGGAATCCTGAAGTAGCTTTCATGGTTTGACACACACGGCACCTCTACTAGGGTTCTGTGAACAAAGAATGTTTGGTTTCCATCTGAGATTTCCCTCATGGGAACATGCCCCCCTGAACTGCCCTGTTTCATCCTGTATGGATTTGCCATCACAACAAGAAGTTACCTTCACCAGGAAAGGCTGCAAAACATGAGGAGACAGTGCATCACCACAGTCTGAAAACCTTTCCTTGGCACTGGTTACATGGCATGCCAAAAATGTCCTGGGTAAGTTACGAGTACAGCATCTTTCACAGTCCGTCACTGTTTACTGTCTCAGGGGTGTTACGGCACACTCTGACCTTAGAGAAAGCTGCATGCACACAAGCCTTCTCTGTGCTGGGAAATTCACCATCACCGTCACCAACTGAACTAGCACATATTCAGCACAGTGGCCAAGAATAATCAGCACTGCCCTCCTCCTTCCAAAAAAGGTCAAATGAATTTCTGCTTAAGCATATGACACTGCAGCACCAAAGTCCATGCCAGCCTCACATCAATGTCATTGCTGCCCTGCTTATGCTGTGCTCCCACCTAGCGCTACAGGAGGGAATCTGGCCCACTGTGTCACACTGCCTCCTTGCCAAGGCATGCACTGCCTGCTCTCCTGGCCTGACTGTATGTTGTGCAGGGCAGCTGAGAGTGCTGCCCTACAGTGACCCCACAATGCCAGCAGCGCTGCCCTCCAGGCATGCCTTCACCATGCTTCACAGGAGGCATTCTCCTTCTCTGGGGAAGAAAATTTAGTTGTTCCTACTGTGTGATGTGGTCCGTGGTTTTATATCTGCTGAAGACACTGGCAAGAGTTGAGAGCTGATCCTCAGAAACACCAACTAAGAAAGAAGGTCAGACAGACCTGCAGCGTGCTCATCTTCTGCAACTCTTTCTGCATACCACTTATGTGGTCCTAAATAAAATTCTAACCTAAAACCAGCTCTTCCATTTTGATTAACCAAAGGAATCTGATGAAGTTGCACTGCTGCACACCTTGCAAACAGGACAAGAGGGAGGACTGGGCAGCAGGAAGCAGGCACCAGTCCTGTTCTGAAACAAGGATCTCCTGGGAACAATCCTATGTGCTTTTGCTGGCTCACCACGCACATTTCCTTCAGCAACAGGAGCACAAGCAAGAATTTATCTTCAACTACCAAGCAGAAGCCTGCTCCGTGCAGACAGTGATGACCATTAGTCAGGAGAGAAGCAAAGTCAAGCTCTTTAGGCAGGGAGGAGCGGTCCTCAGTCCGCCAGGACACTCACGGTCAGCAGGCTCCCTGTTTCCCCTGAAATGTATGTGCTAGGACTCCTGCTGCATTATCTGGTAGGGGATACAAAACAAGGAGAAAGGACAGTTCAACTGAGTGAAACGTCTCTGTTTATTTTCTCCCCTTTGAATTTCCCAGCTTTTTCCATCCTGGCAAGATTTGTAAGGAAGACAGCACTTTCAAAGTGCCAGAAAACCATTAATGCTGCCATGCTGTCACTGGCCAAGGCACACATGCTATTTCAGACATCCAGGTGATGCTGTGACTGATGTGATATTGTGTCCAGTTTTGCAGTTTCCAGTCACTGTCATAAGGACTTGGTGTCCACACTTCAGGAATGAATGGCCAGGCCAAAGGGTGGTGATAGTCATGGAGAAACTTCAGACAGAAACACAGACTATGCTGCTGCTGCACCTTTGTTGATCAGTCAGCCTTGCAGCAAATTCTCATTACTCCCAAATTCTCATTACTCCCTTATGTCTTCTATTACCTCAAAGACCTAAGGACAACCTCCTAGATGTGAAAAATATGACTGCAGAAGACGACAACTGCTCTCTCGTAAGGATACAGGGCCATGGATGCAGTTATCTCATTTTGAGTAACAAATGCATTTGCTCTTTGGCCTGCGCCCAATGGCACAGAGAAACTTCCAGGGAGTGGGGAAGAAAAGCTGTCAAAGAAAAAAGTCTTAAATTCCCCAATACTGATAAGACAAGCTTGGTTAAATGCAAAAGAGAGGGGAAAGAGTCTACAAGACTAGAAGATAATGGAGAAAGAGATAAAGCTACCAATAAAAAGAGGAAGACCTCTTGACAACAAAGGAGAGGGTCAGACTAAAGAAGTGACAACAGTGTGCCCTTGACAAACAGGGCCAAAGTCAGATTTGCAAAAATGCCTGGGGCACTGTGCAGGATGAGGGCAGGAACAGGGCCTAGGAGGAGGCAATCTGTTTGCAGTGAGGAGCGAAGCAGCCTTGTGTGGTACTGGGCTGCTGACACGGAGCAGAAGAGCAGCTGGAGAGGATAAAAGAGATACTTTCCTACGCAAGCACATGGAGCTTCAGCATGAGTCAGATGCCAGAAAATCATGCCTCTAATTATGCTTAAAAAATCAGGATAACCCACAGAAATAATGCCTACTGAGCCTGTTACATTGAATTATCTTTCTTCTGCTTTTCTTCAGTGCAGTTTTAAATAGCAAAGTAATATGAGTCAATTAATGCATGGAAGAGAATTACTTCATCAAATGGCATAGTAACTGCTGCACACCCCAGCTCTGAACATCAGGAACTGCTGATTTAATTAATTATCAGCTCAGGTGGAACTTCCCTCATTCCACCTACATCTTTAAAGCTGAAAATCTTCTCAGCTCTACAGGTGCCTGAAATAAAATACCCCAGAAACAAAAAATGCCAAAGAAAAACAAAACAACTTTTTTTTTCAAGTGCCAAGAAAAAGAGACCAACAGTTACTTGTCTTTACAACCAATCAGAAAGGAAGATCAGAAACACATAGACTGAATGATAAGAACAAAACCCGAGCATCAACCCAGGCATGTAACAAGTACACACACTCCAGCAGCAGAAGGGAAGAGCGGGGGTGAAGAAATTTGCAGTCAATACCACTCAGAGAAGAAAGACTTGTGTGGTGTAACAGAACAGAGCAGCCAGGGGAAGGATGGTGGCTCTGTTAGCCTTGTAATGGGCATCCACCCTTACCAGGAGAGTGCTGGTGCTTCCCATTGTTTTCTGGTTGTGTACGATCAGAAGACAGTTTGTTTCGTATTTGGGTTCTTGTCTTCATAACCATAAGACATTAGCTTTAAAACAACAACAGTAACAAAATAAAAATCAAGATTCTCATAAAATCTATTGATTTCAGAAGCTGAAGCCACTAAGACAGATAACAAACACTGCAAGACAAAACCAGAAAATCTTGTGATTGCCATTTGTTAAGCTGGGATAGATAGAAGAAAGACTTCATCACATGTGGAATGAGGAGGGCTTAGGAGACTGCCAAACAGTGGTAGAAAACAATGCCTTCACATTGCTTGCTAAGACCAGGAAGTCTAAAAGCAGTAGATAGTGGGCTCTTCAGAGCCTGTTAATTATTCAATGCTGTTAAAGATGTAGCCCCTGTGCTACATATCACCCTGCCGTTTCCTGCCAGCCTTGCTGGGTTTGCACATTCTGACTGCACCCTGCAGAGTGGCTCCAGGTAGAGCTGAGCTGCAGCACAAGGAAGAGAAAAACAGGGCTCTGTTTTTTTTAACTTAACACTCCCCTTCTCATCTTCCTTTCTTCTTGTTATTCATCTGCAGAGACAGAGATTCTCCTTTGTTTGTGCTGTGAATTAACTAAATATCACTGGAAGTTTAGGTAACCCAATAGTTTTATATGCACAAACGCACACATCTACAAATGTTAAAAAAAAAAAAATTCCTTCTTTAAAGGAAAATACCTGTACGAATAGAGCACGACTGTTCTACAGACCTCATTCAGAGGATGTGAATGAGCAGGCAACAGGAAGAAGTCAGTTAAATACATGCTTTAAGTTCTTCCACAACATCACACTATAAAACTAGAGAGAGCACAGAGAAAAGCGCCAACAAGACTGCCCCCTCACTTCTGAAGCACTGTGACTGCCAGGTGTGCGCTTCTTGCCTTTCTCAGGATATCTCCAAACCCAAAGACAGGCTCAGGTTTCACAGAGTCTTAATTCACCCCTAAATACCCAGGTGCCTTCCAACTAGGCTGCCTGCCGCCAGATGACATGCTCCCTTCTGCAGTCTCCTTTTCCCCATTCCTGACACCATCTCTGCCGTTCACTTTTATCTCCTTCCCTCCCCCAAATCCTCGACCTTCCTCACTGGTAAGGTAGGGAGCCAGCTGCCAGCAGTCAGATATACTCTGCTTTTGCCCCTTTGCTGTGTATGAGCTCCCTCTGAAGCCGGGCATCTCACCCCAAATCTGTTCCTGTTGGGATTTAGCACATGCAGACCCTTGATCCTTTCATATGTATTTGCGAGGTCTTTGCGCCTTTCTCACCGCTTTCTTCCAGGCCTGCTGTATGTCTGCAGCTCTTATCGACTCCCCGGGATGGAATACACGAATGCACCATGAGGTCCTGAAGCCACGTCTCACACCTTATAGGAAATGGTTCACCCAACCAGGTCACACCCCCCTCCCAAACACAGGGAGTGAGTCACAGGGTGCTACCGGTGCCTGGATGTTGAAAGCAGAAAGGCAGCATTTCAATTCTCAAAGAAAAACACATGTATGTATAAATGTAATCAATAATAGCCAAGCATGATAGAATCATCCTTCAGAAAGGACAGATCCCATTTATTTTAACCCCATGGAAAAATGTGGTATGCAGCCATTGAGCAGGACAGGACCCTTACCTGGTGACCTGGAATCCTTATGGCACTGCACAGCTGTATGAACACAACCTACACAGGTCTGGTGTCAGCAGGGTCTGACTGCTCTGGGACACAGAGCACAGGATGATGTGTGGAGTCCCACAGTGACCAGAAGACATCACCTTTCAGGGCCACAGCTGAAGAGCCATGACTGAGGTCTCAGAGGTCTCAGGAATACAGTTCTACACATCTGCAAACAGTCTCAGAATGAGGACGAGGTGCAACTCACTCCCTTGAGATCTTCTTTGCGGCCTGTGAGCTGGCAACACCAGCACTGCCAAAGGACAGCTGTAAATGATCAACATGAGATCATGGTGAGATCAACTTAATGGCACGGATGTGTCTAAAAATACATAGATGCCGGTACATATGCATTAGGAAAACCTGAAAAACCTCTAAAAGCTTTTGGAGGTTGTAAGGAGCTTTGTCAGAGGAGTTACATGGTAACTAGGAGCAATTAGAGAGAAATTAAGCATTCATTCTAAAGATTTCCTCTCAGGCAGAAAGAAAAAGCCCTCAAAACCTGAGCCTGGTGTGCATTAATGGTTGTTGGTACCGGGGTCTGATGGGGAAGCTGGGAATTACTTGGCATTGCCATGCCAGAAGAAACTCTGGAGCAAACACACACATCCATAAAAACGTCTCTGGTCTACAACTAATTTCCTTTTTTTTTGGACAAACTAATATCAGTTATGCAGTACTGCTTCTTCTTCAGTATAGCTTAAGTTTTAGCTTTTACAGCAAAAATGTGTTTGTTTTTTTCTTAACATTTCTCTAAGGAGATGAAATTGGGTGTATGACTGCTGCAGATTCTTATGTCAGGCTTCTCTCGTTATCTTCTGAAGCTGCTGGCCACCTTCCATTAAAGAAAACATATACATTGGCATCTCCAAAACATCCAGGTTTGTGAAAACACTCAAGTAGATGAGAGAGACTTAAATTTGTGCTATTAAAAGGTTCAACATTGTTTTTAGAAATGAGAAAATTCACATTAAGGACATCCCCCTCCTGTATCATATACTTGGTAGAACAAAAACCGATCATATCGGAGTGCCCTGCCTGCAGAATCCCAGCACAAAGCAAATGAAGGAGTAAAAAGCAAGAGAGGTTCACACACAGGGCACGTACCCTAGTGACTGACAAACCACCGCATGGCAATGCCTCATCCCCTCCAGGCAGAGCAGCAACACTACCACAAGCTCTAGGTGTCCCAAGGAGAGCAGTTAAGGTGTGACCAAATGCCATGCTGCTGCTTATATCTGCAGGCATTCCAGGACTCTACCCAAAACTCAGCTCCAACAGTCAGTAAGGAAAGATGTCAGCACATGGTTAAAGATGACTCTGTGACCCACAGCAACTGGAGAGACTCCGAGCAGCTTGGAAACGGAGCAGGCCAGCAAATGTAGGGCCACCTCTTCCAGCCTCTTTAAAGCTGCAGCATTTCAGAGCCCTCCTCACTGTGCTAGGTGCCTGCTGACGGCAGCAATAACATGGCAGCACCCTCTCCACCTGCTTTTGTTGCTGCATTCCATATTTAGAAATATCTATCTCAATTTCAGATGTATTAATTCAAAAAAACAGTTCACTTCTGGACTGATGGTACAGATTCTGCTTTTCAAAGCGAGAGGTAGGAGCCTTCTTTGTGCCCAGCCAGGACAGAAGTAACGACAGGGTGCAGAACTAGAGGGGGAAAGAGTCTCAATATCCTCCTTAGGACTCTGAATTCCTAGCCGGCACAGCTCGGGGCAGATGCAGGCGCCCTGTGATGCTCACCGGTGCTGGGGTGAAGCTCTGTGGGAGCCGGTGGGAGGTTGCCGGCATTACGGGGACAGTCGGCGGGAGAAAGCTCTCTACCGAGAGCACCCCATCATCATGCGTGCGTGCGAGAGCGCCAAGGTACAAACGCCTTACGACTAAAAGCTCTTTCAGAGCCGACGCTCAGCACGCCGCCCCTTCAGAGGGAGCAGCGTCTCCCACGGCTCGCCGAGGACAACCTGCACGTCTCACGCCTGTGCGGCACCGACCCCGTGGCACCGAGGGAGCCGCAGCCCCGGCCCCACGCCGGACCCCCCCCCCCCCCCCGTGCCGGGGCCGCCTCCCTTCGGCACCCCCGCCCCCGCCGGTGCCCTCCCGGCTATAAAGCCCCGCGGGCGGCCGGACCCCTCCTGGCCCGCCGCTATGGCGCTGCGCTTCGGGCCGCCCCCGGCGGAGCTGCCCGCGGCGCCGCCCTCCCTCCCGCCGGGCCGTTGGCTGTGCGGGACGGCGGGGGGCAGCGGGGGAGGGCCCGGCGCGGCCCCGGCGCCCCTCGCGGCGCCGCCCCCGACGGCGGAGGGGGCTCCGTCGGCGCAACGTCGGAAACGGACGAGCTTCACGGCGGCGCAGCTGGAGACGCTGGAGCTGGTGTTCCAGGACACCATGTACCCCGACATCTACCTGCGGGAGCGGCTGGCCGACGCCACGCAGATCCCCGAGTCCCGCATCCAGGTGAGGGGCAGCGGGCGCCCGCCCTCCTCCTCGCCGCCCGCCCGCCCTCGCCGCGCCCTCACGGCCGCCCTCTCTCCCCAGGTCTGGTTCCAGA
>JAPSGF010000007.1:12891055-12930070 GCA_035772895.1 Perdix hodgsoniae
CGGGAGGAGCGCCGCGAGTGGCCGCCCCGCGCCGTCGGCCCGCGCCAGCACGGGGGGAGCGGAGGCGCCCCGGCCGGGCCCTACCCGCCCCGCCCCGCCTTCCCCCTCCCGGCCGGCGGCGGCTTCTCGGAGCCGGCGATGGAGTGGGAGGAGAACGCCCTCGGCGCCTTCCGAGCCCTCTGACGGCCGCCCGGCCCCGCCCTGCCCGCGCCTCTTGCACTTTATCCCGGAGGGACTGCGCCTATTTATGACCGGGAGATGGGGGCGGCTGCGCCGGTTGCCGGCCCCGTGTTACACTGTTTACAGCTTCTATTGAACCTTTTTAAGCCACCAAGCCGACCGACTGCACTGTTCTAGGAAGGATGGGGGTGGGAAGGGGGGTTGTTGTTACTTTTTTGAGAGAAACATAAATAAAAGTTCCCATTTCTGCTCTGTGCTGCTCTGCAGCCGAGAGTTGTGTTCGTGATGGGGACGGGGACGGGCTGCGGAGCCTGGAGGGGCCGCAGCCCCCGAGGGAGGGGAGGCTCTGGGCCCTGAGAGCCACGGGTGCAGCGAGGGGGAACGAGAGCACTAAACCGGCACCCTTTTCCCAAATAGGGCAGTGTGAAGTTAGGGCATAAGAAATGTAAAAAAAAGTCCCTCAAAGGGGGGCATTTATTAACGACTGTAGTGGTGTATCTTGAGGCAGCTCTTCCTGCTTAAAAGTAGAGCAAGCTGTCAAACTCCAGCTAATAGAAGACCACCAATATCATCCAGTCCAACTGTCAGCCTATCCTCACGGTGCCTGCTAAGCCACATTTCTTAGTACCACATCAACACAGCTCTTGAACACCTCCAGGGACAGTGATTTTACCTGGACAACCTGTGCCAATGCATCACCACTTTCTGAGAACAGATGTTTCCTAATATCCAACCTCAACCTCCCTACATGCAACTTAAGGCCGTGACTTCTTGTCCTATTGCTGTTACCTGGGAGAAGAGGCCACTGCCCTTCTTGGTCATCTGGGCACACTCCTGGCTCATTTTCAGCCAGCTGCCAGCTAACAGGCCCCAGACCCTTTTCCTCCATGTCTTTCCTGCCACTCTGCCCCAAGCCTGTAGCAATACATGGGGTTTTTGTAACTGAAGTGCAGGATCCAATGCTCGGTCTTGTTGCAGCTCATACAATTGCTCTCAGCTCATTAATCCAACCTGCCCAGATCCCTCTGCAGGACCTTCCTACCCTCAAGCAGATTGGCACTTCCTCGCAACTTGGTGTCATTTGCAAACTTACCAAGGGTGCACTCAATCCCCTCATCCATATCAGTAAAGATATTAAGTATGGCTGGCCCCAGTACTGACCTGAGGAACACCAGTCAGGAGACAACACCTGAACATCTCAAGGCTCTTTTGGAGACAAAAACAGAAGCGAAGGGTGTGTGTACTGTCGGGGAAAATAACCTGTGTCAGGAATCACACCCCATGGGACAAGGTAACCAATACCCAAAATCTTTTGGTGTAACCCATCACATACCTGTGCTTGCCAGATGTGAGACAGCCAAATTCCTGTGGAGCTGCAAGCTTGCAAGGCTGAGTGGTGCAGCAGGAATGCTGACTGAGGAACTCTCTCCACAAACAAAATAACAGAGCTGTCCTTGGCCAAACTGTAGAGCAAACAAATAAAAATGAAGATGTGACACCATCCATCCCAAGTGGACATGGATGCCCAAAGAGCTGTCAGGGATGGAGTACTCACAGCATTCACATGCGTGCTCAGCCTACAAGTATACAACAGTGGCTTGCACACTGAGCCTGGAAGCTGCTGCTGGGAACGGCAGCCCCTGCTGCTCGTTTTCCATTGCACTCTGCAGTGACTGAATTCACTGAGCTACGTGGGCAGCAAACAAAGAGACAATGGTGAGCTGCTTCTCATCAGCACAGCTCCCTACACTGTGCACCAGGTGTTCAGCGAGCATCCAGAAAGAAGGGGAGGGGTGGAAGTAAACTGCAAGAGGATTTTTTCCCTTCATGTCAGCAGTAGATCACATTAGTTATTGTCAGACCGAACCTTTGTGCCTCTAGTGAGGCTCTGGCATTTCTCTCTGTTTACATGAAAACCGTGAGTGTGGGGAACCTTTCCATCACAAAACAAAGGCACTGGAAGGGCCACAACCACGTTCTGTTACATGATGAGAGGGGCAGCTGTGTGGCTAACTCGAGCAAAAGTAGTGTCTGGTGTTCTGTAATACTCCTTGTATATTTTCTAGATACTTTAAAACAGCCACTCACCTTGTTATGCAGGCCATTATGTTTTGTTTTCAGCAATTAACTTCTCTTAAAGAATGACCTGAAACCACGTGCCAGAAGTTTACATTTTTGTGAAATATATCAACTCTTATAATTCAATTTATTCAGTTACAAATTTCACCGAGAATAAAAGATTTATGCATTTCTCTTAATTAACAGAACAAGTTTAGCTAAATATAAACTCTGCACTAAAGTTTTGCAGTGGCACAATACCAACACAGAATACAGAAGCATCTTTAAACTATACAAAATTTTAAAATTGAAAATAATCCTGTTTACATATTCTTTATACATTAACATATAAAAGACCTCATTTAATGAGGCATCTAAAGGAATCCAAAACAACTCTACAGCTATCTCTGAAAATCCATATCTGGAAATGATTCATTACACAGAAGCTTTACAAGACTTTTTAAACAAACCAATACACACTTTTTACAAGATTAACATTCCAAAAATGTACTCATAGGCAGGTTGTCACTTTTAATTTTTGCAGTTTACCTCACTGGTTATATTTTATTATAAAAATCTTCATATTTATATATGTTGGGTATGTCAGATAACCAGGAATTTAATTTAAAAGTTGTGCAAAACAAACCCAAAGTTGGAAAAACAGTATGTTTTATCACTCATTTATATAAAATACCAACTAAAACACTTCTTTTTGCCCCACATAAAGGGAAAAAGCCGTAACGACTCTGTTTCTGGAAAGGTATCACTTCCATTTTTATATTCCTTCATTAGACTTCTTATATAAGTTACGATAAATTAAATGTTCCAACAAGACACTGACTGATCTATAGACCTGCCCAACATCTTCTGCAACTTTAGTTCTCTGTCCACATCCCACCGCTGCTTCTTTAGACCTGGAACCCTCAGCCCATGCTATTACCATGCTAGCTGGTGGCATCTCAGGTGCCTACAGAAATGCAGCTTTAAGGAACAAAGACTGCCACATAGCTACTGACGTGAGCCATTTCCTCTTCATCACTTCATCTAACGTACCAGGAGAGCCAACAACAAGAGGCAGGCAGAATTAATCCGAACTTTTAAAAACTAAGTTCAAATTATATGGAAGTACGTTTTCAGGTGTATTATAATAAATGCAATTACTAAGAGATTACCAGTTAGCAAAACTACTGCATGTGAATAACAAATGGAGAAATTTAATGTAATGCTTGCCAGTAATGCTGGTTTCTTTAAGAAGCAAATATAATATATTTAAAAGGGTCCGAGAGGTCTTCTTTTCCATTATCTTCTGGCAGTTAGGGCATTTGTTGAAGCATATATAAATGAAGAGGATTTTCCAGAACTATTTGCTATACACTTGAAAGAAATTTTTCAGTCTCTGTTGGTGTTATTAGCTGCAAAGGCATGTAAATTTCCCATCTGGCTCAGACCACTCTGAATATGTGCAACATGGATCTCGACATTATTCTGAAAACAACTACAAGGGAGAGGAAAAAAAAGGAAAGGATTAAACCTCTTACTTAAGGGTTGCGTATGTGTACTTCTATAAGGTACAAGCAGTTAAATAAATCATAGTAGTGCGTTCATATCAGTTATCAGGTTGCATCAGTAAATAGCATTTACATAAACAGTTTCATGAAGTCAAAATTACTGACTTGGGTTCTTTAAAGATGACTGTAAAGTGGTTGGAGCTAATGAAAGAAAAACATTGTGAAGAGATGCTAAAGTACCCAGACTGAGTACAGTGAAATGCAGAGATCATCACCTTCTTAGCAGTGTTTATCAGCCCCTAGTTGAATCTATTCTGACATTTACTTGCAGCGTTGATGACAGGAAGTTTTTTTGTTGTTTTTTTTTTTAATCAAAATGGAAAAGTGCTATAAAAAAAAAAAATTCTCAATCTTTTTTTTTAAACAAACACCGCCCTTACACTTTTGCCAAAAAAAAAAAAAAAAAGCATGTAGCAATACCAGTGTGGAGGGCATAAAATGCTTAGCGTTTCAGTATTTTTTTTTTTAATTATGTAATTTGGTGACTATGCAAATCTTTAAAAAAATCATGGTCACAAATTGTTGGAGTTCACAGTACACTCAGGAAGAGTATCATGTTCTTGCTATTTTTATAATGACTCCTCAGGCACCTGCTTATGACAACTGCTGAAAGATGGACACTGGACTAGAGGAGCCTTTGATCTGGAACAATATGGCTGTTCTTTTGTGGTTGGTTTGTTGTTTTTTTTTCCATTTAAAGTATTGTTAATAGAAGCCGGGCAGAAACTCTAATTGTCTCATATACCAATGCCTGATATTTACAGACAAGAGATTGAGTAACACTAAAAAAAAAAGAATATGGAAATTGTACAGAAAATATTCTAAAGTAATAGTTGTCAATTAATTTCTTGCTTCTCAGTCATTTTAGTTGTTGCTGTATCCATTTATCACTTTTTTTTAAAATTTTTTAATTAAAATTTTTTAATTTTTTTATTTTTTAATTAAGGTTACTTCACTTGTAGGTTCAAACAGAAAACTGCTAATTTTGTACTCCCTTTAAGAAGATCCCTTTAAATGGGACCACTTCCATAAACAGTTACCAGATTAAAATCCTTACTTATACTTACTTACATTCACCTCTAAAAGACATTAACAATTGCTTGCTGACACAAAACACGTAATTAGGAATTAAATATTCAAAGTAGTAATACCTGATATTTGAGGAGTCTATTGAATTCTTAATGTCATTTAATGAATCTGTTAGTGATTTAAATTCAAAGGAATTCAGGTCACCTCCTTCTGCTAGACACTGCAGGAGAAGAAAACAAAAAATGTTCTAACAGTTCAACACAAAGAACCTGACAGAGGTTTAATATTACATACTTAATTAGGAGATACTGTTTTTGCAATTATTTTACCTTAATCTGAAGTAATATTGCTGTAAGTCTAGAGATAAGGTCAGTTAAATTTTCACTTTCGACACAAAGCTGTCCTGTAGTGGAGGAATTTGCTTGCCTAACAATTTCCTGAGCCTCCTCTTCACACCTCCGCCTCAGATCCGTTGGCTGGTCTGCGGGCTGGAGGCCTTGGTCTGGAGCAAGCTGCACAGATAGAAAGATAAATGAAGATTATATAACTCCTTTGCATTTGGTGCATGCATGAACTGACAAACGATTGCAAAATAGTCCACAGGTATATAGCCTGCTTTGTTTTTAGTTCATTTATATACATGCATGCCTATTCCCAAACTGGCCACTGGCATCATCAGAAGTGCCTGCATTCAGGTAAGAGAAACAGAGAGAAAGACACAACGAAACAGACACAGCTGCTACCAATTTCAGTTCTGCATGAGCCTTGCTTACGCACTATTCCCAGAAAATTCTGATTTATTTTTTAACTTGGGTTAAGCAGAAACAAATTCAGATTCCAGCAAAATCTTACCTCATAACAATACTGCTGAACTTTATGCAACACTTTATTTAAGTCTTTGTTCAGTTGTTCTAGATCTAGAACAATAGTTGCATATCTCCTCTGAAACTCAATGCTTATTGGCATAGAATAAGATTTCTGTGGAAAAAACAAAGCACGTTAAAGTTAATGCAATCTAAGTGGAACTCATCAAAAGGAATTTTCACTTTAAAATAATACTGGGGCATTTGAAATCCCAGTGCCTAATAGAAATGTTAACACAAAAAAATTTAAAGCCTAGTATCACTGCTTAGAACTCCAAGTGACAATTGGTACAGTAACTACTATGCTTTTATTCTCTTTAGAAAGCACTATGATAATCTGTGGCACCAAACACTACAGATGACAACTACAGCCTGACCTGCTTATTTCACCCGTAGTGGGGCATGACTTCTTTCAACAGTATGAACAGAGGATTATTCTGTCAGTAGAAGAACAGTACAGGACAACATGTCCAGCAGCTCCAGAACATAAGACCTTCTTCCTTGACCAGCCCCCTCTAGAGCATGATGGCATAATATAGGCTAGCCATGGAAACCACAGGGAATCGTGAATTCTGCATCAGAGAGAAATGGATGATGGCATTTTATGTTGGTGAAGATAAAAGATGTATTTCAACAGCACCAGCACTATTTATGATCCAGTAGCAATCCAGACACTGACAAACAGTTTAGCTTGCAGACAAAAGATGGTTCTGGCTTTTAGTAGATGGAAACAGATAACATCTCTGTCACAGGTCATCCATCTATGCTTCTCTTGAGTGACCGGCATCACCTTTACCTCATCTCTGTTGCAGGTCAAGTGAAAGAAAATGAACCAGCTATCCTTCTTATTTGCATTTATTTATGCAATAATGTTTAGTCATCAGAAAAGTGGATACTGTTCTGTGTACATGGCAACTAAAGAGTATGGTGATGTCAAGATGCTTCACTGTTAGGAAGCAGTCCTTTTCCTGCTTCGTGTGTATTTGAATTGATTACTATTGCCAGATAAAAATGAGCTATACTCAATATCACTTCTGATTTTGGTCAGTTCTTTTTACTTATATGCTAGATCATTAAAAAAAAAAGCAAATAACTGTATTTCAACAATTTTATCAATGATTATTAAAGTCTGACCAACTCTACCTGAATGAATGAATGAAATCAAAGGATTCTATTTTACTCACGTTTAAGTTTGATACTGGTATTTAAGTGTACTAATGTTGAAGAGTTCAAAGAAAATGCATTCTAAAGGAGAAGCAACACATACTCAGTGGCACAAATGTAGATGGGATTACCAAGAGGACAAAAGAGCATTACAGACAGGCTAAGAACATGACCCAATATATGTCTTCTATTTTTATCAGGACATAAATAGTGACAAGAGTTGCTTTCTGATTGCTGACTGCAAAAGCAAATAGCAGAAGTGTTTAACAGCTATCTCCAAGTCTCTGCGTTGTGATTTTCCTTGGTATTCTTATTCTACAAAAAAGCTAAATTGATGACACAGCAGACAACTGACATGCTAATATCTGGATTTTTGTCAGGAGGAAAGCTAGTGAAAATTCAGCCCTTCCTATGTATTTCTTTATCCCTACAAAAGTAAAGACAACTCAGTTGGAACAGATAGCTTTATCGTTTGTATTAAGGAGAGCTGGTAATTTTTCTGCATTAGAATTACAGTCTGCAATGTCTTAATCTTGTCTTTTTGCATCTACTTTAATTATTAGTTTTATTAAGCACAACTAAAAGACAAAGCATTTGACATACAAGAGAAATAATATAACAACTGAACTGATAACAAGGTTTTGAAGAGCAGCCTTGGGGCAACAGGTAGCACAGTGACAGCGTGCACATTGCCACCGAAGGGATAAAGAAGAAAACCACACCACAATAAGGTCTTCAACATTCAAATATTTTACATTAAAAAACAATCAGCATTTTTGGTTTAAATAAATAAAAGGGATTCTTTTTCCTCTCCACAGACTTCAACGTTCTGTCTGTACACAGTAGAGACAACTGTCTGAATGGACACTAACAGAAGGTTGAGACCAATAGCTTTCCACTTTCAAGTTGATTGGTAGCCATGAGTGGTAGAAGAGACATTCTTATAATTTTGATTCACAGACTGATGACTAGATAAAGCCTAGCAAGAAAACAGTCCTGCTCCTGATAACTGTTCTGTAGCTGGTCATGTATTTTAAATGCAATTTTAAATGCAGGTCAAGGCCACTCAGAGATTTATGTAGAAAAAATCTGAACTGAGTTATCACTCTGTCCAAAAACCTAAACGCATACCTACCATCCACAAAATAAAAGTAAGACAAATGCTTTACTGATTCCCCAAATCCTTAAAGTACATAGCATATATCAACTGACAAACAAAAGAAGGAAATATCATCATCAATTGACACATAAAACAAGGAAATATTATACCATCACTAACATTAACCTGTTCTCAAAGCACAATGCTTTTAGAGCAACTGGCCTCTCTGACTTACCTTAAAGAACTCATTTAAAAACTCAAACATTATAGAAAGCAATAAAGAGCTTTTTATCTAGACTTCGTTTTAATTGTATCGATTTACACTAGCTATTAAAGTATATCCTTAAGATCTGAGAACAATCTTACCAGCTTTTCTGCTTCTGTATTCATCTCTCTTAACTGTTTGATGTGTTCCTTCTTGATCATAAGGATTTTTGATAACCTGGTCTAAAACAAAAGTGCTATTTTTAGAATGAGCATCTCCTTATGTAGTTCTGAAATTGCATACAAATTCAAGATAATAAAGTGGATGTATTTTTTACCATTTAAAAATACATTTCTAAGTTGTTTATAATATCAAAATGCAGAAATAAAAATGAATTGAGAGGAATTGAGATGGATATTTCAGAGGCTTTTAAAAGCATTTTCAAGTACTTTAGATTGGAGAAAGCTGAAATCCATCAGCTGGAATTCCCTCTAGAAAGACTAACATAATTTATATTGCTAGAGGCAGGAGAATCAAGAACCTAATTTTTCTTCTAGCCTGAAGGAAAGCTGTATCATCATGGTGATAGCATGTACTACAGTTAACAGCACTTGTCCTTCCATAGCTTTTGCTCAGAATTCTAGTCTGTTCTCAGCTGTGCCCTGGACTGATCACTAGCTCTTTGGGTACATTCTTGCAATAAAACCTGGTATACAGATCGGATCTACTTCCTACAGTCCTGCTCTGGGCATTCCATTTTTCCTGTTTCTTTCAGAATGGGTATATCCTGTTCTTCGGCCTTGGGGACCTAGCAGGCTGAAGGGGAAATCACTCAGACTGCTCTCAGCACATACATCGTTTCTAAAACTGTTCATACTCTCTCAAGCCCATGGAGAGAAATTTTAGCTTCACTTCACTCAACAATGGTTGAGTGCCAAGATTCCAGGTTTTAAAAATTTCAAAGGGTTTAACTGCATCCTAGAAGGGGAACGTAGACTGGAAGAGATAGGAATTCCTGGTTCAACATACGCCACGTGATGCAAATCTGCATAGGTACTTTTCCAATTCCTTCTGCTTGCTTCTAGCCTTGTACTATCCCCCAGCACTCACAGTGAGCCAGCACATGCAGTTTTGCAGCTACATGGAAAACCACATAAGGAAAATGAAAGTGATAAACAGGAAAGACAGGAAAAATATTTTTAAATCGTTACTTTTGAGATGGATTATTTCCCTGATCTAGTTCACTACCACACAAATGCACATGATGGCATCACACTTTCTCATGGGAAAAAAGGTAGCTTTTAAAATTAATAGCACCTGAATATAGAGCAAGGAAATGAAAGCTGCAGAATTAAACCCTAAGGGCATCCCAGCAGTGGTACAGCTGATCCAGATGTACCTCTCTACCTGGATAGGAGGCATTGCCTGGATAATGATAATTTTATTGTTATTGACACAAGTACAGCGAAGTCCATCCTCAGCATGCTATGCAAATAAGGAAAAAGATTCTTTCAGTTTAAGACTTCCACAGAAGCACACTTTATATGCTTTCTGTTCAAAACAGAGAGAAAGTAGTTATATTCAAGTCATTCTAGGAATATCTGGTATATATTCTTTTTATAAACTACTACACAGAAAGGAAAGCATTGGGAAATTACAATACTGTATTTTACAGCCTACAGAGACCAATACAGCTGGACATTCAAGTTTTGTGCTGATCAGGTATCTAACAAACATCAGCATTATCTTTAAATTAAATGGAACTGGCTTTTAGTTCTCAAAATTAATCTTATCATACCAGGGGCACGATATTGCAAGTCAACAGGAAAATTAACATGCAGTTTTTCTGCACTGCTTTCCAAGCAAATCTCTCAAAGCCTATACATAAGCATTTAATTAGCCTCACAGTGCCCACGTGAAGTAAATAGATATAATTAAACCAATGCAAACACCTATACTTAAACCCAGAGATGTTGGCAAACGGCATCTGGGAAGAGGGAAAGCACTGAATACTCTCTGACAGTGCTGCCAAAAAGTTCTTTGCCAAGCTATGCTGTCATCACCACCCAGCTAATATATCTAAGCCCCTCTGATGAAGCTGGTGTGTTCCCAGCTTAGTGCAGGCTATTTTATCTTGCAAGTTTTTGGGAACAATTACTTGGTGATAAGCTTCTATGATGATGATTATATATATTCAAGGATGTGATCCAGTGCATGACCTTTGTTGTTACATTATATTCATCCTACTTCCAGAAGTGATCCAGTGGTCAAGATAATCTAATTTTCCCTACAAAAAACTCTGGTCTTCTGCTGTTTTAAGATGCTTACCAACTTTCTCCCAGTGCTATATTTTCTTAAACAGAACCCAATTTTCATTTGCCAGTATCACCAATGAATGCTTTAGTTCAGGTCAGTCTTCACCTCCTTGAGGAACTCTAGCCTAGCAGCTTCATTTTCAGCATAACTCTTCCTGCTTACTGTTAAATAGTTCTGACTAATGGAAAAGATGTTTTAGTAGAATACTCCTCAAGATGTGAAAATTAAAAGACACGAAGGCACAATCCTTACAGCATGCTTAGTATTTTGTGAACTTTTTGAGTTAAAAAATAAATAACAAGAATACAAGCATTTCAGTGTACGCAATAACTTGATGGGGAATATATTCCAAAAACTTTCACACACACATAATCAGACAAAAATCTAGTATTCATAGCTCTTTCTTCCTGTCTTTAAGATGAGAAGATACTTCTTTTTCCAGTCATGGGACTGATACACTTCTCTGATTGTACTGCATTAACATTCTCCCTCTGCTGGACATGCAGTTACACTGCAAACATTCTTTTTGGTCTTGGATTGCTTCCCTCCCAATCTAAATTTAATCTTTTCTCAAGCCAAAACCCAAAGAAACAAAGAGAAAAGCATATCTTTGTCCACAGTAAGGATCAGGAAGAAGCCTGATGGCAAAGTATAAATATGCAGAAATTAAAATTATATTAATAAAAAAATCAACAGTACTGCTGAAAAGTGGTTGCTACAAGTCCCGGTGTTTGCATACAACTCCAAGTTGTACCTAAGGACAACGTCCTCACCACTTAGTCACTGTCTGCATATGTTTCTGGTCACATTTCCTTTTGCTGTGAATTACTTTTGGAACCCATAAGAGAGAACTAAAAGGCTTGGTTGAAACCTTTTTAAAGGCATGCAATTATTTTTTTCTTTATATCTTTTGTCTCCAATGCAGCTTTTCCATGAAATTGTTTATTTTACGGAATCATAAGCTATGACCTAATAATAATTGTCCTGAAGTTTTCCTTCACAGAAAGATTTTCTGACCATTTAACTGCTGAATCGTCATTAAATCAAAACGAGGGCTTTGACATTTTTACTGCAGCAGAGTACAAAAAAAGGATAGAACATGTTTAACAGTAGTCTTTAACATAAAACTACTTCTGGATTAGTGAATGCAGAGTGATCAATATTCATCGATCACTGTGTATTTTGCAACACCAGGTTTCAGAATCATTCTTTACTTCTAACAAGGATGTCAATGCTCCAGGCTTAAAAATAATGTTAACTCCCACAATAAAAGTTGTTTTAAGCCTCTTGATACCTGTACCAGAAACCTCAATCAAGTATTAAGATAATCACAAACAAATGCCAAAAATCTACAGTTTCACTTTTTTCAAAAACTTGACAACCTTCAAGCAAGAAATGTATTAATACTGTAGCTCTCAAGTGCCTTCACTGAAAAATCTCAGATTAAAAATGTCAGGTTTCCTTATAATGAGTAATGGTGTACCACTAAACATGACAGAAATTACACAGTTTTCAGATTTGAAATACAGAAACACTTCCACAAATGGAGCAGTTTAGCACAAAAGTCATAAAGTTTCACTGATCATACTCAGTGACTCAAGGATGACAGCTGCAGATCCAGCTTAGTAGCATAAGCAAAGACTGTATCTTTCGTTTATCTCATTTCTTAACATAACCAATCTTAGGATGACTATATCTAAATCAAGTTTTTTTGGCTTAGCCAGATGCCAGACCACTTTTTCCAAGATTGGCTTCACACAGCATTACTCCAAAAAACTGAATAAATCATTCCGTAGAGTAAAATTAATTATGCTGAAAGGTCAACATGCAGTGTATCAGTGGGAACTACAGACAACTTGATTCTTTGAGTCAGTTGTATACATCTGAAAATCTGATAAAAGTTTACAAGAACACATCTTAATTCTAAACAATTTTAACGCTGAGTATTCCAATTTCTTTTAGCATATTTCAAACTGCTTTTCATTATTAAATAATTCAACCATAGATTATAAATCATGAGCAATTACATTATTTCATCATCCTGAAGAGTAAATTGCTTAGATTATATTTGATATTCAATAAATCTCATCTTCTTAACATTATTTGTCTAAAATTTTCTGAACTGCAGTACAAAAATCACTGAAGAATTATTTCATGAAGATGAATCATAGAACAATTTGGATTTGGGGGTAAAAATTATATCTTTTTAGACCACTGGTAGAACTAGGAAAGATAAGAGAGACTTCTGGAGTCATAAGACCTTTCTGAGGTCTGAGAAAAGAGCAACATATTTTAAAGTTTATTAATAAATGAGTACATTTTTAAATTTTTTCCTACTAATTTCTTCTAATAATTTAATTATTTTGATATTACTATCTTTCATAGATCAACAGAATTTCATTTAACTGCAGAAGAATAGGCGGAATAAACACAGAAAGGGCAATACACAACAAAATTAAGAGCAGAAGTTAACACTTACCACTTGAATGAGGAACTCTACTGGAAAGCCACCTAACGTTTCACTGTCTGTGCCTGAAATTTTGTTTTTCCATGATGACTGTCCTAATAAGGGATCGCTGTCCTATAGAAGAAAGAGTATTTCATTTATTAGCTTCTTTTTAGAGGGATCTGCTAAGATTACCTTATTGGGGAACCTGAGAAAACTTATCTCAAAGACTGTATGCAGCTAACAGCTTCAAGATTTATCATAAAATATTTCACTGAATAATATTATAAATTACATGAAATAAACAACTTACTGTAATTGGAGACTGGAGTGAAGGTGTATAATGCAGCCGGGGAGGGGTCATAAAGAACCTAGAAGGACGTTGTTTCTGCCCAAAGGCAGCAATTGGCATGGTTTCATGAGGTTCATTACTCTGCAAAGACAAGAAAAATAAGGATATGTTCAGGTGCCAGGCTAATTTAGAAGCTTAACATACCTTCTCAAATACATATTTTATTTCTGGAATCCGGATTAGCCATGCCCAACCATGCCCCAATCCCAAGCAACAAAAAGGAGAAGCATTTTGCTTTTGGGCTAGTGGCAGCTTCAAAACTATATTCCCCTGTTGGAGTTTGAAAAGTGTTATGGCACTGTATTAAAATGAACAAAAAACCCCACCAACTCAAATCCTGCAAGAGAGAGTAGACCTCAGACAATTTTATCTTCCTTTAGCAGACCAAGTGATACACAAGATACAAAAGAACATGCTGCCCTCTAAAAATCTTATGGTCAATGTCAGACTATTTATCAGAAACAATTCCCCAAAGTTCATAAAGCAATACAAAAGCATGAGAGCTAGGAAATAATTCATTTTTTTTTGGCTGAAGCAACAGTCTCACAATTAGTTTCATTACCAGAAATGTTTCAAAATTACATATACTACTTGCTTCCAACTATCTCAAGCCTTTCCTGACTTTGGCAAATTACAAAGAGTCAGGTTTCCTTGAACAACTGTAGAAATTCTGCTTAGATTCCACAGCAGAATTTTCTTTGAAAACTTACATTACTCATTATACTTCTTCATACTCAGTCTAAAACAGTAACTCTATTCTGTTATTTCAGCTTAAGTCATCACATTTGTATTACAGAAGGTGATTCTATACAACAATCAGCAGCAGAAACTCATTCTCCTGAAAATTCCCATGCATCTGTTATGCTTGTTTCTGGTTTATGATAACACTACCCTGGATGTAATCAATACTTTGAATTTTCTTCTTCTGGTTTAAAGAATACAAGTATAGATTTAAAAAAAAATAAAATAAAAAAATAAAAAAATCAGCATTATAGTTATTTTGAAAATGTACCATTGATACTTACAAGAACTTCATAATCTGGGATTGTTTGTGTTCCAAGACCTGCCCTGTCAAAAGTGACTCTGTACGTAGCATTAAGGGTGTCCACTGCTTCTATCTGTCCTGTGAATAGCCCATCATGGACACCTCGTAATCGTGCTAAAAAAGAACCCAGAAGAACAACAAATAGAAGAAAAAAATATCAATAACAAAAACCTCCACAAAATTGCAAACATTATAATGCTCTGATGTCACTGAGAAAAACAGACGTAGTAAATCTTCTGCATGTAGCTTTGGCACCATCCAATACATATATAAAAAAAACCAACCAAACAAAACTGACTAGATTAGATGAAAAAACTGTAAGCCCAGAAAAAAAACCAAACTGTATCCACTAGCAACACAACCCAGTTTTTGTCAAATTTATTTTTGCAAGTCAAATATTTCCCACATCTAATCTTCAGCACTACATTATGTCTAGACAAAATACTATTTAACACCCAGTACCTTCTGACAATTAGGTTTTGCAGGCAAAAATCAATTCTGGAATGATTTTGCACGCTATTTCTCCGTGACCACTTGCACTGATGAAGGCATAATTAGAAGATTTAGAGAACAATTCAAGAATATAGCTCTCGGAGAGTGAGAAGATACAGGTGCTTTGCATGCCTGCTTTTCAGCAAGAATTAAGGACAGTGATGCTGAAAAACTCAGAAAGCAATGAACAGAAGAGGCTAGAGTGGGAGATATTGTGGTCAAGTGAAAAGTATCCTGCTCACAGACAGGAAGGAAGAATTTAAGACTTTTTACAAAATTAAGCAAAGCTGAATGCATTTCCTTTAAAAAGGAACTTTTAAAATAAGATTCCTTCCTCAGGTAATAGTATTTTTTTTTTCCTATAAGACAACGTCCTGTTTAGCATATGTCTTCAACTACACTGCAGTACCAATTGTATGTTTGTTTTGAGACAGGTATTTTTATATTTATGGAAAATAAAGCTTAAGTTTTATATTAGCTCATATTTTAAACTTTCAGACAGCACTAAGAGGTCTTGGCATTGAAGCCTCTCTAGGATTTTTTGGATATGCTTTACTTCAAACAAACTTCAAACACAACAATACCAACAATAAAAATAAACAACTACAGTTTCAACACCAGAAATAATAAACCACAAGATCATATCTCAAAACCACGTCACTGTTTTACAAATACCAGGTAATCATTATAAGCACTTTCTCACTGAGCTAGCAACAAAAGCAATGAATTTTTAATGCTTTACATTTATTTTATCTATGTGCACGCGATATACACTATGGTTTACCAAAATCTTTGCAAAAATCTTGGGTATTGTTTATTAGTTTTTTTTAAGAAATTACCTGTAACTTTTGTTCCTATTACAAGGGGTAATGGAATTTCATCTGGAAGATCTTTGAACTGTGAAATATCTGCAACTTTACGCTGCTGCAAAAGTCTTATTTTCTGCCGCTTCTGTTTTAATGCTGATCTTTCTTCCTCAAAGAACGCAGAGGAGCACCTACAATACAATAAGGTAAAACTGTACTTAAATTCAACACCGAAGACATACATATACAAAGACAAAGCAAACAAATGAGCACAGTTTACAACTCAGTGAGAGTAACTGAAAAAGCTTGGAGAGAAGTGCTCAAGAGAGAAAGATTGTGGTGAACAGATTTAGATGGTCTGAGTCTCTGAAATTACTGCTCCTAGAATAAAGTTGTAATTTTGTTTTAAGTAAACAACAGAAAAAACAACAACAAACCAACCTAAACAAACATCAAACCATCCACAGAACAACCAGAAAGACTCAGGTATGTTGTTTACATTAATATTTCAAAAGAGTACAAGTTTTGAGGACTTTTTCTGCTTACAGTGGTCCATATAGTTTCACAACAAAGCTGAAGCAAGCCTCACTTCCAGCCTATCCTGTCAGGATTTACTGTGAGGTACCTGACTGCCACCATCTACTGTACACAGGAGTACTATTTGATGGTTAAACTTAGTATGAAAAGGCAGCAGACTCAACATAAAAGGGTATTTCCTTGTCTTTTCTACTTGCACTCATGCCGAGTACTGCTTAGACGCAAATCTCTATTATGTAGATTAATTGTTCTGACACTGATCACAGTACCAGTATAAATTTGTTTTAAAAGGGGTTCTTGTGTAAAATCAGATCATCTCTAACGTTCATCTCTCCCTTTGCTTTGGTTTTAGAATGTAATTGAAGAGATTGCAGACTTACTCACAAGGTCCTTATTTGGTTTTATTCATTTTCACTTTTAATCTCCTGAATAGGCATGATGCATGAGAATAATACTGAAAGCATAAAGACAATGCTCCTATCTCTATTCCTTATTAATTAAGGAATCATTCCTGTGTGGACAACAGAAACCCTTTAAAGGTTTAAAGTACAGATGCTATCACAGGTCTGCATAATTGCAGAAGCAGTTATTTATGAAATAATTTACTACAACTTTATTAATTGCTTTACTGTAGTCAAATGCAATTTAAACATTCTGTAGAACTTACTAGTTAAATATTGATCAGTGATCAATAAAAAGTGCTATTTTACGAGGTTATTTTAAACAACACTGATAATTTCTCCACTGGTTCCCCATTCTATACCACCATTTTCCTCTAAAAACTCAGAAAGGTCTTGCTTAGTTATTTATCTCTCGTGTAGTATTGAACAGCCAGCTCCGCTACTTCCAAGTCTCCGTATTACTCTTTGTAGATGCTGAAATAAACATCCATATGTTTTCTTCCGTATATCCCTCACTCAAACTGTTTCACAAAGCCACTTTGCTAATCTCCAAAATGTCTCTTTCTTGCAGTGTGCATGATCACAAGAACTAACTGTCAATGTGCTGAGGCCATTTCCTTTTGCACTGACTTGCAGTTTTATACTCGCTGGTCCATGTGCCTGCATCACAGGCCTTTTGTCTTACACGGTTTTGATGTTACTTGGGGAATGGAGTGTCTGTGTTGCTCAGCACGCTCACTGAGATCTTAGTTCTACACAAGACATATAAAAATGCAGGAAGAACAAATTGAATCAATGAAGTACTTCCCTCAGACCTGCACAGCAATGCACTGCAGGGAAAGCTCGTTTTCTAGGCTTTCAAATCACTATCACCACAGAAGTCATCACTCAGGGAAGTGGCAGAATCATGGTGCCTGGAGGTGTTTAAGGAAAAGGCAGACAAAGTACTTAGGGACATGGTTTAGTGGGCAACACAGGTGGTGGTAAGTGGACAGTTAGACTAGATGATTTTAAAGTCTTTTCTTACCTTAATGATTCTGTGATTCTATTCTTTGTGTAGTCTAGAAACTGTATTCTATGTAGATTGAGCAACAGTGGGCATGTGTACATTCACCAGCTTACTACTCAAGAGCAAAATGTATTTACCTGGAGTTGTGTATCACCTAATGATCCCCATTAGAAATTCAAAATATCTGGAAAGGTATATGGTAAAGACAGATGGTGGCTGGGGATTTATGCAAAGCTTCCTTCAATATTCTTAAAGATATTATTTTTTTTTTCATATTTACTTCCAGAGAGGAAAAAGTGTGAGATAATCCTTGCCATAGGCTATGAATATGAACTAGCAAAATATAGGCCAGGGCTTTCAACTCCATAGAGGAGAACAAAATAACTTACCACAGCAAGACGTAGTAGGGGGGGGAAAAAAAAAGGCAAGAATAAAATTTAATATTAGTCCTTGTAAGTACGCACAAGATCTTACTTCAGGAACAGCAGATACTGTCTGATGTTCTTTGACTCATGCTTTTAGAAATACAAATTCAAAGCCTAAAATACTAATCACCAGTTCTGAAGGCCTTATCACAAAAACATCTGAAATTTTTCACTACTAGTTCAGATACCTTTAAGAAGACTGTCCGAGATACTGTCTATTATAGGAAATCTCCAACACCTTCCTCCAAAATGTTCTTTCATTTCTGTACCATTACTATAAAGGAAAGTTAAAGTAAAAACTATGGTAGAGATTACACTGCAACCTCCCTATTTTTCCATCTGAGTGTTCAACCTCTTAGGAAGCCTCTCAGTTTCTACCTTGGACACCAACATTTGAATAAACATATAATGTTAGGACAAGCATATCTATACTTAATTTACATTCATTCCTATTTCACAACCTTGGTGAAATTTCTATAGAGTAGACAAGATAAACAATTTCCTCTTCCTTTTCTTGGAGCACATTCCTTCCCACAGTCTTCTGGAATCTTACAAGCTTTGTGGGGTCCCAGGAAGAATACTGTTGTGCTATCCAACCACACTGTTGCTGGTGTGATAGGACATTTAACACAGCAGCAGACATAAGAAAATATTACAATATATTTAACTCAAAACGGAAGAAGAAAGAAAAAAGACAATAACCTCGTGCACAGCTATCACACAGAGACACTGTTATTTTCTGCCATCAACACTATGAATGTGAAATGTCATGCTTTCTCCCTCCTGGAGAAATATCAGTATTGCCATGGTATTTATCTTACTTGCACATGACTGAGGACAGACATAAGAAATTTCTAACAGAGAAGTAATGCTAAAAAAAAAAACACCTATATTCCAGAAGTAGATTAAAATTACTTGATAAAGCATTCCAATGATTTAGAATCATTCAAAAGCTTTTAAAACTGAGACAAAAGATCTGTTGAGATCTTGAAAAATGTTGACAATATTTTCTTGTTTTGTTTTAAATTCTTAAAAACAAACAGAAATGCCTATTTTAGGTTGACAAAAGGCAGGATCACAATCTTTTGGCTAACAAATAAAATGAATGAAAGATGACAACCTTCAACTACGCTAATTTCATTTACACATTTTTCTCCTGATCTTATAGAATTTACAGGATCACAAAATGGTCGAGGTTGGAAGAGACCTCTGAAGACATTTGGTCCAACTGCCCTGCTCAAGCAGGGACACTGAGAGCAGGTTGCCCATGACTACGTCCAGATGGCCTTTGAGCATCTCCAAGGCAGGAACTTCTCCTGGCAACCTGCTCCAATTCTCAGTCACTCTCACAGTGAAAAAAAAATAAAACAATTCCTTCTGTTCAGAAGGCACCCTCCTGTGTTTGAGTTTGTGCCCACTGCATTTTACCCTTCCTCTAGGCACCACTGAAAAAAGCCTGTCTCTCTTTTTTATGTCCTCCCTTCACATATTTGTACATATAGATGAGATCACCCCCTGAACCTTTTCTTCCCCAAGCTGTAATGGTTCTGACAGTGGGTTTAAAAGTTAAGAATTCTTAAATAGAGGAAAAACTATGCTCCTCATTCAAAACTGGATTCTTGTCTACAATGTCTGACATTGTATGACAGAGTTTTCCCCTCTTCGCTTTGGCAGCCAAGCCATAAGAAGTTGAAAATCTGGAAAATAGTTTAAAGAAATAATAAAATAAAGGAGATGAAAACGTGCACTTGTTTTCCCTACAAAGAGCTACTTATTTCTAGAAAATACATAGTGGAAAACTCCCCTGCTTTCCATTGCAGGAAGTACTGCAACATGGAAGATGAAGTAATAATTTCAACGTACCCTAGCTTATCACATATCTAGAGTGGGTAGAGAGCATTTCAAGTACAAGCTTATGAGAATGGAGGGGTGAGAAGTGATGCATATGCTCAGAGAACACTACTTTAAAAAAAGTTGTTCTACACACATTTATTATTTACTATCCATATGCAAAATGATTCCAGATAAAAACAATTCAGATAACATGAAAATTACGTGCAGACATTAAACGAAAAGAAAAAAAAAATTACCTCCGTGGTTTTCCCATTAATCGTCTGATTTTTCCCCATTCAACTCTTGTCAATTTTCTGGTTTTCAAATTTGGAAAAGATTCCTTCAGGCATACACAGAAATCATTATCTCCTTCAAATAGTGGTCTGTTAAAACATAATTGGTTCTCTGTTAACTACACTCAGTAAACTTCTGTCAGAAAATTCTTAAAAAAAAATAATCATAAGAAATATACTGAAAATGACAAGTACAAATACATATAAATAAAAAACTCCTAATTCTATTTAAAGGATACATTTAATCTGAAATCAAGGCAGTTGAAAACAAAAGACAAAGTTTCCCGGAGTATTGTTCTGCTTCAGCCTTACTATGAATGATGTTTAAAAGTGTTCATCTGTCTTGCTACCATGAGGAAACATAGACAGTCATTCTGCTTTGTAATGTATATAAGAGCATCAAAAGAAACTTCAGCAAAGCCAACAAGTGTCACGGAAATACTGTAGCCCACTAAAGGAAACCATTAAGATATAGCAAGGTATTAAGAATAAAGGAAGGGACAATAGTAATTTGTTAGGTGATACTGAAAAATAGAAAAATAGTTCCTTTTTCATAAATTCATTCAATAATAAATCAGATTCTCAGAGGGTTCCCAAAATACAAGAAATTGAGCCAATTTGTCACTGTAGCACTTCAGGACAGATATACATCATACCATGACTCCACAAAAAAGCAAAGGATTACTACAACAGAAGTGAAAGCTTAGAGAACCTACCAACTTACAAACTTCTCTCAGATGGTATGATCTGCCATAACACAAAATACACCTTATGTTTTATGACTGTGTTTTACTTTGTAGTACTACATTCTTCTTCGGCTGAGAAAACATGGGAGCTGCAATGGATATGCCTATCTAATAGCAGGTTAATCATTACAGACCACATGCAACTAGAATAGATCTCACCTGGTGAGAACAAAAGAAGTGCATCCTAGATAAAGCCACTTTCCTCCATTCTCTGCAGGGTATTGGAGTTTAAGAGGGGAAAGAAAAACTGCTAAGGATCATCAATCATGCTCAAAAAACAGATCAGGGAGTGCAGAAAAAGTTTTTATTTTAATCAGATTTACTTTCAGTAACATAAGGCATCCACATAAAGGAAAGCTTTTAAAAAGAAAGAGAAAGAAAGAGAAAGAATCTGTATTTGATTTTTACTGTCACTTAATTCTAAGCAGGCAAACTGTAAGCCCACAGCATTTACAAGTCTGGAAGCTCTGGGAAATGGTATAAGCAAACAAAATGGTGTAAGCCCTCTGATCCTTGTAGTAGTAAGATGCTCTTTAAAAGTTTCCAAGTGTAACAAGGTCAGTGGGATTTTACAGAAAAATGATCCTATGTACAGCACTGTAGATAGAATCCAGCTGAAACAGTTTAAATCACCTAATAATCTCACAGATGACATATGCCAAGATTAAAGTATTTTACAAACTTCTAAAAGTAAATGGCACTTAAATTGATGATGTCAATTTAGGATAAGATTTGGTTAAAATATTTTAAGATGTGTAGAGAGCGCCATATTTCATCAGTTGACAGCTCCATGCTTTAAACTTCAATATGATTCACCTTGTCTAGATCTTATCACTCACAACAACATGAAGTTTTTCTTCCATAGAAGTGTAGTTTCTTAATAAATTGAACTATGATAATATCTTCACAGTATTGTAACTTAGTAGCATTACAAGTATACACTGATAATTATGAAAGAGATTTTTGGATTTATTCGCTAAAACAAATTCTTGTTTACTGATAGACCTAAAGCTTCACAGACATTTGGGAATAAAAAGTTCTTGGACTGTTGCATAATAAGAAAAAGAAAAAAAGATTGTATATGTCATATACTAAAATTACTATAAAGAATAAGTAGGGTTTCCCCTCCCTCCTGGAAAAAAAAAAAAAAAAAAAAAAGGAAAAAAAAAAGATGTAAAAACTGCTTCTTTCAAAAGAACTAACTCCCACAGGAGATGAATTTAGAACAAACTGAAATGAACATGTAATTTTTCTGGTTGTGGTGAACAGATTTGAAAACGTTTTTCTGTTGCTATGATTGCATGCTAAAGTTAACAAAAAGAGCTGCAGCAATTCTTATTAAATTTGGAAACAAAAACAGTAATTATGAATAAATTCTGGAAAAGAATTCTTGTTAACTCTGAAGCCATCCTTTAATTTATTAAATGTTAGTGATTCACATAATAGTTAATCCGTAAAGGTTTTTGCATTTTATTCCTTGATTAGGACTAAGTTAAAACGGTTCTTTTAAACAATTTATACCACCTTACTAGGTGGTTAAGCAATGAAGTACCAACGGCTGAAGCACAGCCTTTGGAAACAACTTGTGAGATTAGGAGATCTAAGAAGATGCTGACATTTAGGGAAGAGCTGAACAGTCACAACCCAGTAGTCTGTTTGCAATCACAACGAAAATAACAGGGACAATAGGGAAGAAATATATGTAATAAAAGTTTACAACTTGTAGGGAATGGGTATCTTCTGAAGAGGCAGTCTACTTTCCATCTTCATTGTACACCACTGACCCAAGGGCTCATAAGGGTTCTGCTAACCTCATGCTTAAGAAGCTAAAAACGAATAAAATCTTGCAACTGTTAGAGGCAGAGGCCATAAAAAATAAATTATTTCCATGAGGAGACATTCCAAGAACTCAAAGAGGTACCCAAGTAAGTTGCTTATTATAAAAAAGAAAAAGAAAATATTTTTCAAGAATAAATTTTGGAGTATCTAAACAGTATATGGAAATTTACAGTTCAATTTCAGAAAATAACTTATTTCTATGCTAATAGAATATTTATATGCTTATACAAAGGACACATACTTATCTATATTAGAATAGAACCACTCATATATGCACCACTTGTGAGCTTTGGGAAGTTTGAGCAGGTTACGAAGCCGTAAACCAATCTTCTGTGAAGCTTTCTTGTCTGGTGTTGACATCGTTGTATTAAACTTCTATATAGTAAAATAAAGGAAACGGTTAAACAGTCTACTGTTCTTCAATACTCAAATAATTAGACTAGATTTCCTCAATACAAGTTCATACATTAATGATTGCTATATTTTAATTCCACATATTGTTACATGAAAATTTGTTGTTGCTGTAAATCTGTAACAAACCTTACTGCACTTTATCAGCAAGACAATCAAACAAAACAGATGGCAAACTTTAGCAGGCTCAGTACAACAAATTAGCTTTGCACAAAGCTCTTCTAAGGAAAGCTTTTTCCAACACTGAAACTACATTGCTAACAACAGTATTGGTACTGAACTACACACAGGTCTCAAATGTTTGAGGCACTACAGAATAGTCTCAAGTGGACGTATACGATATGGTAGCTCAAATGCCAGCAACATCAGTCACCTCATCTGCCCTACTGCTTCTACTCTTGATAACTCTTAAGATGAAACTAGCACAATAATGTCAAAGCCCTGAGCAGAACATCTACTTTTTAAAGAACTGGAAGAGTACCTGGCATGGACATCAGCAATCAAGTTTAAACTAAGTTTGACAGCTATTTTATAAATTGCAGAAAGGCACTATCTTAGATCACATGCATAATCTAAGAACTGTTTAAGGAAGACTAGAGAAATAGCTCTGTAATTTCCTTATGGGGATGGCTATCTTGACTAACAGAAAGAAAAGCTTACTGAAAACATAACAGCTTTTCAAGAACATTAGTTTAACTGGTTCCCTATGCCATAATTGGTTGTTATCCTTTCCCAAATGCTCACAAATGACCTTTAGCAGCAGCAATAACAGAATAAAGCACAAGGTAGGCACCTTGAAGGAAAAAATTGAGAGGAAACAACCTGTTATGCTTAATCACTACCTTGTATATACAGCCCCTCTTTCTTCCACTGGAACTCCAGGAAACTAAGGCTAGCACAGTGTTAAGATCCATGTATTAAAGCAGCTGTAGGGTCTCATAAAGGTTTTTCTATCAGTCATGGGACCTCCTAAGCCAACATTTAAGTACAAATGAACTAGGCATAGGGCATTATCCAGGCCTTTCGACTATTAAGAAATCATAGTAACAAAAGAGAGAAATGTCTTTGACAAAATGAATCCAGCAAAACAGCAGTTACTGAGTCTTCCCCATTCTACACAGCACAGTTCATAAGGTGCATATCCAAGTACTACTTGCTCAGTGTGGCAAGTCTAGGCTTACAAGGTGATGGTACACAGAGAAGTGATTTGGATGACAGAAGTGTCAGAGAGCCAATTCTTTGAAACTAAGAGATGCTGCTCAGTTTAACACAGCAAATAAAGGGCAAGAAAAATAATTGCTACTCTTTTGTGCTACACCAAGAAGCAGACAGTCAAGCAGTGGAGCAGATAAACAAGCTATCTGAACTGGAGGATAGCATCATTTCAGGACAAAGGTAGAGATGGCTATGAATATATTGGAAGGCTATTATAACTCTACAGCAAGTTCCTAACTACTGAAATATATTAATTTATATAGAAGTCTTCTAAATCATGTAGTCTAGGGAAGAACCCTAGCCAGTTTTTAACTGAAGTGGAATAAATTTGTGCAGGAGTAAGATATGCTGTAACTCTGGACTGCTTTCTAGCTCTGCATTCTTATGTCCAGCATAAAAAAGAACGAGCGCTCTCATAAACAACTGTAGGAACCCAGTTATGATGAAGAAAATACAAATCTGGTTTGAATTGAGGCTTACTCCTAGCAACAACTTTCCTCACAGGCATATTCATAAACAGATAGTGCGACTTGAAAAGCAAGTATATTCTATTCTTCAACTAAAACAGATGGGCTTGTTCCCATTTTTGGTAAAAATATCTGCATACATGTAGGTACCTGTGGAACCATCACAACCTTCTGATTTCTTTTGGGTGACCTTGTGTTTATTTGTCTGTCATCTTCTTCACAGAACAGTCGACTCCGTTTTGAATTTCTGAAGGGCTGCACATATCAAAATTGAGAATGAATTACAAGAAAAAAATAAAAACGGATTTCTCTGTTCATGCACGGTATTCACAGTGAGAGAAATGGAATGCCTTTTTTCTTGACACCTACTAGTTTTAAGGCACAAGGAATTTAAGGTTCAAGGCTTTCCAGTGCTAACTATTATCGATTACCATACTGCTGGCCCAGTCCCAGGCAAGAATTTAGAACTTAACTCCCACTTGTATCCAGATAAGTCAGATGTCTGAACACTTGTTGGTTATAAACATCACTCTTAAATAGCTTGTTCTAAATCTGTGGTAAAACAAATTGTCTAAACTGTGTTTTGGTATGCTCTCATCAAAAATATTAGCTGTATATATATATTTTTTTGCAAGGATCATCTGAGTCTATTATTTTACTATTATTATTTTAAATTTACTGGAAGTACCTACACTGGAGAATTCTAAGTTCACATCTGAAGAACGTAAAGCTTGTAGAAGTTATCAAGCTATCAGATAAGAGAAGAAATTAGAAAACATTTACTCGAGCTAAGAGGTTATAATACAAAAAGAATGAGGAGGCTGACTGAAAAATGAGAAATTATACTGTAAATGTGCGTTATGAAGCTTGTCCCTCCTTTCTAACACTTTTGTCTAGTTATTCCTCAACATTTTATTCTATAACAAAAATTTTGAGTTTTCACTGAGGTCAAAACAGTAATATCTCACCAGCTGTCAGTACTGAAAGCAAGAAGCTTTCCCTTCCATGAAAACTGCAGCAGGAACCAGTCATAATTGAAATGTCTCTCCTCTGCAGAATTTCAGGGCTGCACCATTGTAATTCAAACTATTAACAAAGGTGACGAGTAAAGGTCAAAAAAATGCAGACATCATTTCTGCCAGTAGAAGCGGTGGAATGCTGAAAACTGGTCTTGGTATGAAATCTGTAGCTCCCACAGTGTGAAGAATACTAACAGCAAAAATAAGTCCCCAATAGCAATCATAAAATAAATCAAAAGAGAGAAATAAAACTTCACTAATAAGCATTTTTATATGATAAATTTATTTAAGCTTGTAACTGATTAAAATATCTATCTGAAAAGACACTTTCCTAATTGAATAAATTAGTAGTGGCAAGAAATTGGCTTGTCCCATGCCATGAGAACAGCTGGTGCTTTCCCAGGGAAGTGTGTTTTCCCCCTTGCAGTTGGATAATAGTTCTGTATATGTGCTGGACACGTAAGCACATGGAAGAAGGAAACTCCCATTTCTTGTACACTTTATGAACCAGGAGAGAGACACATTGAAGAGAAGCTACATATTAGCATGGTAACTGAATAGTACCCACATCACATTATCATTGATCAGTTTACCATGTTAATTGTTCTGGATGTTGTTTCTCTGTCTTCATGTACATGTGTTGATTTTATTTCTTCAAATCTGACAACTTACTAAATCTTAAAAACAACATCAGATTTAAATTATAATGTCTTTATATTCTTTTATACCATTTCTGTTGAATTTGACAAGCTATCGGCCTAAAAAAGAAAGGTCAGAACTACTCTAACATTTGAGCATGGAAAGAAATTACAACCCTGCTTTAATAAAGACATATTATGTTACTAAACTCTTCCCCCCCCCCCCATCACATCATTCTGGCTACCAGACTTGGGGTCAAGTTCTCTTGAATATTTTCTATTATATTTCAGTATTGGTGTTTGAGATGCTGGTTCCAGAACACCTGTTTTTCACTCCCAGATGTCTGTACAGCAGTACTTGATGATGCCATACCAGATTAAAATCATGTGCCAAAATAGGAACAGAAATATTTCACCTAGAAAAAACTTAAAAGTTCCTTCAACTTTCCACTAAGGCTATATTACTGCAATAGAACTACTTTCCAATCTTCAATAAAAGCTATCAAGTTCTATTCCAAGGAACCACCCAAAACAACAAAGTTTTACAGTCTGGATTATTGACGTCAAACACCAGAATAAAATAACAGCTGTCAAAAAGAAACAACATCCACCTTAGCTAAATAGGTCAGGCATTTTGGGAAAGACTTTTCAATCAATAGCACAACGGAAAGCTTCTAGATTACAGGGATCTCAAAATAGTATAGAAGACATAACATCTATGCAGCAAGGCCCATTACTAACATATTCATCTATCCCTGACCCACGTCCCAGCTTTACATAAAAGACTGAGAAAAATTCAAAATCTGACTCCTTGTTTTTGATATCTGGAGTACCTAGAGACAAAGTTTTGATATTATAGTTTTTGGTGTTAATGTTACAGTTAGTGACTTCTGTTGTTTAGAGCATATCATCTTTTAAATTGCCAGTAAAGCCCGTTTCTGTGAGAAGATAACCATTCCTGGGACACAGCTGGAAACCGTCATGAACTCCATCAGGAAGTCAGGGCCATAGCAAAGTTCCAGTCACTGCCTGGAGCTGCATCTTCTAGACTTCTGTAGTTCTCCAGCATAAGCACTCAGCAATGTGTGTATATACATCTACATGAATCGTCCCAAAACAAATACTTTCTCTGAGTAAGATTCTCTCCACAGGGAGAAAAAAATCACTGAACAAACTAGGTGACAGATGTTAGTCATACTGCTTTAATGCACTACTAGATACTGCTCAGGTATTTTGGTTGCATGCAGAGCTGGCAAATGCAATAGTTTCCAAACATAATTCTCCACTTCAAATAAACAACCACTTCACAATAAATAAATTATGATTTGAATTATTTTAAAAAAAAAAGATGAGAGCTAAAAAGTTGATTGTAATTACTCTGGAAGAAGGTAGCATCAAAAAAGCGTTGGAGAAAGATCTGCATAGCAATTGAGAGAGTATTTCATACATCTTTCAGTCTGTAATAAGAACAGCACACTAACGCACATGTAGACAAACTAGGTATTGGAGCTCCTGACAAAACCAAACCAAACATCAAAGAGCTAGGTAAGGTTGAGAACACCTAGACTAATCAAGAAAAGGCTGAATTTTATACAGTGGGGAAAGAAGTGATAATGGAATATTTCAAACAGAGAGGAGGAAATGGTCAGCCTAAACAATGACCACATGATCTTGGAAGATTCAGGCTCTTTGACTTTTACTTCCCTACACCAAAGACATTCTTTAACTCAAGGTCCTCTTATGAGTCCTCTCAGAATGCTGCAGAATGTTTCACTGACATCCCTTCATCATTATTAAAATATCCCCCTCAGAAGGCACAAGGGTGGAAGTGACATTTCCCCTTCCTTTTCCTTACGTGTCAGTTCCGAGCCTAAATTAGAAATAAGATATTTCATGAGATAAAATAAATGGCCAATGAGAGAAAATGATTACCAGCTATCTTGAACAAGATCAGCAATTTAATTTGTTTGCTTATTCATTTATAAAAAATGCTTTCAATTCATATTGGAACCTCATTGACTGCTTTTGAAGCAGACAGTTTAACATTATGAGATTATGAAACTGAATTCTCAGACAAATTTTTTGATGCATTTGATCAACTTCATCATATTTTGCCAATCCAAATGTTGTCTTTTTATTGCTTCTTACCATTTCCACAGTAGAGCCAACATTCTTGCTTTTCCAAATGGGAGTTTTCTGCAGTGAATTATATTTTTCATTCCACGTATTGGACAAACTTCCCTCTGTTGTGAGGAATTCATGTCATTAATACATATACATTATATAAATGTATATATGCATACACACTTACAAGTATGAACTGCTGTCTGAAACCTAGTGTAACATCATCCATTACTACTATATATTTATTTTACTTGCAATGCCTTCTTTAGATTTAAATGTAAGCGGATTTTAGATCTCAGCATTTTTATTGAATTATTCTGAACATCAATTAAAAAAGGAGAAAGTGAAAAGAACTTCATTATTTCTGAAACAAAGTTTAGATTTCATAAAACCTCCTTCGGTGAAATCAGTTACTTCCATTAATTCCCCTGTCAGTATGACAGACTAAAACTGAATCTTGAGGAAAATAAAGTGATTAAGCAGGTGCAAACCAACAAGTAAAACAAATTTAAGTGAAACAAACTATATTAATTAAAAGAGATTCAGCAAACCATGTCATCTTCCTCATGTAATACAAGCCTCGTAATATGTAATGAAGCTTCTCTGTTGTTAGGCAGCTCTTAAGTATTCAAAAGTTGCATGTAACACACATGAAGACAATTTCAAGGAAAAGAAATAGATTTTTGAGTTAGCCTACAACTTGCTGACAGAAAACACAAAGAGATTACGAATTTCCTTCCTAATGTAAATTTGTCATATGTATAGATCTCACCAACAATCCTTCTCCTATCTCATCCTCCAGAGAGGAAAAATTACCTCAATTTTCTCATCAAACCTGCCGCCTAAGCAATGCTTAAGAAGTAACACTTTTCAGGAATGCCATCCAGAAGAACAGTGTCTGAATACACCACAACATACGCAGTTACAACCACCAAGCGTTATCAGCCTAGAGAGCTAACTAATAAGAACAACAAAACTAATGACATTTTAAGAAAACATAATAAAACATCAAAACCAAATATTTTTCAGTGTTATATTCTTCATGTTTTAGAGCCAGAAACTAAGCATACATGAAAGTCAGAGTGGGTGTTTCATTTGCCCATGTAAATAACACATTATCTTCTTACCTTTCAAGCTCACGAGTGCTTTTGCTGAAGAACCTGAAATAAATCAGAAAATCCACATAAACAATTTTGAAGTATACAACTTATTCATTCTTAATTCTTAGGAAGAAATGAGAATATTAAAAAATTTTCACAGTTGAATGAATGAACTCAAGACACCTCCCACTGCACCAAGACCAGTAGTATTAGATGACTATGACCCAATAAAAATCTTTTTGTTCTTCTTCTTCACACTTACAGAAGCGTTTCAGATGCCGAGCAGTTTCATTCACTATAGCGGCTTCTCAACAGGCTTAACGTCCAAATAACACACAAGTGCAACTACATTACATGATTTACTAGGATACAGTAAGTAACTTTCCTTTAATCATCCCACTAATGCAAAATTCTTCAGTGCCAAAAGTGTCCACACAAGAAGTAGCCTGTGTGTGTCAAGCTTGGATCAAAAGCAGGGAGTCTGATAGCCAGTTGCCCCCAGCAGTACCTCCTTGTAACAGATTCAGGCATTAGAAATGTAGACACATTCCTTGCTTTGTTTTCAGTTTTCAAACTGTGTAGTGCATCCATCAGAATGGCATCTGAACTCTGCAGTGGTTCTGGGTGAGAAAAGTAAAAGCTAGGCCTCACCACTGTCCTCATGTTCTGCAGTTAGCAAATGGCTCTCTAAGAAGAAAATGTTGGAAGCACTTACATTAGGAGAAGACAAAGGGAAAGATACTTCTGCTTGAAAGGGAAAGATACTTCTTGCACATTTCTTTCAAAGGTGAAATAAACTTTGACAGTTTGAATCACAGATTGATGGAATCGCCAAGACTGGAAAAGACCTCCAAGATCATATAGTCCAACCATCCACCTACCACCAATACTACATCCCTACTAAACCAAATCCCTTAGGGCAACATCTGAACGTTTCTTGAACACCTCAAGGGATGGTGACTCCACCTCCTTGGGCAGCCCATCCCAGCACCTGATCACTCCTTTGGAGAAGAAATTTTTCCTAATATTCCGACCTGAACCTCTTGTGGCACAACTTGAGGCCATTCACTCTCATCCTATCACTAATTATCCAGGAGAAGAGCCTGAACCCTACCTCGCCACAACCTCTTTTCAGGCAGTTGTAAAGAGCGACAAGGTTACCCTGAACCTCCTCTTCTCCAGACTGAACAATCTCAGTTCCCCGAGCTGCTCCTCATAAGACCTGTGCTCCAGAGCCTTCACAGCCCTTTTCTGGACATGCTCCAGGGGCTCAGTGAAATTCTTGTAGCGAGGGGCCCAGCACCGAACACAGAACTCAAGGCACAGCCTCACCACAGCTGAGTACAGAGGGACGACACCCTCCCTGCTCCTGCAGGTTGCACAATTGCCAATACAAGTCAGGATGCCATTGGCCTTCTCGGCCATACTGCTGGCTCACATTCAGCAGTGTCAACCAACACCCCCGCATCCATTCTTCTACACAGGTCCTTCAGCCACTCTACCCCTAGCATGTAGCATTGCCTGGCATTGCTGTGATCCAAGTGCGGGACCCAGCACTTGGTTGTGTTGAACTCCATCACGTTGGTTTCAGCCCATCCAGATACTCCAGGTACCGTCCTTCCTACTCCCAGGCAGATCAACACTTCCTGCCAACTTGGTGTCGACTGCAAACTTCCTGAGGGTGCACTCAATCCCCTCATCCAGATCATCAGTAAAACTATTAAACAGGACAGACCCAGTGCTGCCCCCTGGGGAACACCACACTGATCACCTGCTGGATGTAACTCCATTCACCACCACTCTTTGGGCCCAGTCCTCCACCCAGCAAAGAGCCACAGGCTGCCAACTTCTCAATAACAATACTGTGGAAGACAGTGTCAAAGGCTTTGCTGAACTATAGGTAGAGCACAGCAACAGCCTTTCTCTCATCTACCAAGCAGGTCACTTGCTCATAGAAGGATCATGTTGGTCAGGCAGAACCTGCCTTGGAGACATAAAAGTGGCTAGTACAGGAACTTGCTTCTGTGCTGACCTGGTTCTAAGTGGATTCACCTCTTGTAACTGAGGAGTAGCTTTATATCACAAAGATATTACAGGATAAATTAAAGCCATTGTATATTTTCCGATCTAGGCGAGTTTGAAGTAAAACTGAAATATTTTAATGTAACAAATTGCAGAAAATTTCTAGTTCAAAGCATTAGAATAAATGTAGAATATCAAAATGACAACAGAGATGTGTAACTAAGCTTTATTTTACCTTATAGACAATAACTTGATGCATAGGTGTTCTTGTCAAGTTTTCTTGCCTTATCAAACTTCAAGGAAAACAGTCCAATCCCTTCTGTTTTCCATTTAGTTTGGCAGTATTTCATGTTCAACCAGGGACACAAAAACTGAAACTAGGATGACCTTCTGAGTAGTAACAGGTTTCAACAAAACACACCCAACGTTTAATACAGATAAAAACATTTCAGAAACCATAAAGATCACTATTGTTCAGAATACACTAAGTTTTCTGAAACAATTTTAATTTTCGATTGCAATAATTATTGGATTCATACTATCACAACCCCACATTAAATGGGGGTTAATTTTGTACACTACTTCTGTTCTGAATACAATTACATAATCGCTGGCAGTCTTTTTAACCAGCATTTTAATTACAGAGATAAAAGCAGAACACACACATACACATGAATGCAAATACCTATTACGACAAGCAGGCAGATTTCATTTGTGCAAACATTAAGCACTTCACAAGAAATGGGTGGAAGCAAAGAAAGAAGCCTGTGCATTACATAGGATGTTGCAATCAAAATCTATTTCCAGGTCCTCCAAGTTCACTGCATTATGGAGGTGATAATACTGGAAATAAGACAACTTTGGGATGAAGCACGGCAAAATTCACAACTGGTGTCAGGGAGGTGGTGGAGTCACTGTCCCTGGGGATGTTTCAAGAAATGTGTAGATGTGGTACAAAGAAACATGGTTTAGTGGGCAACACTGGTATTAGATGGACAGTTGGACTAGATTATTTTAGAGGTCTTTTCCAACCTTAATGATTCTATGATCATTAAAGGTCTCTTCCAACCTAAGCCATTCTGTGATTCTAGGAATAACACTGTGATTCAGAATGAAGAGCTGTGAATGCCCTGTTGTAGATTTTTAATATTAACATGTAAGCAAAACAACTTCTCAACAATTATCCTTTTATTTTAAATAGGAACACAGACAAAATCATTCAATTTGTGACAGACTCTTCAGTCACTCTTTCAAATAATGAACTTGTAACAGCTGGTTATATTTTTGAAAACAAAAGTTACAAATGACCCAAGTGATGTCCCACAGCTACTGATTTTAGTGGTATATGAGTACAAAGAGGTATTCCAAGAGCATACCTAAATCAATATAAGCAATTATATCATTTAGATAAGTGATAATATAGTAAGAAAACATTCCTCATCAGATTGTTAAAACATTTTCTATATTTGTCACAGGTGAGCATTTATTTTATTGCTGCTTGCAGGAAAATCCCTAAGCCCATATCATCAAGCTACACTACTGGTTCTAAAAATGGTGTGGCTAAGGAAACTTGTGGAGAAGGGAAAAACACAAGCCTTTATTACAGGTTGAGTCATTAACCCTCCTAGACATCATTCACCTACACAAGCTCAGTGTAACTTGTTTTTATCAAAGGAAACATCTCAAATGACTGCCCACTAAAACAGCAGCTCATTCAGGAAAGCTTAGGAAGTTAAAAGCACACCCCATACAAAAACCTGAGCCTCAAAGCTTAAAAGCTCCCCAAAACCTCACGTAACAACAGACCACTAACTTTGAGCTTCCAGTATGGATGGATCAGCATTCTCCTCATGTTATGAGCCTACTAATCAAACTGACATTTGCATATTTCCAAATCCTAGTGTAACTCTGGGTGGAAGGCAATTTTTTCAGCCTTGTGAATCCTTTTACAGGTCTTGTGCAGAGAATAACCACAATGCCAAAGCATTTGTTTTAAAAACACTGCATTCTCATGTTGGGCAACATGTTGATACCATGGTAATAGACAGTTCTGCAGGCAAGCTGTTCAAAATGATTGCTGTGGGTACTGTTTAGCAGCCACAAAACATGTCTTGTGCCCTTCCCCAAGTGCTGTAGTCTCAAGGCTCTGCTGAGATTGCCCAGAGTGGAGCCAGACTCATGGCTGCTTCGCCCTGGGGATGGAAAACCAAAGTGGTGAGAGGTATGCCCCATCCCTCCTCTGGCTGCTGAGGGAAGTGTCAGAGCAGAACAACTGGCTATGCAGGGAAGGGTGCTTGGAACCATGGCTGGAATATGTGCTGAGAGCAAGGATGATGATTTCTGTCTTAAATACTACCCTGTGCTGCAGTTTCCATCTGTGGGATAAAAAATGCTTGTTCCCTTCCCTTCTGTCTATGTTAAAACACAAGAGCCTACAAACTGTATTAGTAACATCTACCAATACAGATTTGGCAACACACTACCACTGTCAGTGCTTGCATTGTACAAGGTTAACACTGCACTACCTCCTGCTATCGCATTCTGGCTCTGATTCACCTGTAGCTTGCTAGTGTTTTTCTGTTGTGCATCACAGCCACAGCACTCAGCAGCAGCTCAGTGGCTCACTCGCTAATCAGCCCCATGCTGATGATCCCATACAAACTTGGCATACCTGTATTTCTTCAGAGATGGCATCTTACTTCCACGGAACCTATTCTGTGGGCTTACTAGTGCACAATGGAACTAGGAATGCAAAAATACATAGCTGTGTGCCAGGACTAACCCTGTCTGCTAACCACATCTGCTTACGTGCTGGATCATTGCCTCACCTCAGCTTTCTTCCATGTACTTTAAAACAAAGCAATTCACCAATAAGGCTGTATTACTAGAAGCAAGAGGCAAGGCAGCATTATTTACACTTCAATATGAACAACTGCTTTTCCCTTCCGAGAGCAAGAGAAACAGCCATCTGGCTCACACAGTACAACTGCCCACTGCTTACCTCCACTGCAGAATCACCAGGAGACAAAGGGAGGAAAAAGGAACTGACTAAAATTAGTCACCCATTGGGTGATCCAACCGTCTGAAGAAACAATTCTGTCTTCAAAATTTAAATCCAATGATTAGTATTTAAGGTAATTCTGCATATTTTAATATTCTGGAATTTTTCAGTGACAGATTTTGCTACAGAAATGCTCTTTCTTCACAGGACTTTCTGCACACAGTGTTACTGTTTCCCTCTCTCCCTTGCAACATTAGTGAGAAAAGGCTTCAACTCATCAAATGCATGTTAATACACACACTGCCACCTTTTTGGTTGTTGAGGTGGTTGGTGTTAACTCCCTCCTGGGTTAAGAAGAACCCACAGCCCAGTTGTGTTACACAACTTGCCAGAGGGCAGCAGGTGCTACCAGAACACTGGCGCAAGCTCCATTGAATCAGATTTGCAATTTGAAAGTGAAGCTGCATAGTCTTACCATGTTACAAACTTTCATTTCTCTTGTCACTGTGTGTAATTAGAATTACATGTGAACACCCAGTTACAGTCTACTATTGACTACGGTCTGCACTGGAGAAGTCACAAGGATCACACGCAAGCTAGTCATGAGCTATCCTAACATTTCAGAGACTTATCTTTATACCACTATGGAAGATTCCAAACACAAGTTTGTGATGTTCGTCCTTATTAACCCTCACAAACTAAGTTGTATACACAAAGCTGTATACAGCATACAACAGAAAGCTGTATATAGGTGAAATCGACCTAGAATGAAAATACAAGCTTGGTCTAAGAATTGAATAGGAAACAAAAGTGACAGATATAAAATATGAAGGTCCCTCTCTGTCCAATGAAAACAACTAAACATCCCCTACTTGCACCAAACAGAGGCTTCTGCTGCACTTGCTCCTAAGGTCTGTATTTACCCCTGACTTTCACAAACACAGGTACTGTGTGCCTGCTCCACTTGCCAGGCAGACTCAGTGACAGCCACACCACAGGTAAGGGCTTGTACTACAGCACAACTCTATGTGACACTAACACGGTGTATTGGGGTATCAGTTCCAGGTGAAAGCACACCTGGCAAACCTCACTGGTACCCTGTAGGCAACATAAAGGTGCAAAAGGGAGAACTATATTGAGTTAACCTCTTGAAATGCACAGTGCTTTCTCTGGAATGTGGGTATGATCAAAGTAGGAATAGTAACCTAAACGCTGTTCTAGTGAGAATGGAAAACAGATCTAATAAGCAATAAAATGCTACTATTTATTAATTATGGTTCTCTTAGTTGATCCGTGACTTGCATTTATCACATTCTAACGGGGTACAGTATAGACAACTGAGCTGTACCGCAGGAAGAGAATCGCTTCCATCCTTAATTTTCAATGGTCCTTCATAAATCTCCTTGGTTAAAACAGTGACACTGGCCACATCATGCTGTTAACTCTTTTCTGCCTGCAGTTGTCAGAGCTGTAAGATCCATGCCAGGCAGTCAGAAGCAGGATCTCAACCCCAAGCCACCTCCTGTTACAGAAGTAGTTGGCATGTTCACAAACCACAGCGATGCACAGAACAGCATCACTAAAAATACAGAACTGCTCTGTTGTACATACGTTCACCAAAATTACCAGCTGCCCTAGTTTTAGCCTAGCATGTATTTGCAGTTCTGCAATGCTTTATGTAAGCACGGTTCTGCTAGAGCTGACATTCAGAACAACAATAGACACTAAGTGGTAGGTCTGAAAGAGATTTTAAGCCTCTTGGGTATTCCAAGAGTGATTTTTATTTCTTCTTTTTGGAAAAGTGACAGAGTAACTTTAAGAAGAAATGTTTATCGTCAGCATACCTTCCTAAACTGCTGAATTAGTTAATGAATAATCAGAGTCATGTTTGACAAAGATGTAAAACTATTAAACTGAAATCCATTATCAAAATGTCTGTTGTCATGACTATGCACTGACGATATTCATGATGCGATCTACAAGACTATGGGCCAAGCCATTGAGACCCCCTTTTACCTGTAAACTCCTTTTTGCTTTATAACTCACAGAACAGCAATGGGTTCCACACACAGATCACTGCAACAAAGTCTTTGTGCGTTAACAATCTAATTGTTTTTTCCCTTAGAACAAAGCTCATTAAAAATAAAATAGCAAAAATACAGCATATTGTAAAATATTCTCTACCACACAGTTACTAATTAACATATGACTTTTCCTCCATAAAATAATGTGAACATCTCATGTAAGTCTACGTTATTATCTCGTGAGCAAGTCTGAAAGTCAGTACTGTAAGATGCATGTATTACGGAGCTAAGAAAGGTGCTGCACAAAGACCTGTAACAGTAACACCACTGATCTTGTAATAATACAAGTGCATACTTCAGACCAGTACTTCTATGTAAACAGTTGCACAAAAGTAACACCTACAAGTTTCTGTAGCTATGACTGATGCCTGCCTACAGGCACACACCTACCCTTTGCAACCAGCGAATTCACGCTCAGCCCTTTCCACCTCACCCATGAGTACCATCATACACCACCCCTGTAAGAAACGCAGGCTCAGCCTTCCAACTTGCTGCTCACAAAGGCCATCTTTTTCTCTATCAGTCTCTGAACCTTCTTTTCTCAGATGCCATCTTCAGCTGTAAGTACCAGGACTTAAAGTACAGCAATGATTACAACAGCACACAATAAAACACAACGATTGATCTCACAGTACTCCTTGTCAAGTGGTTTCAGACTGAGGAGCACACCAGAGCAGAGGGGCAGGCACAGTACTGACCAGCAACAGAACCCAAGGGAACAGCATGGAGCTGTGCCAGGGGAGGATCAGGTGGGGCTTAGGAAAAGGTTCATCACCAGAGGGCGGTGAGCATAGCCCCACTGTCAGAGTTGGAGTGATTGGAGAATGCTCTCAAAGGGTTTGGATTTTAAGCAGTGCTGACTGGAGCTACGAGTTGGGTTCAGTAATCCCTGTCCATTCCAACCTAGGATATTCTCTGAGTCTATGACTATGACTCCTGCTTATCATATCGCTATAAACAAAAGGGTTCCAAAATACCTGTAATAGGGTAATGGGAAGACTGCAAGTCAAAGAGCACTAAACCTTATGTGTGTGTGTGTATGTATACACTATACATATATATACACACACACATTTAACAAGCTTCAATTCATAGAATCATAAAACCATTTGATTTGGAAAAGACCTTTAAAAGTAATCTAGTCCAGCTCTCCTGCAATGAACAGGGATACCTGTCGTTTGATCATGTGCTCAGAGCCCCTCCAGCCTGACCCTGAATGTCACCAGGGATGAGGTATCCACCACCTCTCTGTGCAACCTGTGCCACTGCCTCACCACCTGATTGCAAACAACTTCTCCCTTATATCCAATCTAAATCTCCCTTCCTTTAGCTTGAAACCATTTCCCCTTGTCCTGTCACAGCAGATCCTGCTAGAGAATCTGACCCCTTCCTTCCTACAGCCCCCCTTTAGATACTGAAAGGCCGCTCTCAGGTCTCTCCAGAGCCTTCTCTTCTCCAGGATGAACAGCTCCAGCTCTCTCAGGCTGTCCTTGCAGGCTGAGAGCTCTGTTCAGCCCCTGCTGAGTATCAAGGAACCCTTGGGTTATTTTTTCCAGCAGGCAGTTTAGGGGTCTTATGGCACATGCGTATTGTTCATCTAGAAACCATAGCACACACGCTGTCCCAGTGACTACTTCTAATGTCACTGAAGAGCACAAAGAAAAACAAAACAAACCCTGAAGTCACTCACGATCTTTCCTCCTTTATTCACCCCTTTTTCCCTTCATGTTTTCTCATCCGGGCACACTAGCAGCTTCAGTTACTCACTTGAAAAACATCATCTTAGAAAGACTGCCGTATCATTTAGGAGGACAACATGTCAGCAGGAACATTTTATGCTGAGAATGCCCTCTCTTATAGCACTCGCACACGATGCTCGAACCCACACACAAAGAAACGTGCGCCCTTCTCACCCGTGCTCCAGCTTCCACCTGGTCCTCGCTCTCTCTGAACGCCGCGCTCACACAAGCCCCGCGCCGTCGCACAGGTCTGGACGCGGACGCACCTGTCCGCCCGTGCCCCCATCCCCCACGCTCGGCCTTCCCCCCCCGCACACGACACGGGTCCGGAGGCCTCCTCCAGCCCCCCGCGGCGCCCGCAGCCCCCGGCGGCGCCCGCCCTGCCCGCACTACGCGCCCCCACGCCCCGCGGCGCGCACCCCGCCCGGTGACGTTCGGCCGCCGCGCCCTGGCAGGTCGGCGGCGTCGCGCACCCGGACGGGAGCCCCC